>CM077259.1:12142001-12687356 GCA_039654775.1 Spinibarbus caldwelli
GGTGTAATTTGTTGTTCTGTAAAACGAGCAAATGAAATAAGTTTTATTGTGCTGGAGGCAGGCTAAAATTAGCCCTAACATTTGACTTACTGCAAAAACACTGATTTCTAAAATGAAAGTCTAAAATGGGTCAGGAACAATGTAGTCGGAGTAGACTGGAGAAAAACAAAAAAACAGGCTGAATAGAATAGAATAAATAGAATAGAATAGAACAGAATAGAATAGAAAAATAAAATAAAATAAAATTAAAATAAAATACTACTAAACTGGCCAATAGTTTTTTCCCCCCTTGGAAATGCAATTTTTGTTTGTTTTGTATTTAACTATAGTACAACATCATGTCTAAAAATAAAATAAAATAAAATAAAATAACTGGCCAGTTTTTATTCTGAAATGCAAATTACTTGCAATTGCAAATTGCATTTCATTTGTTTTATATTTAACTACAGTGCAAAATAATGTTTAAAAATAAAATAAAATTAATTACATTCTACTAAACAGGCCAATAGTTTTTTTTTTTCTGAAATGCAATTTTTATTTGTTTTGTATTTAACTATAGTACAACATAAAATGTATAAAAATAAAATAAAATAAACTGGCCAGTTTTTTTCTGAAATGCAAATTACTAAATGCATTTCAATTTTTTGTATTTAACTACAGTACAAAATTTAATAAATTAAAATTCTAAACTGGCCAATAGTTTTTTTTTCTGAAACGCAATTTTTATTTGTTTTGTATTTAACTATAGTACAACATAAAATGTATAAAAATAAAATAAAATAAACTGGCCAGTTTTTTTTCTGAAATGCAAATTACTAAATGCATTTCAATTTTTTGTATTTAACTACAGTACAAAATTTAATAAATTAAAATTCTAAACTGGCCAATAGTTTTTTTTTCTGAAACGCAATTTTTATTTGTTTTGTATTTAACTATAGTACAACATCATGTATAAAAATATAATAAAAATAAATAAAATTCTACTAAACTAACTTGGCCATTTTTTTCAGAAATGCAAATTACTTTTTTAATTATTAATTATATAGATCATATTTGTTTTTTAATTAAGTAGCACTACATTATGTGTATTGTATATCAGCAGTTGTAGTAAAAAAAAATATATATAAAAAAATAAAAATCAAGTAAAAATGTATTAAATAATTTGAAAATAACCCATCCATGAATATTTTTTATACCAAGGATTTTTTAAATTTATTTTTTGCTATTTTTATTTGACTGTTTCAAGAGTCTAACCTTAAAGGGATAGTTCACCCAAAAATGAAAATTTTATGTTTATCTGCTTACCCCCAGGGCATCCAAGATATAGGTGACTTTGTTTCTTCAGTAGAACACAAACAAAGATTTTTAACTCAAACCGTAGCAGTCTGTCAGTCATATAATTGCAGTCAATGGGCTCCACGGCTTTGAGAGCCAAAAAAGCATACACAGACAAAACCAAATTAAACCCTGCGGCTCGTGACGATACATTGAGGTCTAAAGACACGAAACGATCGGTCTGTGCAAGAAACTGAACAGTATTTATATAGTTTTTTTTTTACTAGGGATGCACCGATAGGATTTTTTTTTGGCCGATACCGATTTTAACAAACAACTATTGGCCTATTCCGATACCGATATTGGCCAGTTAAATAAAGCAGGGCTTAAAAACAGAAAAAATAAATAAATAAATAAATAAATAAATAAATAAATAAATAAATAATCGACCGGTTCTCTCCAGGCAGAATTGTTATTTGAACAAATCTGTTCCAGCCAGGGGTGTGTGATATTGACAAAAAGATATCTCGATATTTTCTGGGATTTTTTCGATAACAATAATTAGACTAATTAATATTTTGCTTAGTGTGTTATTGTGCTGATATCTTAATGATTACCATGGACAGGTGACTCCTAAAGTTTTTGATATTTTTCATATTCTTTATGGTGTTCAGTTCACAGCAATGATTTAAATTGATTTTTACCTTTTATGGGCATTTTTACCTTTATAAAGCAATTTTTTTTTTAAAAGTGTGCATCACCTTTTGAGTCAAATTCTTACATTTATTCAGTCAATTAGTATAATAAGTCATTTGGGCTGTTACAACATGTTAAACAGATGAAATCAGTATCAACAAAATTCATCTTTGCAATGCAGAGGAAACACAGAAGCTGCAGTGGAATAGATATATTTACCCACTGTTTAATGCAGCTCTGAGGGACATGGAATGCTTTAACAGGGTTTCTGCAGGTATCATCAAATCTAATTTAATGCTTTTTAATGCCATTTTAAAAAATGTTTAATGCCATACACGACATACATATATACACATATATTATATATATATATATATATATATATATATATATATACACATATATTATATATATATATATATATATATATATATATATATATATATATATAATATATATACACATATATTATATATATATATATATATATATATATATATCACATCACATCACATCACATCACTACTCACACTACCAGTCAAAGGTTTTTAAAGTTTTTGAAACAAGTATCTTCTGCTCACCAAGGCTGCAGTAATAGTAATATTGAGAAATATTATTTAAATTTAAAACAAATGTTTTTTATGTGAATATCTGTTAAAATGTAATTGATTTCTGTGATCAAAGCTGAATTTTCAGCATCATTACTCCAGTTTTCAGTGTCACGAACCTTCAGAAATCTTTCTAATATGTTGATTTTCTGCTCTGTTATGATTATTGTTGCTCAATCATTAATAATGGTTCTTATCAATATTGAACACTTTTTTCTGTTTTATATTTTTGTGTAAATCATGATATATTTTACTTTTCAGAATAAATTTCATAAATGAATTTCAGCATAAATATTTCAAATAAATCAGCATTTGAAATAACATCTTTTGTAACATTACAAATGTCTTTACTGTCACTTTTCATCAACTTAATTTGTCCTTGTTGAATAAACATTCATAAAAAAAAAAATAAATAAATAAAAAATGGAGTCACAGCAGACTAGAGAAAAAACAACTAAAGTCAGGCTGATTTGATGGTGCACAGAACAATAGCTGAGCGGCAAAAGCATCGGTCTGCACAGCCATTAGGCCCATAGGGCTTTAAAATAGGAACAACATGGGCTTTTACCACAAAAACTCTGACTGTTCTCCTCCCTACCTCCTTCTCTTCCGTCCCGTTAGCCTACCTTCCGTCGCTCAGCCCATCATAATTTTTTCCCTCTTTCCATTTTCCGAACAAAAGCTTAATTATTTTTGAAAGAGGGCATGCGTGTGTGTGAAATGAGTGAAAAAGTGGAGCGTGTGGACGAGACGGAGAGACGAGACGGGACCGTGGGAGAAGCGAGTGTTAAAAGATGCCAAAGAAACAACAAAGGCCACATGAGGACAACCTGTGTGTCTTATTACACCCAGACAGCTGTGCCTGCACCATCTGAATCCACGTAACACATGCACACGCGAACACGCAGCACAGTCACACGCGGCCTCTAACATGTGGCAACAGAGGCAAATCACTGTGTTCTGTGGGGAGATGATGGAATTCAGATCATCTGGTAAGATCTTCTCTGGATTCCCACATCAACAGCACATCAATCATCTGCAGCAGTGTACAGCAGTGCCACAGTACCAAAAGTTTACCACACACTGTAAAAAAATCTGTAATTTTACAGATTTTTTTCTGTATTTTTTTTTTTTTTTTTTTTTTTTTTACAATTTTTTCCTGTATTTTCTAAATACAGGGGGAAAAAAAATTGTAAAATTACAGAAATAGACTGTAAATGTACATGTTCTATGTAAAATAACATGGCAAACCTGTAACTGTGAATAACCATAAAAGTTCAGTTTTTTTAAATAATATTTTTGTTTTGTTTTTTTCACATAAAAAAAACAATCACGAATTTATCAAAACTTCATAAATATGCATTTTTAACACATGACCTTTTATAGTAATTTTATCATTTTTAAATAGTATTTTTACAGGAATAAAAAAAACGAATTACTTTTAATATCGTATCATAACATCATATCATCATACATTCTTTGTTGAAATAAACTGACATTTATGATAACTTGTAACTTATGTAACTTTGCTTTGACCGTCGTTGTTTAGTGTTGTTATTAAGCTTAACCTTGATTGTGTGTGTTTTTAACCTTGGACTCGGACCGTTAGGCCTAACATTAATCTTTTAAAATGTTTATGATTTTTACATTTGAGGTCTCGTTTTAGTTGAAGGTGGTGTAGTTATTTTTGTTGCTTGACAGTAACTTAGTCAAGTTGTGCTCCCTATTTTGGTTCCCGCTGCATTCTGTCGAATAAGCGCCATTTTTCCACATGAGGGAATTTCCTCATCAGACGATGATTATATAGCGCTGATTTCCATTTAATCATAGGCATATGACGTGACGTCTGAATTATTCAATATAGGCTTCGTCTAGAAACTTAAAATGCTGTTTAAATGAGTGAAAACTTCAGGCTAAAGTTACTCTGAAACCAGATTAATTGGGAGACCTAAATTCGGTTAGTCAACTTCATGCAATGTAACGTAAGGTGTGTGTCATTCACACTTAGACTGTGTTCTATTTTTATATCTTTATACGGTATATTTTTGAATGTAATTCAAGCTGGTTAGTGTCAGCGGTCAGTTGGTCTGTCTAATAATACTTGATTCTGATTGGCTGGTGTTCGTTCAAACAGTTGAATGCACCTTGTTCCAGTCAGTTTAATCACTTCTAAATTAATGCGCTGCCTTCAGGCGCACAGAAACGGATTGATTTATTGTGTACTAACAGATTCTAATATTTCTTTGGATTTCTGTAGAATTTTTAATTATGTCCCATGCACTCACATGCTTGTTTCTGTTTCTCTCTGCAGATAAGTTAATTGAGCAGCTGATATTAAAGGCAAGCTAAAAGGTGAAAATTGCATAAATTTAAAAGATGTCTATTATTATATTACATTACATTATATTATATTTGTTGTGGTGTTTCTGTGAAGAACTCTAAAAGGTCATGCACATCATCAAGGGCTACACAGAAATGTGGCACGTTACCTGAAATAATTTTTCACATCCCACCCATCTAGAAAGCGCAAATCATCGTGACCCATGTACAAGAGAGTGTCATAAAGCCAGTAGAAGTGAGGAGAGCGCTTTCATAAATCAAAACTACAAGTATGTGTTTTAATTTGTACATACATTTAATATTTACATTTAATTTGTGCAACTTTCATATTAGAAAAGTAACTGTCCTTCATTTCACGCATATAATAAGGTGGATGGAGATAACGAAAACAAAACAGACCCAATTCAACAAATTTAGCGAGATGGTTACTCGAGCCAGTACCAAAAGAATGCCATTAAAATGCCATTTGTCTTCAACAAAAGAAATGTTAAGTATAACTTTAAGTAATATGTCTTAATAGGGACACTGGTAACTATAATGATTCAAGGTGAATTCACTGCGTGCTGGTTTTGTCATTCCCTCTTTCCCAGAAATCCTCAAACCAGACTCCGATAAAGACATGTCAGAAATCCTCCAAGAATAAAACACATGTAAGTCAGGTATGTGAATTTATTTGTAATTTGTTCACCCTTTCTTCACTAATATTCGTTTAAAATATTTATGGTACTTTTTAAGTAATAAAAACTAATTAAATGTTGTTTATCTTAATTTTTTTTATGGCTAACTGTTATAATTTTATCTTTCAGGGACCCTACCAATGCAGAATATATGCAGGTTTTCTTCCTGGGAAATATTTCTTTCCTTATGAATCTGGAAGGAAATGGCTATGTAAGTTGTTTTATAGTCTTTAAATTATGTGAAAAGACCTTACAAGTGTAAGATCTCTCAGAAGTTCTAACAATCAGAAGTTTGTCCTTTCTGTTTATATACATTTTTAGAATTGGAGGTTTTCCTTTTAATCTGATCTGTTTTTACCCTCTATGTTTGCAGTCATGGTACCAGTTCCTCAAAGACAAATTCAGAGCAAGGAGAATAATGCTGTCTGAAGAAACTCCAGGTTCCTGTCCCAGATCTATGTTAGGGGTAAGTGTATACATTAACACAGAGCTTCTCTAACCTGTCCTGAAGCCCCACTCTTTCACTCCAACACCAGTAACTAATGATAACTATATTACAGGGATGTAACGATATCAAAATCTCACGATACGATAATATCTATATATGAAGTCCATGATAAGATATTTATTGCAATAAAAAAAAAAAAAAAAAAAAAAAGACAAAAGATGACTTGGAAAAAAATGAAAAAATCTAATGCACTGTGAGAGGTCAAAATTAAGAGCTTCAACCCATGTTCTTAAGAAAAAAAAGAAAAAAAAAAGAAAAAAAAAAAAAGTGAACTGGCTTATACCTGACCTTTAAAGGGGACCCAACCCTCTTTTTATTTGTGGTATACTGTCTCAGTCTAAATTATATTCACACTGGAGTTTTAGAAGCCATACAAATTAAAATATAATAGTAATTATAACAATTTTATATTATTTCCTATGACAGTAATAGACAAATACAGTGTAAAACAATTGCATTGTAAAATAAATTAAAATTAATATTTCATAGGTATATTATTTTTGCTAATTATTGTGGAGTTTTGGTTCCTTCGACACACTGTTTTCCTGTTTAATACAGTAAAGCTGCTTTGACACAATCTGTATTGTAAAAAGCGCTATATAAATAACGGTGGCTTGACTTGCCGCAGTTTAATTGCTTTACCTCTTTATTTCTGATTAGCTGTCAATGTTTTTATTGTTCATTTAAAAAATTATAGTCTCCATTAGGGCTGCACGATATTGGAAAAAACTCACATTGCGATATTTTGTTTTTCTGCGATATATATTGCGATATGGAAAAAAAAAAAAAAAAAAAAAAAAACACCAAATGACTTGAATAGCTCTATTTGGAGAGAAAAAAAAAATATTGATTTTGTAGGTGAGTAAATCAGCATAGGAAATAAACAATTTACAAGCATAGATAAATATAATAGAACAAAGATACAAATGAAATAAACAGTGCTTTGTATTTTTAAGGCAAGTCCAACAGTATTCAGGTGCAGAAACTGAATAATAAAATGTAAAATAACACTGCATAACACAGTCTTCATTGTATAAATTAAATCTAATAAATCTGTGTTAAAGCTACAAAAGTGATTTTTCTCCGTTTTGTTGTTTGATTATGACACCGAAAGCAACGGAGACATTAAACTGCTGTTATTGTTATCCTCTTTCTTTCTCAATTGTTTACCTAAGACATAAGCAACTGTTTTTTTTCTACAAGGATACTTGGAGACATGCATTTTGACACGGTTTCGCGCATATGTGTCGTATTACACTGGATACGGCGCGACACGACGAATCCCCGCCAGTAAACTGATATACCTCGCTCTATTTATGACGTACTGACACAAAGTTGACACGATTGGCAACGGGCGCTTTGTCGCATGCAGTGTAGAAAGACTTTGGGGCCGTTCACATGGTGCATCTGCAAACGCGTGGAAAAGTCCCGCCGCGCCACTTCCTCCTCCTTTCCAAAGCGCTCGGGAGCTTGCGCTTTCCTGGCGCCTGCCGTTGCTAAACATCCGTGATGTGCTCTCCTCGACGACGCGGAAGTTTCAACAAAGGATAAATGGATTTCCAGCACTGAAAATCGCTTGCAGTAGCTCTGCTACTAAATTTATTTAAAAATGGGTATCTCTGTGCAGCTGTCGCGTCTGGAGTAGACACGGTGTCTGTGTGTGAGCAAAGAAAACGATCAGTATAAATATAACGATCAGGCCTACTAAACATCGCACATCCTGCGATGTGACTATCGCGGATGCGCACATCGCGATATCGATGCTGAAACGATATATCGTGCAGCCCTAGTCTCCATAGTTGTAATTAAAACTTTATGGTTATAGTTATTTTCCTTGGTGTGAATGGGCCTTTATTGAACATCTTTCAAAATGGTCATCAAAAAATAAAGGTCAAATCAGAAAAAAATGTTTGTGAAAAAATGAAAACAATATATATTTTTTTTATTTGGCTGCAGTAGGAATTTGTTGCCATTGAAGATACGACCTCATGTGAATGCCTTGGATATTCAGTGTAATTTGTATTCAGTGATGTGACCAGATACCTTGATTGTCAAAGCTATATGATGTCTGTGTGGTGAGCTTTTAAATTCAGTGTCTTATGCATTTCCGTGCATTCAGGTTGAAACAAATAGTGTAATTAAACCAGGAAATGGACTTTTAGGCCCTTGACACATACTCTGTTGTTGAAAAATTGTACATTTAAAATGTCTATGTGATAATGTAAATGGTATGAAAGTACAGTAAATGTACTGTTTTTGAAAATGTGAAATTACTCGATATGCATCCTGCTATATTGATGACATGTTGTGATACAATATTTAATGCTCATTCTGTAAAAAGAAAAATTGTGCACAGAAATGTGAGAATGTAATATTTCAATGTTAAGTAATAAATGTGATGGAACAGCATTGTAGTCTTTTGAATATTTTGAAATGAAAATTACAATAAACCGCATTTCTTTTTTCATTCATACAATGAAAGTTAATGGGGTCCAAAATATTAAGTCTAAAGATTCTTAAATCAAAATACTATAATCACTTGAGAAGCAAAATTACACAGGTTTTCTTGACATAAAAGCTTGTTTTCTGTGAAATTTACTAAAATGAAGCACACTCTTAAAAATAAAGGTGCTTCACGATGCCATAGAAGAACCTTTTTTGTCTAAATGGTTCCATAAAGAACCTTTAACATCTAAAGAACCTTTCTGTTTCACAAAAGGTTCTTTGTGGCGAAAGAAGGTTCTTCAGATTATAAAAAGTTAAGAAAGAGATGGTTCTTTAAAGAACCTTTGAATGAATGGTTCTTTGTGGAACCAAAAATGGTTCTTCTATGGCATCGCTTGAAGAACCTTTTAAAGCACCTTTATTTTTAAGAGTGCATGTTGATGCTTAAAAAAAGAACAAATATCTGCAAATGGGTAATAAAAATGTAATTAATTCAAAGGGAAAACAAGTTTTCATATCCCATTGACAGGTATTTGTTCTTTTTTTAAAAACAAACTCAATTTATCTTGATTTAAAGAGGTTTAGTTATTTCCATTGGAAAACAAGACAATGCATCATGCACCATATAATTAAGGTGGACATTATATGAATTTAAAGGGATAATTCACCCAAAAATAAAATTTGTGTCATTAATTATTCACCCTAATGTCGTTCCAAACCCGTAAGACCTTTGTTCATCTTTGGAAAACAAATTAAGATATTTTTGCAACTGACGCTTTTAAGGTCCATAAAGGTAATAAAGACATCATTAAAATTGTCCATGTGACATAAGTGGTTCAACGTACTGTTATGAAGCTACGAGAATACTTTTTGTGAGCAAAGAAAACAAAATAATGACTTTATTCAACAATTTCTTCTCTCAGAATGTGGACTATATTAATGATGTCCTTACTAACTTTCTGGGCCTTGAAAGTGTCAGCTGTGTTGCTGTCTATGCAGCGTCAGAAAGCTCTTGGATTTCATAAAAAAAAATAAAAACAAATCTTAATTTGTGGTCCAAAGATGAACGAAGGCCTTACAGGTTTGGAACTACATGAGGGTGAGTAATTAATGAGAGAATTTTCATTTTTGGGTGAACCATCCCTTTAAGACTTTCTGCTCTGATTTAAAACCTTTAGACCTTAACTGGTGGAAGGGTGAATTAAGACTTTTTAAGACCTTTTTAAGACCGGAAGAAACCCTGACATAAAACAAAAACACAATTAATTAAAAGGTTTTGTATCTAATATTGATTAATTTACAGACAACCCCAATTACTTTTTATCAGTCCCATGAGGCTTTTTTTTGTTGTTGACTAAGGTATCGATTTTAGATACAAGATACCAAATTTTGCTAATCAATCATATCCTATCAGGAGTTTCCAATAAATAAGATGCACGCAATCAGTCTCATCTCTGGCTGACGTCAAATCAAAAGGCCTGTTCTTTAGTGTTGCCTAGTGAGCAAAGCTTTAGCACCATAAACACATTATGGTCTGTCAGAGATGCTCTTCATCAAAAGAAACCCCAAGTCTAAGCTGAAGAAGACCCTCAAACCAGCCATCTCAGAGCATGAGAGTCTCCACACAAACATATTCATGTGTGATTGCTGGCCGATTGCTGACCTGATTCTGAGAATTAAAACCAGCCCCTTATGCAACTGCATCGCTTTGGTCCAGTCAGAGCAATACTTCAAACAAAACTAAATATCTGGATTTAATCTACAGCCATCGCCATTCCCTTAAAGACCATGCATGTTATACAGTGACCAGCTCTGAGGAAGACATAGAATCTGCAATAGATAGAATGGAAAAGAAAAGATTAAAAACAGAGGGTACAGATAGATGTTAAACACAACAGGCGGTGTGAAAGATCAGTGAAGATCTTGTGAAAAGAATGCTGGAGCATTTTCAGTCAAATAAACAGAAATACTGTACGCACACACCCACCCGTTCACTCGCTCGGCCTCTCAAACGACAACGCTAATTGCAACAAGCTGCCGGTCGGAAGATGTAATCGTAAATCAAAACCCGCCACATTGCTTGGCAACAGACTCCAAACATTCCGCCGGAGCGTTTGTCTTGCCAGCAATGACCCTCCTTCTTTTGTCTCGACAGTACATCCTTGCTATGAATGGAAGAGGAGGATTAAAAGTGACAAAATGTGGCAAATAAGAATCATAAAGGAAGTTTGGAGCAAGTTATATCTTCATCAGTGCCAGTTGGTTAGCAAAGCCAAAGAATGACCTCACAGGAATGGATGAGCAAGGAAGGAAATGATCCGGAGGATTTCAGGCTGTAAATGTTGACTAACGTTATGCCGTCAGCATTTAAATAAAGGCATTTTAGGCCACTGAGTCACACAGAGTGAATGGGAAATGCCAAAATGCAGGCCTCTCCATCCTTAAATCATTGGGTTCATGACAAACCAGCCACAAAGTTTCTGCTTTGACCAAATGCAGTGTCACTCATTTGGGTGAAGATGGGCACATTTTCAGTGGAGAGGAGAAAAAAAAAAGATGCAAACCACATTAAGTTCAAAGAACTGTATTGATAGTAGGGATGCACCGAAATGAAAATTCTTGGCCGAAACCGAAAACCGAAAAAGAGGAAACCAAGGCCGAAAACTGAAACACCGAAAGAAATTATGCCAATTATTAGTACCATTGCATTTATGGCTGACTGTGTACTAACTTTACTAAAATCAAGGCATTGCAATTGCATAAATTAATATTAAAGTTTCAAAGAATAAATCAATTACAAATTATGCAAATATTTATTTAGCACATTGCAACAATGCACAGTATAAAATAAAATTTAAACTAAAATGTTTAACTTGACCCCACTCATGTGTACATTAAATAATAATGTATAGGCCTACTGGCGGAGTGGGCGTGCTCGGAGGCGTTTTGCTTTTCTGTGCCGCGTTCCTCTCATATTCAGCGTAGCGATCGGAATGTTTGGATTTCAGGTGATAAATTAAACCCGACGTGGAGAAAGTCTTTGCAGATGCACCCCCTCTTGAAATTTCGGCATTACATGTTTTGCAAATCGCTGTCCGTGGGTCTTTCTCAGATAAACTGAAATACGTCCACACCGCAGACATGTTGCTTCAGACAAGCACGTGCAGGTCGCGGTTTCTGTTTGTGTCATCACAACATTTCGGCCGTATTGTTTCGGTGATAAAAGTCTTTCAGCCGAAAACCAAAAATGCACTTTTGGGCCATTTTCGGCCGAAAATTTTCGGTGGCCGAATATTCGGTGCATCCCTAATTGATAGTCTTCAAACTTTCTGTTCAGCCTGAGCCGCTTAACATAAAAACTCCATAACTTTGTTTTAATATTTATGCCTAAAACCTAAAAGCATTTGCAGCATTGCAATACTTACATTTCCTGAAGTAAATACCAAAGTAGTTATATTTTGCAATCCTGTTTGGTGCTGCAAGTGGAGCAAAATACACAGACTCTACATTTGGGTCAAACACTTTGTCCAGTCTGTGATGAAATAACAAGCAATAAATGGTGGATCTGAGAGAGAATTGTCTGGCTCATATTTCACCCCAAAAACAAAAGAAAATAAAACAAGCAATTATATTTTATTTTACACTGTGAAATATGACCCAACCTTTTCTTGACGGTTATTGTGAGATTTACCAACCAAGTTCATTGTGTTTATCTGTATTAGACTATGAATAGACGATATAACAAGCCAGCTTAAAAAATAAAATAAAAAAATCATAATCTTATGAGTCAAATATATGCTTATTTTTCATCTATGGTAAGGTGCAGAATTAATAAATAAAACTGATGTTATTATTTAATAAATTATGCTCCTATTATTTATATTATAATGTTCATTTTATGGAAATTAAACCATTAATGTTAATAATCCTTATTTTTAATATTTAATATATTTATAAGATTTATTCCATTTAAAAATTCACAAAAGGAAACTATTCTGTCCCTCTCTTATTTATTTATTTATTCAGAGGCCTGAGCTAAAAATAAGGATTTCTGATAACATGCCTGTTTCAGACTAGTTTCGGCATGTCTAGCCACATTTCTCTACACAGGAGACAATTTTACCAAAACCATGTGCCAAATTAAATATTCCCCTAATGCACTAATGACTAATGTGTTTTATTAATTAAATTACTTCAGAGTCTGAGAATAAAGTTCAGCAGAGACAAAGCTGTGCACCAAATAAATTTCTGAATGGTATAATAGACGTGCATGATACAAACTCATGAATGCTCCACAGCACACTCACTGCATCATCAACACACACACACACACACACACACACACACACACACACACACAAATCCATACAGCCCGAGAGGTCAGAGCGGCACAGGAAGTTAACTGTCCTGGCAGCAAGGACACTGAGCTCCCAGAAGGGTTCGCTCTCTATTCTGCCTCAGTCAGCTATTCCCTCACATGCGCTAGCTACCTGCAAGGTGTGTTGGTGCATGTGAGGGTGTCTGCGCGTGTCTGTGAGAGAAGCTGCACGTCTATGTGCTGTGAGGTGACGGGGTTCAATTTTCCCTCTCAAAGACAGTTTGTATTCATTGCACATGGCAGGTCGCAATGGAGCCATCACCTCTGTCATGACTCAGCAGATGGGCTTAACTTTGCCACGTCTCCTTCACTGAAATTAATATTCATGCATGAGGTGGAAGAGGAAGGAGAGGGAAATATGAAGAAAGAAATTAGTTTGTCATTAAACAAGCTAAACATTTTCACTTCCCCTTCACAAACATTCCTCTTCAGGTCAAAATAATCCACATTCATTGAAATAATCTCCTGATTTAACCAGGGACTGCATGAAAATTAACTAAAATATGCTATTCAGCTTCGTCAGGTGATAAATAAATAAATAAATAAATAAATAAATAAATAAATAGCATATTTTAATATTTATGAAAAAAAGCACTATTTAAACTCTTCAGGAGAGAAAATAAATAAAAATAAATACAAATTCTTAAATTATTATTTTATATCCTTATACTTGTATTATTATTATTATTATTATTATTATTATTATTATTATTAACTTTGTTACACATTTTCATTTATGGTAGGGTTACGGTCCAAAAACATGCTATTCAGCTTCTTCAGGTGAGAAAACAAACAAATTTTTGTTACTATTATTATTATTTTATTATTATTATTATTATTATTATTATTAACTGTTACTCATATTTTTGTCTAGCATATGTTTAGGGTCCTAAAACATTCTATTCAGCTTCTTCGGGTGAGAATAAATAAATAAATAAATAAATAAATAAATATTAATACTAATTTTTGTTACTAGTGTTATTATTATTATTATTATTATTATTATTATCATCATCTTTATGGTTATGCTTCTTTTTCCATTGGTTACATTGCACAGATAAGCTGGAACTGATCTGCTTAAAATGCATTCTTCTTCTGCATTCTTTTGCACTACACGTATATGACAAACAAAATCCTCTAACCACGTTCTGACCTTTTTGGAGAACCTCATTTCAAAATATAACATTGAACAATGATAAATTACCATTGGCGATGAAAAGGAGCAGCATGTGTAGTCCTACAGGGAAACAGGTGTTCTGGACAGAGACAGTGAGCTTAACATGACTGCATCTGCACACGTCAGACACACACACGTGAAAGAGACGCTGAATGAAAATAGACCTGGGTGACTGAAGAGCTCAAGGTCGTTTAAAGAAAACATCAGGCGTGTAGGATGGAGTTTAAGGTCCTATGACAATAGTGTTATGTGTAAATCAGTACATAAAAAGACACTGACATTAAGGGTTACACCATTTTTGTATGTAGCAGCAGAAGTGGCTTCAGGTTTCATATAAATGTGGTCACTGCATCTCCAGCGGCCTGAGCACTCAGCAGGAACACACCAGGGACCTCAAATAAGTCTCCTCCTCCCTGAAAAAGACAAATAGCCTGACCAAGCGCTACATAAGGCATATCTCCATGAATTTATGCTTTGAAAGTTTTCTGGTTTGAAGATGAAGCTCTATTTCATGCTCCTACATGTCAGCTTCTACCTCAAACATCTACTACTGAACCAAGGTGTTCCAGTTTGACTGGTTAGCATGACAAAGAAATTTCACGCTTAACCTTTTAAAAGCAAGACGCGAAACTATGACCAACCAGACGAGCCATTCACTGGCTGTCAGGAGGCTGGTTTCTCAAAGAACGGTCAACAATTGGTGACAGAAAACAGAACCACTTCACAGCATCGGGACTCGCTGAGCAAGAGACCAGCGGGAATGGGTGTTAAGAGGCCGAAAGCGTGTGTGAAAGCCTGTGTTGTGACAGTCCGAGCGGTGATGTCTTCAGGCCAGTGGTGAAGCTGATGCTTTCACACAGAGATGGTGGTTTTGGGAAGAGTGACTCATGGGGCTCCTTCAGAAAGCAGCACACTAGCTCCAGTCTAGACCACAGAGAGGCCAGGAGCCTGCCAGAAGCTACCCAATACCAGTACAAACAGTCAGCGTGAGGGGAAGGCGGTTGCACCAGAGGATTCTGGGACCGAGAGGAAAAGTGTGAAGGAATCTCCTTTAAAAGCACCCAAGTCAAATATAGCATGAGGAACCCCCACAAAATACTATATATGGACCCTAAAATAAATGTTTTGTGCATTTTTCCTCAAATAAGGGGCTTTGATCATGTGAAGTATTATTTAAAAATGATTTTTTGAAGTTGTAAATATAACAAAGGTTACTGGAGTTCGTTTTACAAGAAAATACTACTTCAGTTTTTATACTTCATGTTGAATTCACTGTGTTACTTGCCAATTAATTGCAATTGTTTCTGAAATTTACTATAAATTTGAGTGAAAATTGTCCTGTCAATATTTCTCAATGTAAAAAATAATAATAATAATAATAAAAACTTTAAATACATTAAATATATTATTTTACATGTTTGTGAAATTTACTATACATTTTTTGAGTGAATTTTTTTTTTTTTTTTTTTTAGTATATAATGTTAAAAAAGTAGTTTTTTTTTTTTTTGGTAAATAAAACATTCTTGGAGTTCGCTTAAGAAAATACTATTTCAAGATTTTCCTCTTCAAAATTTCACATTTATTTGAATATGTTACTTGCTCTTTCTGCATTATTATTTGTGAAATTTACTAGCAATTTCTGAAGGAAATGATGAAAACGTACCTGTGAGAACTTGTTCACAAGCCACGAAATACGTACTGCCATGTACGTTTCGTGACATATTCGATATGATATGTCCACTGGGTGGCACTAAAAGACTGTTCGTTTTATTCCCCTGGAACAGATGAACGTACATATGGTCCGTTTTATGTGATGTTGGTTTTGTACGTGTCACCGCAGTTCTGACTTGAAATGTCCGTTGAGTGGCGATATAACTCCCCAAGGATTCCGCATCTTAAGTCCAATTCCGTGCCGGCTGAGCTACCAAGCAAGTTTGTTACATCCGGAAAGCAAAGCATATGGAGCTGTAATCATAACTGTGTACGAAAACGATTTCAAGTACTCCCTGTTTTACCGCCTCTAGTGTTAATTTCTGTTGGAAATTGCAGTGATGTGTACTTATTGGTAGGTATTTAGCGTCTAGCGAAAAAGTTCCCAGAGGTACATTTTCGTCATGAGACCAGGTAGCTTTTTTCAGTGTAATTGGTTTCAGTTATTGTTTGCCATATCTTAAAGGAAGTTTGTCATATTGCACAAGTCAGAAAAAGTGTATCAGAACAGCACATTTCCTCCATGTTGTGAAGTTGCAGGATTTTATTAGAGAAGTTCGATAGTTGTGTAAAGATATTATTGATGACACTACAAAAACAATGTGCAATTATGACAGCAAAGCTTCACAAAAGTGCTATTCTGATGAGACAAAGCACAAAAATAAAGCCTTTCTGCTGTAAAAATCCCTGATTTTGCCACGTGACTGAAAAGCTGCAACAGCACAATGGCTAGCGCAGCAGCAGGTCATATTCTAATGCTGAGTCACAGTGTCTCTGTTTCTCAAACTTCTAATCAGTCAACCTCACTGAGCTGCAATTCACAAGCCACTGTTTTCTAATGGTCAAAACAGCAATGGAAAAATAGCCGTTTCTCATCTCCTACGTCAAAACCCTAACACTCTCCTTATTCTTCCTTGTGCTCCAGCGGAACAAACCAATGTTTTCATTTTACTTTGGTTGTCTTTTCCATCCATCTGAGGTTAATATCATTCCATATGCCTGGTTAAAATGAGATCAGAGTGAAATGAATACATAGGGTGAAAAAAAGGGAAGCAGCCCCAAGAGGAGAAAAAAAGATAGATAGGTTTCAAATGCTTTTGACTAGTTCAATACATTCTGGCAAAGAGAATTTACAATGAACAATATCATCTGTCCTAAATTCAGATGTCGCTCTGACTATAATAATAACAACTTGGGAATAAAAAAAAAAAAAAGTTAAAAAAATGAAATTCATTTACTCACATTAATGTCATTGTTATTTTTTCCATGAAAATCAAAAGGAATTTTATTGGAAGAATCAGCAATGAAAATAAATAAATAAATAAATAAATAAATAAATAAATAAATAAATAAATAAATAAAATAAATAAACCGTAAAACAATACAATTATAATATGATAAATTAAAATAAATAAATACAAAATAAATTATACAATACAATAACATACTATTAAAGTAAACAAAAATGCAAGAATTTTTTTAATTCTAAAAAAGAAATATTACAAATTAAATAAAACAAAAATAAAAAAATAACCAAATAAATGAATAACAAAAACAAATAATTAACTAAAAATAAATGAATAAATGGAAACAGAAAATAAATAATAAAACAATACAATCATTATATTTATTATAATTAAAATAATAAAAAATAAATACAAAATAAATAATACAATAACATACTATTAAAGTAAACAATACAATAAAAATTGCAAGAATAAAAAAACAAAGAATAAAACAAAAATAAACCAAATAAAAACAAACAAAAACAAATAACTAATTATAAATAAATAACTAATTATAAATAAATAACTAATTATAAATACATACATACATACATACATACATACATAGATAAAGACTTTAAAAGTAACTCATAATATTGGGCACAAATCATTTAGACTTTATTATCCTTTTTACACAATCAGTAACCCTTTGCTGTACAGAAAAGCTGCATAGAAATGCTTCAAAAATTCTCTTTTTTGCGTTCCACTAAAAACAACAACAACATATGGGTTTGGAACAACATGAAGGTGAGGAGATCATGAGCTATTCCTTTAAGTGTACGAGATTTAGATGTGACTCACATCAAAGCTGAGGTTGTCTGAATAAAAACCATCCAAGCCCTTCATTTCTCATGGGCCAAATTACAGAGCACCCCATGTGCGCTCAACCCCAACGCGCCCTGCGAGACCCCCTTTTTTCACATGATAACATAAGAGGTCTCTGAACAGTGATTTCCTTCCTTCTCCACTTCAAAACACTGCTAATCACACCATCAACTATCCCAAATTAATGCTGTTCCCTGGGCTCTCAGCACACCATTCACCAAGCATCAGCAACAGGAAGATTAATGAAACATGGCTTTAATGTGTGTTGCTAATAGGAGGAGAAATGCTTTTCTTATGGGAAAGTCCCAGTTGTTTCTGCCGTCCAGCCAACTTGTTTCCTCATTCCCTGCAACTTCTCACAGAGGCTACACACACTGGGCAATGATACATACGTTTCGTTCCAAAACCTCACTGCCTACATAGGCAGCACCCTAACAGTCACAAAACCTCATAAATGACTTATCTGGAACACACACACACATATGCAGTACACAAATAAAGTTCCTCAGGTGGGGTGTTTAATGTTAGCATGTTGCTACGCTAACAGTGTAATAAAAAAAGTGCACTAAAGTTGAGTGATTTTAATTAGACTGAACTTTTTATTTCATTAAATCCTGAAATGTTTATGTAATGTTTGTTATGTAAATTTAGCAAGCTATTTCTCTCACCTCATCTACCATCTTTGATTTATTTAGACTAAGCTCAATGCAATGAATTCTGGGATTGCTTTCTCTGGAAAAGATATAAACTAGCGTTCAAATGAGTCAGTCAGGTTTTCTTTTGAAAGAAATTAATACTTCTATTCAACAAGAACATTAAATTTATCAAAAGTGACAGAAAAAAAAAATTACAATTAATAAATAAAAAAAATGCACGTTCCTACTAATAAAAGAAAAAAAGATCCGATTTTTCATGAAAGCAACACAACTGTTTTCAATATTGTTAAGAAATGTTTCTTCAACACCAAATCAGCATATTAGAATGATTTCACATGACTCTGAAGACTATGACGCTGAAAATTCAGAAAAATCACAGGAATAAATTACATTTTAAAATTTATTAAAATAGAAAATAGTTATTCACAATTGCATTAATATTTCATAATATTACAGTTTTTACTGTATTTTTGATCAAATAAATGCAGCCTTGGTGAGCATAAGAAACGTCTTTTAAACGCACAAAAAAAAATCTTACGAACCCCAAACTTTTTTTTTTTTTTTTCCCCTTTCAAGAAACCTTATAAGGCAACATAATTCAGTTGCCTACACCTTCCTCTGAGCCTGGAGTGTTTTTATAATGCCTTAAAATGCTGCTGCCTACGTAGACAGCTTACAAAGTTTTGAAACAAAACAGTTGTCTAAACAAGGAAGTGATGAAATGCCAAATGCTATGACAGAGCAGTGATTTCGATGCAGACTGGATGTACAATATTTAGATCAAACTAGTTAGGTCATTTGTTTCTACATAGTTCATCCAGATCAGATATAAAGGGCCGGTTCCAATCTCAAGCACAAATCCCGTTCTGGGATGCATTAGCATGGTGAGGACAGATTCAAATACACAAGGCAAAGCGGGTCTCAAGGATCCGTCTGACCACAAGTCTCTGATGGGACAGATGGACTCTTGCTTCAAAACAGTCTGCTTTCAGGTCGGCCTGTCAAGTTTGCTCTGTGACAGGGAGGGACTGAGGAATGAGCGGTTTGGGGGCCGAATCCATGTTTGAGCGTGGGAGACGCAAGTTCCTCGCTGTGGTAGGTGCAGCAGAGCTCCAATAAGGCCTCCTAAACAAACAGAGGTCTGAACCTATGGGAGATTTTCTAACGTCTAGGAAATTTGCCCAGCGTATCATCCTAAAAAATCCCTTTTCAGAGTCCATATCCCAGATAGGAAAACAAGGGAGAGGGTGGGTACATGTGCTCACACACAAATTCAACTCAGCTTTGCCAATGCGGAGGATGTTGGAATACAATAAGCTTACTTGAATGATGAAAAGAGAGAACGAGCCAGTCTGATCTCACTCTGTTGAAGACACCCTGTAGCACTGACTCAGAGGTAGGCCTAATTCTATCAACTGAACTGCGACTCTGCATTCATTTGACATAACTCACAAAAAACAAATACACTAATAGGAAACTATGTTGCATGTTGACATAAAATGAGTCAGATACAACAAAACAAAGAGTGTGGTGATGTTGTGTTTCCTACAAGATTCAGATTCTGCAGCTATAAGGAGCCAATAATGCTGTTTTGACAACATTTTAAAGATTCAATGTAATGTTTTGATGTGCATTAAAAAAGGAATTACTGTTCATATGAAAAATACAAATGAAATGCTTATTTTAGTTTCAAAACCTTAAGTACACATACTAGTTCAGATATTATTTCAGTAAAGCTGCTGATGAATCTGGGAATATGCTGAAGTGAGCAATGCATAATAATGAACTGACAATTATTTTTACAGTGCACATAAACAAACACTACTGTTCAAAAGTTGTACATCGGTAATATTTTTTAAATTGTTTTTTTTAAAAGAAGTCTCTTCTGCTCACCAAGGCTGCATTCATTTGATCCAAAATACAGCAAAAACAGTAATATTGTGAAATATTTTTACAATTTATGAAAAGAGTTTTCTATCTGAATATCTTTTAAAATCTAATTTATTGCTGTGATGACAAAGCTAAATTTTCAGGATCATTACTCCAGTCTTCAGTGTCTTTCAGAAATCATTCTAATATGCTGATTTGCTGCTCAAAAAAAAATTATGTTGAAAACAGTGGTGTACCACTTTTTCTGGATTCTTTGATGAATAGAAAGAAAAAATAAATAAATAAATAAATAACAAAAAAAAAACAAAACAAAAAAAAAACAGCATTTATCCGAAATAGTAACATTATATACTACTGTTCAAACGTTAAGGGTCCGTAAGAATTTTGATTTGGAAACAAATGAAAGAAATTAATATTTTTATTCAGTAAGCACACATTAAATTGATCAAAAGTGACAGTAAAGACATTTATATTTCTATAGTTCAATAACAGATATGGTAATGATATATTCTGCACCTATAATTATAAACCAAATATTTTTTCTCTCATTATATCCCATTCAGACAGCATGCACACAATACATAAATAAAAGGTTGTCGGCATGCTATCTGAATCAAACATACATATACATACACATACATACATATACATATACACACACATATATATATATATATATATATATATATATATATATATATATATATATATATATATATATATATATATATATATATATATCTGAGTGTGCATGCACATCACACACGCCTGTACTAAAGCCCAAAAGACTTACTTTCATAAGCTCCAATTTAACAGCACTGAGGGACTATCTAATTAAAGAGTGAGAGGAGACAGATGCACTTGGGTGGGATGCAGCAGTCAGATTCTCTGCACATGGTTACGGATGAAAAACACATGAAGATAAAACAGATGAGAACTTCAATTCAAGTGAACGCCGAAAATCTTTCAATCACGAGCCCTTTACAAAATCAAAAGACTTCCGGTGCTGCAGTCTCAGAAGTTAAAAGGTTGTCTCCTGGAGGCGTCAATGGCAAAGAATTCACATCAAGGAATCAGAGGAGGAATGTTAAACCAAAGAACTTCAAAGTCCCTTATGTGTATGATATGACAACAATGGTATGCATGATGAGGATGATGATGACAACAGTATGTGAAGTCACATGCAAAGTTTCACATTTGCCTGCAATCTTGACAGAAAACGCTATGCCACATCAGACCGAAGCCATTCAGTGACGTCAGCAGTGAGGAGCTGGGCAGTTTTTATAATTACAGTCGCTGTATAACGTTCCGGTGCATTTGAAAGAAAAGGGAACACAATTACAGAGATCCTCGTCTGCCGTGGCTGTCAGAATTGCGTTTCAGAGCATGTGCATTCCAGAGTAACAAAATGAGAAAACCAGGAAGGACTCCATCAATGGAACGCTATAAAAAAAAAAAAAAAAAAAAGAGACGCCAGCACACTAAGATACTGAGAAGTTTGAGTGCTCCAACCAGGCCGAACGGAGATC
The DNA here is from genome assembly GCA_039654775.1 of Spinibarbus caldwelli. NCBI lineage: Eukaryota > Metazoa > Chordata > Actinopteri > Cypriniformes > Cyprinidae > Spinibarbus > Spinibarbus caldwelli. The sequence continues at coordinate 12,164,002 of CM077259.1, forward strand.
AGGATCTGGGCTGCATTCCGGATATTTCCATGAATGATTAAAGCACGTGTGGGTCCACAGTGGAAGGATTTTACGTGAATAATTTCCAAAAAAGGTGGCTAGACTGTTATCCTCTGGTTGAACTGGGACACGTCGTTCAAACACACCAGCAGAAAACTAGTGATAAACTCATATATTTATAGTTTTCAAATAATCTGTATCTCTTATTTTATTATCTTAATTATAAAATTTATAAACAAAAACTTACTTAATTTCTGTAATTTAATGTACATCTCTGTGATATTATATCACATAGAGAGGTAAAGTACATGAAATTACAGATCATATACCTGTCATAATACAATCTGTGCAAGGGTATTTAAATTACTGAAAATGAAAATGTTTCATTTTGTACAATTTATTTAGAATTAGAAATTTATTTAGAATTAGAAAAAAAAACAAGTCATATTTGCATTGCCCAATTACAGATTTAAAATAAGCAAGGTACAGAAGTAAATAAATGAATGAATGAATAAAACACATAAATAAATGAATAAATAAGTAATTAAGAAAGCTAAATAGCAAATAATAATTATATTCAATTTGGGCAAGTAGCCTATTTAAATAATCAAATGCATTTTTTCAAAGGCAGAACTGAATTATTCTGAATAAACTGCTGAATTTTGAATCAAACTGATTCACTGTCAAAGCAGAGATTCTCACCTCTACATATCCATTTAGAAAAATATGTCTATATTAAATGAAGAAGTTGTTAAATCACTATTACAAAACCAATGGCAGCTTACTACTAGTTAACACACTACTTGTGATAATCTAAAGACGACCCAAAAATGTCATACAAGACAATGATGTGAAGCAGTGAAGAGGGCTGCTCCAGAGGATCAGCCAGCCAAACATAGTTCACACCCAAAAATGCTGATAAGTGAAGTGAGATATTAGATAACGCTTGTGTGGGAAACAAGTGACCACTTCATGGTCCCAGTGTGCCTGTGAAGGCTTGCTGAAAACCAGGAAAGACTGGCGTTCACTGGTAAGTAAAAGGCACCGCATTTAAAGTGAAACAGAACAGAAGGTCGTAACAAAGTTCTGGTTTTCACTGAGCCAAAATTACCAAAAAAAAAAAAAAAAAAAAAAAAAAACAACTCACAATGGCTCCATCTGAAATAATCAGCACCAAAATCTTATTAATGTGTACTGATCGGTAACAATGACCTCAGCATCAGGTCAAACCTACATTACGACTCCAGCTAGTGTGGAGAATGTTCTTAAATCAGAGTCTAATCCGCTGCATTCCAAGCATTTTAAAACGGGCTTAAAAAGCTTTCATTGCACCTTAACCAAACACTGCACTGCCTCACACAAACAGCTCACCAAAAAATGCAAAACTGCTGAAAATTTAACTAGCCTCAGGCTATCCAAGATGTAGATCAGTTTATTTTTTCATTGGAAGAGCTTTGGAAAAAGGTAGCATTACATCACTTGCTCGCCAATGGATCCTCTGTAGTGAATGGGTGCCTTCAGAATTTAGAGTTGAGAAGCTGATAAAAACATCACAAGTAATACACTAGACTCCAGTTTATAAATGAACATCTTGTGAAGCAAAAAGCTGCATGTGTGTAATAACCAAATCCATCAAGGCATTTTAACTTAAAACTGTCGCTTTTGGTCAAAATATGCGTCCATAATCCATAACAACGCTTCCTCCAGTGAAAAAGTCCATCTCCTGTTGTCCTCTCACATCAAAATCAAATTTGTTCAGAACTGTTTTTGTTTCTAAAAAGTGCTTTATCTGTGCATATTTCTCTCCTAATTCAGGCAAGACAACTTTTTCCATTGAAGAAAGCAATATTGTATATAGAAGACTCATATTTTAAACAACGGTTTTAAGTTAAAAATATCTTGATGAATTTACAAGCACGCAGCACAAGACATTAATTAATGGACTGGAGTCATGTGGATTACTGTGATGTTTTTATCAGCTGTTTGGACTCTCATTCTGACGGCACCTATTCACTGCAGAGGAATCATTGGTAAGCAATGAAGCTGCTCCAATGAAGAAACAAACTCATTTACATCTCAAATGGCCTGAGGGTAAATACATTTTCAGCAAATTTTCATTTCTGTGAGAACTATTCCTTTAAAAAGCAGCAGAATTACACACGTCAGTAAATATATACTTTTGTGAGTCCCTTACTAGATTTGCATTAAGAATCAAGCTTTTTAATTTAGGGTCACTATCGATGCCTTCAGAATATTTTAGCGATAACATCAAGGTTGTGCCACAGACAATGCGGGCGTTATACAGAAATCCAGTGGCCATATGATAACACACCATTACTAAGTGGAAGTCTAAACTGTCAGTAAATTATCAAACACACATACATAAACTTAATAGGCCTCTTATTAAAACCTTCCAGGGCTGCGGGCACACACAAAGAGAGGGTTGAACTGACAACACACCAAACACAAACAGCCTTTTGTAAGGAGCGCTGTGGGCCCTCTGAGAGACCCTAGGGATTTCCATCTGTCCTGGGATGATCTGAGAAATATCTGAAACCTCCACACAATGCAGCAAACACACATAAACTGGGCCAGAATACATCAGTCTGGAAACACTATAGAATATGAGATTAAAGATAAAGATTCGAACAACTTTGAGAGGAGAGGAAAGGTGGAGAACTGTGGGAGAGAAAGACACCATGGCAACAAAACAGCACTTAAGAAAAGAAACAAGTCAGGATGGATTACACTTTGCATGAAATCTACACGCTTTCAATTCTCTATGTCATAACATCACGCAAGAAAATGACTTACAGGTGTTTTGCGATGTTAAAACGGTTCCTCCTGGCCTGGGCAAGTTTCATGTAGACAGGCAACTATAAGCAAACCATTACTAGGTTGACTTTTGATGTTTGCAACCAATGACTGTCATTTACAAAACTCTACACATAAATGTGTAAAACAATGTTATCACACTACTGGTGATAATGTCTCCAACTAGTCTCTTACACAATGCTACACAATGACCTCAAAACATTTTTACTATACATGACTTGTAAACTAATACATTTTGATGTTTGCATCACATGACCAGCTCCATTTATATGGATTTTCTGATGTAGTAAACTTGCTTAGTAGTTCACCTGGTACAGCATTGCACTTGCTAGGTATGGTTGCTCAGGTATGGTTCCCATAAACACAAGTAACAAGACTTGATAACGGAGTTCAAAGACTTGTAGAAAAGATAAAATTACATGGATGCTTTGGCAAATGTGTTTTTATCTAACGTTTGCCTTTGGTTAGGCCATAGGTAGGGTTTAGTGTAGGTGGTATGCTATTTTCAAACACGATAGAGCATTACACTCACCAGGCATTTCATTTCTCTGCCTTGATACATACAGCAACCAACATAACAAAACGTTGCCAGATTTACATTCATATGTTTTAGATAAAACCGAACATGCATTTAGTCCCACTCACTGGACATTTCACTTTGAAAGTGTCACGAAATATACAAGAAACAAAGTAACATCAGAAATGTCGCCACAGGCAAGTATTTCCAATGAGAAAAATCATCATGTTTAAATCCATATTGGAGTATTCAAGCTTTGACTTGCTCCCAAAATCAGTGCAGAAAATGCAAATTCTTTGGAATCATAATAACACACTCCAGGTCATAAAAAGCAGCAGAGCAAAGATCACAAAAAATATCTATGACCGCCATCCTCCACTGACAGCTGCAGAAAGTAATCAAGCCATTGAAAGAAGTTAGTAACTACACACAGGGTGAAAATGTCACTGTTAACCAAAGACCACAGGCTCAGAGAAGACACACGGCTCATCTCCCCACCCACAGAGAGACAGCTGCTTGATGAGGAGGTCACTGAAACACGGCTGCCCTTCATGCTCCGGCAAAAAGCTGGGCCGGTCATCTCAGAGATTAATACTGCACTCAGAGATCACTGACTGTCTGTTTGTTTCTCTCTTATGTTAACAACAGCACCATCGCAACACACGCACACAGACAGCATCCTAAGCTGGCCTCTCCATTATTGCTTGGGCTTAATCCTCTTTTTCAGCAGAGGGACAGATGAATGAATTCCAATTCTCTACAGCACTCACATCTCATCGACCCCCTCTTTAAACGTCACAATTTTATATCGATCTGTGTCAGCTATTAAATCTCCCTGTGATCCTTAATTTCAGAAAAACCTGTCTATTTTTGTTCTTTTGCACAGAGCACCTCAGTTTGGGAAAAAAAAATATATATATATTGCTGGCAGCGCTCTGTTTTCAGTCTTTGATGCTGCAAAGACAACTCATCTTGATCCTGCAGGGTACAATAGAAGAAAACTTTTTTGTGGAGAGGTGCATTATGCATTAGGCTAGTTGAGTACGTTATAAACGAAGAAAAAAATAACATTCAAACTTCAGAAACAGACTTTTCTCTGACTGTCGCAGACACAAATGAAAAATTGATTGAAAATAATTATTTCAACTACTTTTTATGGCTGTCAAAGTTGACGTTAAAGGGATAGTTTCCCCAAAAATGAAAATTCTGTCATTAATTACTCACTCTCATGTCGTTCCAAATCTTTAAGACCTTCGTTCATCTTCGGAACACAAATTAAGATATTTTTGATGAAATCTGAGAGCTTTCTGACCCTCCATAGACCGCAAAAAAAAAAAAAAAAAAAATATATACCACTTCAAGGCCAAGAAAGGTAGTAAGGACATCGTTAAAACAGTTTATGTGACATCAGTGGTTCAACCATATGTTATGAAGCTATCTATGTAGGGTTAGAAAACTCTGGGATTTCATCAAAAATATCTTAATTTGTGTTCCAAAGATGAACGAAGGTCTTTCGGGTTCCAAAAGACATGAGAGTGAATAAGTAATGACAGAATTTTATTTTTTTGGGTGAACTATCCTATCTTACTATTAATGCAATTATTTTTAACATTTATTGAATTTAATATTATAAAGGTTTAATTTCTACAGGTGAATTGGAATCAAACTAGTCACAAATCTAGACTACCATTCAAAAGTTTTCGGTCCGTAAGATTTATTTAATGTTTGTGAAAGAAGTCTGCTCAAAAAGGCTGCCATAATTTGATCAAAATACAGTAAAAGAGTAATATTGTAAAATGTTATTACAATTTAAAATATCTGGTTTCTATTTTTATATACACACAATTTAAATGGCAAAGCTGAACTTTCAGCAGTTATCATTACTCCAGTCTTCAGCATCACATGATCCTTCAGAAATCATTGTAATATGCTGATTTGGTGCTCAAGAAACATCTTTTTATTAATGTTGAAAACAGTTGTGCTGCTTAATATTTTTGTGCAAACCATGCCACATTTTTTCCATGATTCTTTGATAAAGTTAAAAAAAAAAACAACAACATTTATTTGAAATAGTAATCATTTGTAACATTATAAGTATCTTTACTGTCACTCTTTATCAATTTAATGCATCCTCGCTGAATAAAAGTAGTAATTTCTTATTTAAAAAAATGACTTTCTAACAGTAGTGTACATGTGTAGCTCTGGGAGAGTGTAAAGGGTGACATTAGAATCACAACCGGTACAGAAGGTGAGCTCATTCTCCACCATACGCCCCTGCGCCGACCGGCTTTCACAAGCACTGATGAAAGGGTCTATATAAAGAGGTCATTCATTATTCAACCCCGCTCCAAAGCAGCGTGACCTGGAGTGCCAAAGTGGAGAAATCTCTATTCCTACAACCACAGAACATGCATGTTTTTCATAGGTTATTCATGAATAAAAAATGAATAAGGAAGCTGGCTAAGACATCTTAATGTGTACAATGTACTGATGCCTTAAAGGTCCTGTCCGCACTCCGCAGAACACTTTGTCTTACCTCACAGATTCCATGTCACAAGCATTACAACATTATCAATAAAATCATGTTACAGATGGAGCTTACTCACAGACGTACCGCCGGCCCCATCCATTCTGTCTTGATAAGAGAGAGCACTCAGGGGGCCGGGTAGCAGTGATTTAAGCTCTAGAGAAATACACAGAGATTGAGAGTGTTGAATGGATTGCGTTTAACACCACTAATGCTTCAATTCCAACATCACCTTTTAGTGCTTTTATCGATCACAGAGAAGAGAATCAAGACAACAGTCAAAGAATAATTAGAAAGAAAAAAGTTATTTATTTAATTTACTCAGTGCGAATATTATTAGACTCTGATATTAGTGGTTCCTGGTTCGGGACTGACATGAATTTAAGGCCCCCAGAGATGCTGATTTTTCCAGACCAGAAGGTGCAGAGTGGTTCCAGATTAGGCGCGGGATCCAACACCATCACCCTATTGTTGGAAAAGGGGCTTTGGCTGACACAATCAGGTAACAGATTTTTTTTTTTTTCATGTCGTCAATATGAATTTGTAAGGTTGTTCAAGTGCAGCATCACTTGAATCAAGTGCGCATAGGAGGGTTTTTTTTTGGAAGAAAAACTTGATGTATGATGTATCTTTTGATGTATGCCGGACTTCTTCGGACTTCTCAGATGGTCTCAGAAGGACGCAAATACTAGTTTAAAATCGTTTTACTACAATGAATTAAGTAGCAATTTAACATATATCAAAATTATTACACTGTTGCACTATTTTAACTGTTAAATGAGTCAAGACCTCAGATGTGGGACACATAAACATAGTTGTTACTGACATTTGATACATTTAAAACAACTTACTTTTCATACGTGTTGATCTTGTTAGATAATACTTTAGGAAACTCAGTCTTCAACAAAAACATGGAATTTGTACCTCAAGCTCAGTAACAGAACACCTAAGTGTACCCTATTCATAGAAAGTACCATGATATCTATACAAAAAGTCTAGATAGTGATATCACTCGACTGAAATAACACAACGCGTGGAGAAAATCTGCCTTTAACAAAGAAAAAGGCCTGGGAGAAAATTTAAAGTCCAAGTTATTAACCAACCAATTTGATTCAGGGATAAAAATGGAACACGGTGACAGAGACAGAGAGAGAAAAGCAATTAAGACGACATGAATGAGATGGAGCGAAGAGCAGTTTGAGAGAGAGAGGTAGAGAAAGACCGGGAGCAAGGGAAGGAGGGAGGGTGGGATACACTGAGTGGAATGCCAGGGCTAATCCCCAGCTCCTGTGTGGTATTTTAACTGTTATTCTTTCCTCCTCTCTTTCCTCATTCCCCTGCCGCCATCACTCACTGCAGTGCAGCGAACGGCCACACCATGTCTGGACAAACCTAAGGACAGGAGACGCAGTGGCTGACCCCGCTGGACACAAGGTCTTAGCATCAGCAGGCCTGACATTTGTCTCCTCGAAACGAACAGGGTGTTTATAAATCACAAAATACTAAGAATAAGCCAAGTCCCAACCTTTGCTCTAAGACCAATAACAATGCAAATGAAAGACAGAAAGTTACAAAGTAAATTTTTAAAACATTCCATCTCGGTCAAAACATTTACTGTAACATTTAACCAGTGTTGGGAAGGTTACTTTGGAAATGTAATTACAAGTTAACCTATTTAAAATGTAACAAATAGTGTAACTATTTCACTTACTTTACTAAAGTAATGTAACTGATTACATTTTTGATTACTTTTCTAAATTTTGCTACCTGATCTCATAACGAAAAAGTACCTGTGGGAACTTTTTCGCAAGACGCACAATACGTACCAGTAAATACATATCACTGCAGGTTCCAACAGAAATGAACATTAGAGGCGGTAAAACATCGAGCACTTGTAATTGTTTTTGTACAGTTATGATTACAGCTCCATATGTTTCGCTTTCCAGACGTAACAAGCTTGTTCGGTAGCTTAGCCGACATGGAATTGGACTTAGTATGCAGAATCCTTGGGTACGAATCCCGTCAAAAACATGACTCACGATGAAAGAGCTGAAAGATGAGAGATCGAAAAACAAGCTAAACCGGCATGCTTGCAATTGCATTTTTATGCCACATTCGCTTTTGTTCATACTATCGGGTAGGATTAGGTGTAATGTAGATGGTATGTTATTTTAAGACGTCATGGAGCATTAGAGTTATATCATCACTCAGCGGACATTTCAAGTCAGAACTGCGGTGACACATACAAAACCAACGTCACATAAAATGTACCATATGTACGTTCATCCGTTCCGGGGGAAAAAAAACAACAAACAAACACTCTTTTAGTGCCACTTAGTAGATATTTCACATCAAATGTGTCACGAAACGTACATAGCAGTACTTATTTCGCGTATTGCAAAAAAGTTCCCACAGGTACGTTTCCGTCATGAGATCAGGTTGAAATTTTTAGCGAATGTTTTCAACTGTTAATCGGTTAATCAACTCTCAGACAGGTTGTAGCCTAAAGCTTTCAGTGGCAGTGTGGATTGATTTAATTGGCAGAAGCAAATTCAAACAAGAGGACCAATCAAAAACATCAGAACAGCATTGTTTTACTAAATGGCCTTTAAATGGCAGGAGGCATCTTGCACAAATCAAAAACAGGCAAAGCAAAAAATTTATATTATTCAACATATCCTAGCTTTTTACAGAAAATATTCAGATGTAACCCCCTTTGTAATCATTATCATAAGTAACTGTAACGGATTACAGTTACATTTATTTTGTAATTCAATTACGTAACACATTTACATGTAACTAGTTACTCCCCAACACTGCATTTAACTACATGTCACAGACAAACACTACAATTGTTGTCATGCCCAAGGCCCGACAAATACTGGAGAACGACGGAATTAGCTTTGAGTGAGTGAGTGATCGATCGGGCGCGAGGACGCCGTCTCGCGCACACAAACCGGTCACTATGGATACCGCCCCACTGTGCACGAGCCGGAGTGCTGTGTTGTGGTCTGACCTCTGTCTGCATGTGTCCCCTACAGCTGCAAAATGATACACAGCTGAAGCCCGTTGCTAAAAGAAGGCAACTGCGGTCGTGACAGGTGTGATCGTACACACCCGGACAGGGACTGAATGAAAATCTCGTTTAAAATTAACTGCAAGGTTGCAGGTATGACCAGCTGAAAACCGCTTTTGACCAGCTAGAAACCAGGTAACAAGCTTAAATTGGATTTTATTATTATTATTATTATTATTATTATTATTATTTTAGCAGAGATGTCGTTAGCAAGCAAAATGCAAAACTAAATAAGCGCCTAACAATGCAAATGTCAAACTTGGGTCACTTAAAATACTTGTGGTGAAGTTACTACAAACTGTGAATTGCTAATCTGATGTGGCTCACAAACTTTCATTTTTAGATTAACTTTCAGTCAACAAATGAAGCAAATAACCACTTCTATTTTTCTGCTACGAACATGCTTAAAAAACAAACAAACAAAGAGCGCAACATTTGGCATGGATTACGAGCTGGCAAACAATGACTAGCATTCCACTGCCAACATAAATGTCAAGGGGTTGCTTCGAGTATCCGACTATTCTTTAAAGACGTGAGGTTAGAAATAAATGTTTATTTATATATATAAATACAGCAGCGACTGTTTCTGCTGGGATGTTTCCATGGCAGCTGAATCTCAGTCCTCGTGTGAGATTCCTGCGTTCACACAATCAGCGTAGTTTGAGGGAAAATAACGGACTTAGACCATTGAGATGGCTAAATTTGGGTTCCAGAGGACGTATTTTAAAGGTATCCAAAATGAAATCGGCTAAACCTAAGTTTTAGAAACTTTTCGTGGCACAAACGACGTTGCACGGTGACATTTTGAAGGACTGTCCGCGAGCCTGGACGGCATCATATTCACGCGCTCAAGACTTTCCACAGACCGCTGGGTTCCCCCAAAGTTTGCAAAAGCCTGCGCGCTCACGACACAGCAAATAAGGCATGATCAAACCTACCTGACATAAATGACAGCATGAGCAGGACTCTAACATTCAGTCCCTGGTGGATCGGGTTATTCCTGAGATAATGGGCAGTCATTGTCAGCGCCATATCGCCGCCCGCGCTCTGCTTCTCTCGTTCCCCGAAACTCTGAAAGCTCCTCAGCAACAACTCCATATGGAAAAGGCTGCGTCTGGACCGTACCACTCTGCCTCTCCGATATGGGGGTGTGTAGTCTCACCTGAAGCGCAGTCCATGCAGAGCAGATCATTATTTGCAAAACAAGATGATGGACAAAAGTTATTTACTTACTTTTACATACATACATTCATTTGTAAGGGGAAAATATATGTGTGTATATATATATAAGAAGTATATTAAAGTAGCAATTTATCGGAGTCAGCAAGAAGATACCTCATATTCTGAAACAACAGTTTTGTTTTACCGATATTTGTTAACACGAATTTATGTACATGATGATTATATTTGCTGTATGTAACAAAGCATTGCATGCATTTTCACATGCATGTTTTCACTGTTATAGCGCCACCTTCTGTTGAATCGGGAGGAAAATGCATGCAAGCCCGTGAATAGAGTTGTAAATTTATGTCATTGATATTATTGTCAAAAAAATAAATAAATAAATAAATAAAATAAAACCTCAGCCAACAATCTGTTTACCTACCTTCAATTTTGGGTGCAACATCCACATTTCAAAATCCAATCAACAACCAATGCGTAAAACAAAGTTCATAGACTGCACATTTTTTCTTTTCCAGTAATCATTTTTGATAATCACTTTTTCGATAATAATGAAGAAAATATCTGTCACTACTTCCATTTCATTGCGATTTTAAAGGTGCAGTATGCGATTTTTGAGAAAAGCTGATGTAAGTGGATCAGACAGAGCACCAAAACACACCTGTAGCCAATCAGCAGTAAGGGGCGTGTCCACTCATGATAGGGGCGGTGCCTGTGTTGCATAGCAAGTTTGTGAATTTGGGGGTGGAGCTATTACGTTTGGGGGGTTTTCCCTTTTAGGTAGGGGTGTGTTTGTTTTGGTGATTTCAAATATTAACCTTTCTCAGAAATTGCTTACTGCACTTTTAAGTTTCACGACAAACGCTACTGTTAATCTCGGTTAATAGCTGCAGAAACCTGAATGGTCATAATTTTGCTCATGTACTGCAAAACCCTTGGCTGAATTCAGAATTCAGCTCACGTCAAGAATAACATATTCAAACGCATTTAACATTTAATGGCAATTGTACCAATGAGCACATAGCTTAGCAATGTTATTGCAACAACAAATGGCCACATTCTCGCCAAATTTGTTAAGTAAAGAAACCAAAAGGAAAGCTGGGTTTCTGTTTAACACTTCTGTTACTTAGTGGAGGCATTGTCGTCGTAAATTGTCCCATTTGTTGGTCCAATCCCACAAATGGGTGCTAATATTCTGCTAGCATCAGACTTAATCCCGCTGTAACCCCTGCTAATCCACTCAGCCCCCTTTTTAAGATTTCAACTAGAGTCCAGTCTGTGCTTTCCTTGCCTCAAAGCCACAAGAAAACCCCTCACCCCATTGCCATTACCTCTTGGTCTGAGTCTAATTGGGACATATAGAAATTAACAAGCTAATCCTACTAAACAACGAATGCACTGGGTGGCTAATAGCTCCACCCCATTTATGCCAGATCAGCATTTTGTTGTCTTTCTGTCTTGTCTCAATCCAAACAGGATAAGCTTTTGCTCAATCATTTATCTGGTGGGTAGGAACTAGAAAGGAAAGAAAGAACTGACGCTATACGCTACCCCGTTCCCCCCTACTGTTACTTTGATTTATTGGACAGAGAAATTAATATTTTATCTCCAGAGCATTGTTGATGACAGCATGCAAGAAAAAGACTCAAAAAAGAGGTTGATAACTGAAAACGAAAATAAAAGGGAGTATCTTTACAGTAGATTTGGCCTTTATGAAGCTGCCTAAACTATTTCCCAGGAGTCGCAATGCACCATCAACAAAGTCAGCTCACTCTGTTTTTGATATCTCCTCCATGAAAACAGCACATCAAAGACAGCGATCCCCAGACTCTCCCACAACCCCTCTGAACAGAGCATTGCGCCTCATTCCTTCAGGATCTGTTTCTTTCAGAAGCATAAATGAACCGAACATCTCCTCGTCAACAATCTCACAGAGAGACTCCATCCATTCAGCAGAGGTTTTGTCCATCTGTACCCAGAAGGTTTGGTTTACAAAGACTCTGGCCCATCATCATCATTCCTCCAGCTAAACCCTAAATCCCTTTTTTGTTGTTTGTTGACTCAGTTTTTTTCTAAGACAATCCATGAACCGAGCAATAAATTCTCTCTCTTTCTGGTCGTTAGACGCAGGCGAGTGAGGGATGCCTATTGGAAAATAATGTTCTGAGGAGACTCCGGAAATTTATGAACATCTTTATTCGATGTTTTCTTCAACTGCTGTAATGTGTGCCAGTGTTTCACCTTACTGTTTGGACTGGAATTAATCTAAAAGCCAATTTTCCTGCTAACTCATTCTTTCACCATTTGTTAATTTGGAAAAGGTGGAAAAAAGTGAAGGAAAACTGGGCACATGTTCTCACCTGGCAGTGAGAGAGGGACTATTTATGAGCTACTCTAAATGATTAAAAAATTCAAGAAGGACTTACTCACTGGGTGATTGACAATTTTATGATGATGAATAACTTATTTCTGATGTATATCCCACAGTTCTTCCTAATGTGTGATAGGGGATCGATAAAGTTTCATTTCTTCTCTATGTCTGCTGTTTGTCTTTGTATTAAAGTGAAAATGTAAGATGAGGAAGGCAGGTTCTGACTAACAGTATATAACGATTCCTTAAGAGGGTTTTCCTCAAAATTAAAATCTTGTTTTGTAGCTTTATCTGTAGTTCATGGCATGAAGATGGATATCAACATCTGTCAGTCTCAAGATAAAAATTATTATTATTATTAAGCTAAAATTTCCAGAGGCTATGTATTCTGTATGTAATTTATTAAACTAAAGTCACTTTTTGTAGATTTACCTGTATTTTTATTTTATTATGGCATCATTATTTATATATATATATATATATATATATATATATATATATATATATATATATATAAATAATGTGTGTGTATAAATATAATGTGTATGTAAAATTTATTAAATTAATGTCACTTTTTGCAGATTTATCTGTAACCTTGTTTTATGTTATGCTTTATGACTAATATATACATCAGAGAACCAGAAAAATAGGTCTAATTTTTTAGTTATGACCTTTGACCTTTAGCCTTTCTATGAATCAAATAACGACATTAATATCATGAAAAAAATCAAAATTTAAAAATATGTGTCTAATTTACAAATATTTTTGTTAGATAGTAACAAAACCCTTTAGATTAGTCACTGGGCAAGCTTCCCTCAAAGAGGTTTTGTGTCTCTAATGGTATGATGCCATGGTAACATTCAAATGGTAATGTATCCTGAGCTCAAGTGATAGTGCAGTTGATCTAGTCCTCATCTTGCTCCAGAGGTTGTCTTGGAACCAGAACAAATGGACATACTTTAGAGCACTTGAAATGCAATTGCTCGAACCTGTCGTTTCAAACTCTGCAAAGCGTTTTTTTGTCATTTATCAAGCATTACGTGCCTGAAAGATTTTCCTCAATCTAAACACTCTAATGTTTAGTATATTTTACCTCCTGAAAATGCTATTTTTCACCCTTGTGTTTTATAAAACCGGGAAGTGCACCGAGGGTGTTGCCTGCTCCAGGAATGTTGCATGAGTCCTCAAGGACCTTTAAAAGAGGAGGTTTGGTGCACTCTCTTTTGTACCAACACATCCTGACTTAACTCCCTCCTTGCACAGCACACTATAGTTTATTCAAGTAAATACACTACAGTATTTCATAAAGCTGCAGTTTTAAACATTTCCTAGACAAGTAACATAGAACAGCCCCCCTTGGAAAATAAATCATGTGTCTAATTTCATCATATAGCATGCCAGTAACCAGCACTTGAGTTGCAGGGAACGAAGGGTGTCTGATGCCGGCTGGAAGGATGGAGGAGCTGTTTATGCATTCGTGCTCTCAGTCTCATTTTTGTGTTCAACCCCATCACTCAACGTGAAGCATTCTTTTTATTCTCATTCTTTTATTTTGGATTCAATAAACAAGTCTTTTGCTTTATAAATACAGAGTGCAAGATCAAAAACGAAATGTTTGCTGTCAGGGCCGGCTATGGGTTTTCCTTTGATTAGTCCAGCAAACCCCAAATTACTTCAGTGTTCAGTCAACACTGGGATGTTAGTGAAGTTCTGAAGTGGGATCCAGTGTCCAAATCCATGTAGTCATAGATGAATTTCCATCACAATGGTCGCAGAGGACAGTCAGTGATAGGATAAAACCAAATCAAGTTATATAAACCGTGGTGGAGTTTACTTTGTGCATTTAGAAAGCTGTTTCCCATGAAGATGGGAAACAGCTTCAGAGTTTTCGGAATGATGACTTGGAAGGAACAGTGTTTTTGACTCTTCTATTGTCTTCATGTCATTTTGACCAATGTTTGGTAAAGAATACACTATAAATAGCACATTGTTTTTGATACTGGAACCAGGATTTGCCACATTGTCCGCAATAGCTAAACAAACAAATATTCAAAAAAATAAAATTGCTTTTATTAAAATTACTTTAGAAAGTGTTCTATCTGTGGTCTTTATGGGTCATATTTGATCTATATTTGAAAAACTAGTTACAACCTTTCAGCATGTTTGTAATCTATTAATCATATCTTCAAATCTAGTTGTACATTTTCTACAATTTTAAATATACTTAATTGATATTGTAAATTTCAATAGGAAGGTCCTCACAAATCACATTTTAATAGACGGTTAAAAAGTATCAATATAAAATATACTGATCTAGTTGTACGTTTTTTTGTTTTGTTTTTTTTTTTTTTTTTGTTAATTTTCTAAGCATCAATTGAAATTGTAGCGCTAAACTAAAAAACAGCGTTCGTAAATTAATAGCAGAATGAATTGTATTAAAATAAGTGAGATATTAGGAAATTTGTTTCTCAAAATTCTTTAATAGATTTTTTTTAACTCAGATTGTCTCTACATCAATATATCAGTTGAATGAATGAATGAATGAATGAATAGTCAATGAAACAAACATGAGGTTAACGCCACAGACGTGTTAACGCTACAGAAGTGTTAGTTCCATGTGTCAATTATAATTTGCCTTATAGCGCCACCTTGTGGTTATTCAATCATCAGTCAACATGTTTTTTATCCATTGTCTGCTAAATCCAGACATATAGTAGTACTACTGTAAAAAATCTGTAAATTTGACTTTTTAAACCAGGTGAAATAAAACAGAAACCAATATGTCATATGAAATATTTTGTTTACCTGTCATGTAGGGATTTTAGAAAGTAAAATTTGAAAAATGAAAAGAATTAGAGAGAATCTTATTACGTAACCCAGATGACATGTGTGTGTATATATATATATGGTATATATATATATATATATATATATATATATATATATATATATATATATATACACACACACACACACACACACACAGGTGCATCTCAATAAATTAGAATGTCGTGGAAAAGTTTATTTATTTCAGTAATTCATCTTAAATTGTGAAACTCGTGTAATAAATAAATTCAATGCACACAGACTGAAGTAGTTTAAGTCTTTGGTTCTTTTAATTGTGCTGATTTTGGATCACATTTAACAAAAACCCACCAATTCACTATCTCAACAAATTAGAATACTTCATAAGACCAATAAAAAAACATTTTTAGTGAATTGTTGGCCTTCTGGAAAGTATGTTCATTTACTGTATATGTACTCAATACTTGGTAGGGGCTCCTTTTGCTTTAATTACTGCCTCAATTCGGCGTGGCATGGAGGTGATCAGTTTGTGGTACTGCTGAGGTGGTATGGAAGCCCAGGTTTCTTTGACAGTGGCCTTCAGCTCATCTGCATTTTTTGGTCTCTTGTTTCTCATTTTCCTCTTGACAATACCCCATAGATTCTCTATGGGGTTCAGGTCTGGTGAGTTTGCTGGCCAGTCAAGCACATCAACACCATGGTCATTTAACCAACTTTTGGTGCTTTTGGCAGTGTGGGCAGGTGCCAAATCCTGCTGGAAAATGAAATCAGCATCTTTAAAAAGCTGGTCAGCAGAAGGAAGCATGAAGTGCTCCAAAATTTCTTGGTAAACGGGTGCAGTGACTTTGGTTTTCAAAAAACACAATGGACCAACACCAGCAGATGACATTGCACCCCAAATCATCACAGACTGTGGACACTTAACACTGGACTTCAAGCAACTTGGGCTATGAGCTTCTCCACCCTTCCTCTAGACTCTAGGACCTTGGTTTCCAAATGAAATACAAAACTTGCTCTCATCTGAAAAGAGGACTTTGGACCACTGGGCAACAGTCCAGTTCTTCTTCTCCTTAGCCCAGGTAAGACGCCTCTGACGTTGTCTGTGGTTCAGGAGTGGCTTAACGAGAGGAATACGACAACTGCAGCCAAATTCCTTGACACGTCTGTGTGTGGTGGCTCTTGATGCCTTGACCCCATATATATATAGCATTATTAACTTACAAGCCATGAATCAAACAATATATAAATCTTATTAGATTGAAATCTGAACGGATGTTGGAATGACATATGACTTGGCTCTTGAGAGCTGACTGAAAAAGTGATAAGTGAAAAGAAAAAAAACTCTGAATGCCACAAAGGCAGACAACATCTCTACTGACATGATGGATACGCTGCTAATGAGCCCTTCAGCCCACAACACAAGAAACAACAGGTGGCGATTAGAGGAGATAGATGAGAGTGTTTGGAAGGCTGGCTCTGAAAAACCAGACTGATGAGAGATTCATTACTGTTGTTGAGAATGGCAAGAGCAATTTAAAGAAAACAAACAGGAGAGAGAAGTGAATATATTTTAATGATATTGTAAATTTAAGTCTAGAAGTGAGGTTTCACGAGTCAAATTTGAATAGTTTGTCTTAAAAAAGTATTAGTGTGTAATATACTGATGTAGATTCTTTATCTTCGATGACAGAGAGAACAGAGACTTGAAAATTAAAATGAAGAGGAAATAGTTTGAAATAAAATGATAATTGATTTTTTTTTAAATCATTATATAATGAAAACAAAAAAGTAAATAGAGAATCAAATATTTTCCACTGTTTATTTAAAAATGAATAAGAAATCACAAAGGTAGCATCTGTCTGTAATTATAACTCACACATATTGTCAATACAGTAAAAAAAGGAGATTTTTATTAATGAAACAGCTGTTTTTATATCCAAACCTGCTTTAAATTTAATCTATTTCATTAAATTGTAATTGCATTTATCAATTACAAACAAATGTGAAGCCCCTGATCTAGAAAGTATTTATCTATCAAGCC
Organism: Spinibarbus caldwelli; assembly: GCA_039654775.1. NCBI lineage: Eukaryota > Metazoa > Chordata > Actinopteri > Cypriniformes > Cyprinidae > Spinibarbus > Spinibarbus caldwelli. Next base: position 12,181,356 of record CM077259.1, read on the forward strand.
CCTTTTCCTGCACTCATAATTTTGTATTTAATACTTATACTTCATTTACATAAATTCTCCTGGCCACACCACAGATTCTCCCACATTTCACAGCATTTGTTCTATTAATCAAACAGAAATCCAATTCTGTGCTTCAGTAGTGTTACAGGTCTTTGTATCAGAGTGCTTAAGATACTTTAAAGCTGTCTTGATGTGACTAGTCCTCTCGTAGATATGCATCTGTGATGTCTTCATCCTCCACTGCAGTGCTGAAAGCATTTTGAAGCCTCTCACTGTCCTCAGCTTTAGAGTCTCTGAGTTGTCTCTCAGCTTCCAGCATCTGCTGTCGAACATGTTCCAGCTGGGACTGTGCGAGCTGTAGACTGTTTTGTGCTGTCACAGAAGCTTGATCAGCCCCTGGAGAGGACAAGCATGGTTAAAAGTGCAATTCAACAAATGACCACCAAGTGGCAGTTGGTGCCAAATTTCAATAGATCTCTACACTAAAAATCACACTTGTTTCAATGTAATATGATGCAAATTCAAGCGCATTATAGCTCTAGAAAAACTGACAAGAAAACTTTTTGTTGACATGCCCCGTGGTGAAATTTTGCTCTTTACTAATTCTTTAAATCTATGATAACGAAATCTATGAAAACATCATATTAATTAACCTTATATTAACTGAGACTACATATTATTTTTGCACTTTTAAAAAGTCATTTGTCACATCACAAGATCAATTAAAATGCTCTAGTAAAGACAAAAAGGTGATTTATATTATATATAATATAATATAATATAATATAATATATATATAATATAATAGAAATAGTTATATTTTTTATAAATATAAATATTAACTAAAAATCATGATGCTCATAAAAACATTTAAAAAGTGAAAAAAGTGCTAACAAAATTTACTGTTTTTACTTTTTTAAATCAAATAAATGCAGCCTCAGTGAGCAGCATATGAGACTTCTTTCAAAAATATTTAAAAAATGTACTGACCCCAAACTTATATACATACTCATTCAAATAATATAATATAATATAATATAATATAATATAATATAATATAATATAATATAATATAATATAATATAATATAAACTTTGATTTTTTTTTTATTCCTATATATATTAACCAAAAATCTTTGTTCACAAGAAAAAAATTGAAAGGAAAGCTACCTGCATTGGAAGCTGCCTCTGCTGCCAGCTTTGAGAGATTGATGGCAGTCATCAAGCAGGATTCAAACTGTTTGCAATCCTTTCTCCTGTCAATTACCTAATCAAACACAAAAATATTTTGCAATCAATTCAATTAAAAAGCAGGTATAAAGAAGAAGGTATTATTACTTCAACAACTCACTGTATTTTTCAAGTCATTACCTCCTGACGGTACCTAAGAATGACCTGCCAGATTGCAGCCTCCTCCGCAGGAGTGAATTTGCTGATGGAATCCACATAGCGCTTGTGTAATGTCACAAGACTGTTTATAGCCTTAAGAAGACAAGCATGTTAGATGTTGTTTTTGCCATTAAAAAAAAAAAATTAACATGAAAGCAACTGTTCCAATAGATTTGATTACCTTATTATAACGTGATAAGGAATCAAGCAGTGCTAAAGTAGTTTGTGAGAGGTAAGAATTAGCACTGTCCATGACCACAGATGATGCTCTCTTCACCAGATCTTGATAGGACAGATTTTCTGGTTTCTAAACAAGACAAAGAGAAAAGAGTGGTTAAGAGGTTTGTCAGATACCAATTTAGTGGAAATTAACACTAAAGAAGATTCAATGGTGGATTGTAACATCACTTTGTAGTGAAGACTGAATTCACAAATATTAATTAGCTCATGTTGACATTACTAAGTCATCTTCATAGGCCATTTAATCATGCTATCTGATTATTATATATATGAACCAAGCTAAGCCTACATTGAAGTCCCACACAGATGCGCTTGACTAAAGCTGTATAGTGTAGATGTTTCATGCTGTTTCATTGAAAAGCTTTACATTTTCTCTGATATTTGCAGTCTTGTTTAAACTTATAGTGAATTATAAGTGAAGATTATAGCAATTATATCAGGAACTCTGCACTTGTGTAACGTTACAGCAGCTACAGTATAACAATCAAACAGTCCATATTCCAACCAAAATATCATGGCGCATACCTGAATGAAAGGAACAGCACACAGAGCACCTGTGACACTCAAGGTCATCCAGTTCTTCCTGAGAAGTGAGGGCAGCACTGCCAGTCTGCGGCTGCTCTGACAGGAGCTTCTGCTCATCAAGGAAGCTGCACAACTATAGTACACAAAATATAATGACAAAGCTCATATCAGGAATAACCTAAGATGTATAATTCAGTCCCTCAGCTCAAGGACATCACTTCGTATATATGATAGTTTAGACACGAGGCTAAAATGAAACGGAAAGTAAGCTACAGTACTAAATAATAAAGTGAAAATAATAAAGTTAGAAAGCAATCAGCTGTCAAAGCATCTGAGCGAATCTACAGACATGTTTGTGTAAAGGCAACTATTGTTACATTATTTATGACGGCACAGAAACCACAAATACACTACAATCACGTTTCATGAAATTAAACAATATTGAAGCATGAGGCAATTAAAAATATTATACACAACCTCAATCCAACAGCAAACAATTTTCTTCTGTACGCCGCCATACTTCTTGAGATGAAGAAATGATATTCTTCCTCTATTGGTGTTGACAGAGAATTGCACCCTCAGGTCCTGTTTAATAATAATGAGCCTTATGAATATATAAGAAGATAGAATCCTTAGCGAATCACACACTTATAAACAATATTCGTTCATTAGGGACCAGGTATCGCACAGGAATTACACTTCGGCCGATTTTAGTGAATCCACGGACACAAACTCGTCAGTCCTAAACTTACTCAGAGGGTGCAGAGTGGATATAATAACTTTAAGTGAGCTGCGCCTGCATACTCATAACAAAAAGTGTATTTTTCCTATAACCACGAGAGCTACAGAAATGCAAAGTCTCCTTCATGGTGCTCCCCATGGTTCATCCATTAGTGCTTTGGTGTGATCTGTCCTGAACGCAGATTTGCGGAAATACCCCTACACATTAATCTACTTGAAAAAATGATTTCAGAAGAGATCAGAATAAATCAAATATAACAATTTATTATTAGTCAGGTAAAGTTATATCATGCCAATTACACAATGAAACAATTAGAAGCCAATTTAGAAAGGATAATGCAATTGTGAATCACATTGTAACTGCGTGGCAACCCCGCTCCTGGACATAGACACTGTAGCTATATGGGAAATAGCCAAGCGATCTACGCAGGAGACAAACAAATTTAACATAGTCACACATGTAACAGTTATCCTAATTTAAAACAAGGCACATGGTCTAAATGCATTGTATCTACAACATTTACCTAAGGATTCCAAAGAACACTTACAGCAAAGCAATCAGGTGGTTTAGAGAATAAACTTAACTAGTCTATGTGCACATGTAGTAGCACAAACAACTATACAGTGTGTTCTATGTGCACAATGTGTTTAACACAATTACATATTTGAATTAAACAAAATGCATACCTGACAGCATAGAGACACATAGCAGTATGAGAGTTCTAGTGCAAAGCTCCAGAGTCTCACATGTGCTGTGTGGGGTTTTCTGACTACAGAATTCCCCGAGGGATTTGCAACTTTCTCTTAAATACTACCAGAACAAAAGGGCCATACATATTTATTCTCTTCCCCAAAACAGATTATATCTACGTATGGGGGATGAGAAACCTCAGTTGGAGCTGTTCTCGTGCCCCAAATGGTCACACCTGGCGTAGAGCAATGTTTATCAGATTTTGAAAGGAGACCGCCCACAACAGAAGTACAGAGTTAACTGAAGTTTTCAGTATTTCTCATAATACAAGTGACTACTGTGAAATTGAGACCAATTTACCAATCACACCGAGACCTTTAAAATGATACCAAACATGAGAAGTTTACGCTCATGAATTCTGAAGATATAGTAAATATTTTATGTAAGAGTAGCAACTTGAGTTCTTGGCATTCCTTTGTCAAATTTCAGTGATCAGGACCATGAGCCCAGGGGGGAAGGATGGGTGAATGGACCGATGATCAAATGGTCTTTCTCTTAGATCTTCTTGTCTGATGAAGTCACAGCCTGATTGAAGAGTTTATTGTTTTGTGGCCTGACTTTTGCATTGTAAGAGTCCCTGAGTGATTGTCTTGATCAAAGCCCCCCTACATTCTCTTTGGAGATCTCTTGTTGCCTTTTGAGATCTCTTCTCCAGATTAGTTTTACATTTGCATTTATGCATTTAGCAGACACTTTTATCCAAAGCGACTTACATAGCATTCAAGTTACAGTTTTTACATTTGATGAGCTCTTGCTTTCCCTGGGAATCGAACCCACGATCTTGGCGTTGCTAGCGCCATGCTCTACTATTTGAGATGCTACAGGAAAGCTAGTTTTATGGCTTTTTTTGCATGGCATCTGTCTTTGTGAGAGTTCCTGAGTTTTGGCCTCAGAATTAATTTTATAGAGGAAATAATTTCACTCCCTACAAACCTAATGGTGAACATTTATTTATTTATTTATTTATTTAATTTTACTTTTCTACACCACCATTACAAGATCCAGTATCATTATTACATGGCATTTAATTTTGTGAATGATCTATAAGCTTCTTTTATGTGCTTTTTTTATATGCTTTCAGTTTTATTTTTACTGTCTCTATGGCAGTCAACATGTACTACCACAACAGCCACAACCAGTACTTGCACTGCCTTAACTGCCATAACCAGTTCTGCAAGAGCGCTTCTTTCAGCAATGCCATGCCATATAAACCAAAGCCTGGATCCAGTACTGCAATGTTTTTGGTTTAACCTTAGCAGCCCTCTCAAATATGACCTGAATAACATTGCAACATGACAATAGGCTATATTATTTCTCTTTTTCTCTTTCAGAATAAAGTAGTTTCTACATGCAGTTTTATGATTTAGGTCTAATAATAAACCAAAGATAGATTGTTATTTTAGTATCTATTAATATCAGATACTATTATAGTTTTTGTTGGTTAGTTTCAGTAATTCCATTTTGTTTTGTCCCCCCACCACTTTATTTATTTATTTATTTATTTATTATGTTTTCATTTTTCATTATTTTACTTCAACTAAACAAAAACGGGAAATGTTGTCTTGGCAATAGCTGAAATTAAAATGAGTTTAAGATTTTTAAAAATATTTTATTTCAGTTAATTTTGGTTTTATTTCAAGTAATTAATATGTTTTTTTTTTCTTTTTCTTTTGTGGTTTTAGTTTCTGTTTTAGTTAACAATAACAACCCTGAAGGAAAACATGGGTATATTTAGTTCCAGGAGTTATTAAACTGATTTACAAACAATACAATCCTTAAGAAGAAGAAAATGCCGTTTTCTTATGAATCTTTTGATGACTCACTTGCTCTGAATTAGAACTCTGTTGGATGTCCACAGCTGCAGCCACATTCAGCTCAAGTGAATGTAAGTGAGTCACGTCCAGATGTCATTTCTATTGATCATGAAAAGTAGTGAAGTGAGACTTGTAAGATTAACCTCTCATTAAAAACATGGGTCGCACTTTATATTAAGTGGCCTTAACTACTATCTACTTACATTTAAATTAATCATTTGGTACAATGCACTTATTGTGTACATACATGTTTTTACATTGTACTTATATTTATAAAATACCTTCATGTAATTACATCTGCAATTAATTTCTGTTATTAAATCTATAATTACACTGTTGACCCATTCTTGCACCTTAACCCACTCTTAAACCTACCCATACCACCAAACCTGTCCCTAACCTTTTGTGCAATACAATAAGAACACAATAAGTACATTGTACTTATTTTTTTTTTTTTGATGTAAGTACATAAGGCCACCTAATATAAAGTGGGACCAAAACATGTTTGTGAAGGCTTTAGGCCCTGAGGACTATTAGTGCAATCTCATCTCTGTCAGTCTTTATGGAAATGCCTATTCCCAAACAAAGCGAATAAAAACAAACATATTTTTCAGCACAAAAAGTGAACATTAATAATGAATGCGATCACTAACTTTAAGGCGAAGGGGAGTTCCAGTGGGGGTGTTTGTCTTGATTCTCAAGAGCTTTCAAGTCACAAAAGATGCACTTCCTTTTCTAAAAAATCACAGAAGGGAAATATAATGATGTACTTAGAAAATGACGATGACATTTCATAAATGTCATCATGATGTTTTTTGTAATACTAGATCCTATCAAAACTTTTTGTCAGTATTATTGACATTTTCAAAAAGGAAATTTAAAAGTCTGTTCAAAGCTCACTTGCCAGTTATGAAATACTCTTCAAACCTCTGCACTGTTTGTTTGTTTTTACAAATAATATATTCTAATGAGTGTTCATGTACTGTTAAGGCATGATTTATGAAAAAATAAGCCACAAATGTAATGTTGATACCACAAACAGAATTATTATTACATTTTTTATTTCATTAAGTAGAAATGAAATCCATATAGATTATGTAAGTGCTGTTTTATTTTACATATAAATTCATTAATATAAAAATAAAACATTAAACATGAATTAACATTACAACAAACTTTAAAGATATACAAATCTTTAATGTAGTTCTATTATAACAGTAGATGATATCAGTTATCAATATATGAACTGCCTAATCTATTTCATTTAAAAAATAAAATTTATGGACCATGGTAAATAAACACTTCATTTGCCAGAATGCACTAATTTAATTTAATGTCAATTTAATGCCAATTCAATATGAAGCAAGTCTGTGAATATATATTCTAATATAAATATATTATTGTCTATTTTCTTGTGATTTGGAATTGGATTTCAGTAAATTAATCTTTCTGTAATCCTCATGTTGCTCTAAACCTGTATAACTTTCTTTCTTCTGTGTAACATAAACAACGTCATCTTGAAGAATGTTGCTTAACCAGTTTTGGTTCAAATGAAAGTTCCCTTTCAGCCAGTCACCTTCGATATTACGTCATAGTGACTGACGTAAATGGGATCTCGCCAGAGAGCCCAATCACCTTCGAGTGTTAACAAAACAAGCCAATGACAGTTGGCGTGCGTGCTTTGCATCGCGCACCCCGCCCCGCAGCGCGGATATAAAAGGAGAGCGCGTGCAGACGCACATCACCTTTTCGCTTCGGAGCCGAGCCTTTCTGCTTGTGCAATCACCGAAGAGAGTGTCTACAGACAGCGAGAGTCTTGGCGTTACGGCACGTCAGCGGGGGTTGCCGATCTAGTGCTGCTGCTTCTTCTGGGTTGAACGGTGTGCTGCAGCTCATCAAACTGCGGTCGCACAGCATCCCCTCCTGGGCGCTTCAACACTTTATTTTCTAAAAGAGCAAATCTAAAGGAGCTCCACAAGCGAGGGGCATCTTTTAAAAGATGGCTTCCCGCTGGTGTGTTTCTGGATGTGGTTGTTTCCTGGCTTCATCTGACGGTCACGATCGCTGTGTCTCGTGCTTGGGCTTTCAGCACGCTGAAGCAGCACTCGTGGATGAGTCATGTTCTCGTTGCGGGAACATGAACATCGAGATGTTGCGTTCCAGATACTTCCTCGTCAAACGAGGGGTATCCCCTTGCCATGCCCCGTTCTAGTTCCTCCATCTCTCGGAGGGCTACTTCGACTCATGATCAGGGTGATCTGAGGATCACAGTGAGAGCTTCCCCGTCGAGGGCGTCTCCGCGGGCCTCTCATTCCTCCAGCACATCGCGCCATCTGGTGTTTCCGGATGAACTCACTGGATCCTCGGACAGGGCGGGGCCCAGCATCTCATTCAGAGCACCAGCGGATGACAGGATGTTTATCGCTGCATCGGAGGGTGAGCTAGGCTCTGGAGATGACGATTCGGCTGCGCTGCCTCCTTCAGGAGGAGTGGCGTTGCCAGAGTCAGATCCAGAGCTGACTACTATGCTTTCCCGGGCCGCCGAGAGCGTTGGGCTGCACTGGAGGCCGCCTCCTTCTCCCGAACGCTTGAGGCTGGGCGATTGGTTCCTGGGGGCGCAGGCCGATCGCTGGCAGCCACCTCCAGTTCCATTCTTCCTGGAGGTGCATGAGGAGGTGACTAGGTCTTGGAGGGCACCTTTTTCTGCCCGAAACAGGCCTGGCGCCTCTCCGTCCTCACCACCCTCGACGGTGGGGCAGCCCAAGGGTATGTGGAGATCCCCCCCCCCAGTCGAGCGCGCTATTGACATGTAACTCTCCTCGCAGAGCGCCGCTGTCTGGAGGGGTAATCCACGCCTTCCGTCCAGGGCCTGTAAGTTCTCGTCTGCTATAACGGCCAAGGCTTACAGTGCTGCTGGACAGGCCGCTTCCGCCCTGCACGCCATGGTCCTCCTGCAAGTCCACCAGGCCAAGGTGTTAAAGCAGTTGCACGAGGGTGGTGCTGACCCAGGTGTGATGCAGGAACTGTGCACAGCGATGGACCTCGCCCTAAGGGAGACGAAAGTAATGGCGCGGGCCCTGGGTCAGACGATGTCCACATTGGTGGTCCAGAAGCGCCACCTATGGCTGACCTTGGCGGATATGAGGGAGGCTGACAAGCATCGCTTCTTAGACTCCTCGATCTCCCAGGCTGGCCTATTCGGCAAAGCGGTGGAGGGCTTTGCCCAACAGTTCTCCGCCACACAGAAGCAGACGGAGGCGTTCTGTCATATCCTGCCCCGGCGGTCCGCTGCTGTTTCCACCCCACCGCCGGCTGCAGTCCCTCCGTCTGCTCGTCACCGAGGGCGCCCTCCTGTTGCCTCCACCTCCACCTCCGCTCCAGCTCGGCCTCAGCAGCAGCCTTCACAACGGCCGCAGAATGCGAATTCCAAAGTTCCCACCACGCCCTTTAGGGATCACCCTGGGAAGAGACAGACCCAGCCTTTGCTCTGCTCTGTTCCGTCCGCGCCTTACGTGGACCGCATGCAGAGCTTCAGGACCTCAGACCAGCTCTTTGTCTGCTTTGGAGGACAGCAGAAGGGAAAGGGTGTCTCCAAACGAAGACTTGCCCACTGGATAGTGGAGGCTATAGTCTTGGCATACCAAGCCCAACGTTTACCATGCCCCCTCGGAGTGAAAGCACACTTTACGAGAGGCGTGGCATCTTCTCAGGCCTTGGTGCGGGGCGCCTCGATAGCAGACATCTGTAGAGCTGCCGGCTGGGCGACGCCTAACACGTTTGTGAGATTCTATAATCTCCGTGTAGAGCCTGTGTCCTCTCGTGTTCTTGCCTCAGGTGGCCAGTAACACCGGACCCGCTTGGTGTCGATCACGCCTGTTGCGCCATTCCCCTCTACGGACCGTATGCGTACGCTTATATTGCTTCTCGGTTCAGTTCCCCTTTGGTGAACCCTGTTGAAGTTTCTCCCGCACTCTTGGCGGTCAGGCGTGGCGGAGCGCCAGACTCCAGGTCCAGCACTCATGTGTATGCCCAAGGTCAGCCCTTGTGCTGGGCTAGGTGCCCGTGTGTAGTGATTCCTCTTCGGGTGATCCCACATGTGTATTCTTCCACGGTAAGGCTCCCCTCACGGTGAGCCCGTGTCTTTCCCTGGCAGAGACCTTCTGCCGTCTCTGCTGTGTATTGATCTCACCCCAGGCTGGCTGAGTCTACCTCAGAGACTTCCATATGTAGTACTGCCCTTGGCCAGTCCATATGTGTAATCTCCACATGGTACCTCCTTTATGCAGGATGTAGCTTCCGTAGCATTCCCCTACTTGGGTACGCTTTCCCAGTGTTATCCATACCCACTGTACAGAACAGCAGTGGCTGTCATCTCTGCCTAAGCCCTGTCCTATCTTCCGTCCCAACTGGTGTGAGGGGACTTTCCGGCTTCCGCAGGGCACTGGAGGGGGTCAGCAATAGTGGCGTTTTCATAGGGATCCCATTTACATCAGTCACTATGACATAATGTTGAACATGTAATGTCTCGGTTACATATGTAACCCTTGTTCCCTGAAGGAGGGAATGGAGACATTACGTCCCGTCGCCACAGTTGCTGTACCACCGCTGTACGGCCGAGGCACACCGTCTTGGCTCCTCAGCAAAAAACCGATGTGCATCTGCACATGCTCTCCTTTTATACCCGCACTGCAGGGCGGGGTGTGCGATGCAAAGCACACACGCCAACTGTCATTGGCTTGTTTTGTTAACACTCAAAGGTGATTGGGCTCTCTGGCGAGATGCCATTTACATCAGTCACTATGACGTAATGTCTCCGTTTCCTCCTTCAGGGAACGAGGGTTATATACGTAACCAAGACGTTCTTTGGTTACCAACATTCTTCAAAATATTTTCCTTGTGTTCTGCAAAAGAAAGAATGTCATACTCGTTTACAATGAAATGAGAGTGAGTAAAAGATGGCAGAATTTCCCAGTCTCACTGCCACAAAGCAAATGTTATTTTACAGTGTACAGAGAATACACAGATGTTAATGTTTGACCCTTGATAAAAGCAAAGCATTGCATTTATTACAAAGTGGCTAGCCACTGCTTTTGAGTCTGGGCCTTGTCATACTAAATCCTTTTTGTTTTCCCTGTCAGTTATATTAAATATTAATAACCTTGCTGTTTTTGTTCATGTGATGTTTGACAAAGGTTTCTCAATGGTCATGATAAAGATCCACTTGGAGAGTGGTGAAAAGATGTATAGAACATGTCAAACGTTAAAGAATATCTCTTGCGAAACAATCTGTCAGTCAGAAAAAAAACAACAAAAAAACTGCAAATTACAAAATCCAAAAGGATAAGCATCTTATTCCACAAACACTTTAATTTGTTTGTTTCATGGTTTTAATAGCTCTCCTGACAGACAAGTGAGTCGGTGAATGAAAAGGCCTTTACTTAAAGTACATCAGAGTTCATTTTAGATGTCAATTCTGCTTTAAACAGATAAAATGACTACAGTCTAAATAACAGCTGTAACAATTTTCATGTCACATGACCAGAAAGTGTGCAAAAATGAGCAATTACAAAACATCTATGAACAAACAGATTGACAAAAATATTTGCAGTTTAGTTGTTTTAGCCTGATTCAACTTTCACTTTATTAAACATCATTTTATCTTTTAGTTTTACTTTACTTTTAGTCATTTAGCAGACACTTTTATCCAAAGCGACTTACAAATGAGGACAACAGAAACAATCAATTGTAGTATTAAAACAACTAAAACTGATCCAAAACTAAAAGCTAAAACTTTATAAATAGTATATATACACACACATTAAAAAAAATAAAAATGAGAAATGCATGACAATGAAAACAAAATAAAGCTACAAACAATTCAAAATATTAAGAGAACAAAAGGTATAAGAGTGTAATATTCCACTTATGACATTACCATTTAAAGAAGACTAAATGGAGCTCAACAAGAGGAAATTATAGGCCAAGAGAATGTTCACTTGTAGACTACTGTTCAATGCGAACTTATAGCCACTGTTCAAACGTTTTGCCAAATATTATTTCGGTATAAAATAACTGTTTTCTATTTGACTATAATTTATTCCTGATGGTAATGCTGAATTTTCAGCATCATTAGTTCAGTCTTCAGTGTCACATGATCCTTCAGAAATAATTTTAATACTCTGATTTGGTGCTCAAGAAACATTTCTTCTTATTATCAATGTTGAAAACAGCTGTACTGCTTTATATTTTTGCAAAAGCTGCGATAGATTTGTTTTTCAAGATACTTTGATAAAAAGAAAACTCAAAATAACCTCTTTTATTTGACATAGAAGTCATTACATTTACATTTAGTCATTTTGCAGATGCTTTTATCCAAAGCGACATACAATTGGGGAATACATAAAGCGATTCATCTTAGACAGGTAAACAGACACAGGAAGTGCTCGTAATACCAAGTTTCAGGCATTGTTCCAACCAAGTAGAAGCTAGAAAGGGAAGGAATAAATAAAGAGAAAGACTTTTTTTTTATTTTTTAAATTTAAGATGAAGTCAAATAGTGTCGAAAGAGATGAGTTTTCAGATGTTGCTTGAAAATTGACAGGGAATCAGTATTCCGAATTGGGGTGGGAAGGTCATTCCACCAGCCAGGAACAGTGAACGAAAATGTTGTGGAAAATGATTTTGTGCCGCTCTGTGACTGTACCATGAGGTGTCACTCACTAGTGGATCTCAGACTTCTGGAGGGAATGTAGATTCGTAATAGTGAGTGGAAGTAGGCGGGTGCAGAGCCAGTGGTTGTTCTGTAAGCAAGCATCAATGTCTTGAACTTGATGCGAGCCTCAACTGGTAGCCAGTGCAAGGAGATAAAGAGAGGTGTAACATGGGCTCTTTTGGGCTCATTGAAGACCAGTCGTGCCGCTGCATTCTGAATCATTTGTAGAGGTTTGATTGTGCATGATGGAAGTCCAGCCAGAAGAGCATTGCAGTAGTCCAGCCTAGAAATGACAAGGGCCTGGACAAGAAGTTGTGCAGCATGCTCTGTTAGAAAGGGCCTGATCTTTCTGATGTTATGCAATGCAAACGTGCAAGATTGAGCTGTCTTTGCAATGTGGTCTTTGAAGGTCAGCTAGTCATCAAAGATTACACCAAGATTTCTGACCGAACTTGATGGGGTAATTGTAGAAAAACCTAGCTGGATGGTGAAATCATGCTGTAGAGTTGGAGTGGCAGGGAAAACAAGAAGCTCAGCTGGAGGTGATGTTGTTTCATCCATGCCGAGATTTCCGCCAGGCAGCCTGAGATCCCTGCAGCTACAGTTGGATCATCTGGTTGAAATGAGAGGTATAGCTGTGTGTCATCAGCATAGCAATAGTAGGAGAAGCCATGTGCTTGTATGATGGGACCCAGTGATGTAGTGTATATAGAGAAGAGGAGGGGTCCAAGAACTGATCCCTGAGGAACCTCAGTGACCAGTTGATGTGCTTTGGAAACCTCCCCTCCCCAGAACACCCTGAAAGACTTACCAGTGAGATAGGATTCAAACCAGCGAAGTGGAATCCCTGTGATGCCCAGTGATGAGAGGGCGGACAGGAGGATCTGATGATTGACAGTGTCAAAAGCAGCAGATAGATCTAGCAGAATAAGAACTGATGATTTGGAATCAGCTTTTGCAATCCGCAAGGCTTCAGTGACTGTCAGTAGCGCAGTCTCAGTTGAATGACCACTCCTGAAACCTGACTGGTTAGCGTCCAGTTTGTTGTTCTGTGAAAGAAACAATGATACCTGGTTGGAAACAACTCGTTCGAGGGTTTTCGCTATGAATGGAAGGAAAGAAATGGGTCTGTAGCTATCTATAAGTGAAGTGTTTAATGTAGTTATTTTGATCAGTGGGGTGACCCGAGCCTGCTTGAATGCAGTGGGGAAGGTGCCTGTGAGGAGAGATGTATTGATGATGTGTGTGAGTGCTGGTAAAAATGTGGGAGAGATTTCTTGGAGAAGGTGTGAGGGGACTGGGTCTAGAGGGCAAGTTGTAGGATGGCTGGAGAGAAGTTTCAATACTTCTGCCTCAGTGAGGGGACAGAAGGAGAAGAGGGGAGTTTTAGCAGTGGGTGTGGTTGGTTTGAGGTCCTGTGTGTGTGGAGCTGAGAATTGACTGCTGATTGTTCTAGTTTTGTCTGTGAAGAATGTGGCGAAATCATCAGCTGTTATAGAAGTGGAGGGAGGTGGTGGAGGGGGACAGAGGAGAGAATTGAATGTTTTGAAGAGATTACACATTACGTGTGTCTGGAGCGCTGTTGATCTTGTTGTGGAAATATGAAGATTTGGCAGTGTGGACTTCAGTAGAGAAAGATGAAAGCAAAGACTGATACATACTCAGGTCGGATGGATCTTATGATTTGTGCCATTTTCTCTCTGCTGCCCTGAGTTTGGACCGATGCTCACAGAGAACATCGGATAACCAGGGGTTAGAAGGGGCAGCCCGTGCTGGCCTGGAGGAGAAAGGACAAATATCGTCAAGACAAGAAGTTAAAGTAGAGTATAAAGTGTCTGTAGCTGCATTCACATCTAGAGATGAGAAATGTGTAGGTGAGGGAAGAGAGGAGGATACTAAAGAGGAAAGATGTGAGGGTGATAGGTTTCGTATAAAAGTAACCGATAGAGCGGTTGGTGGCGCATAGGTAGAAGAATGTAGATTAAATGTAATGAAATGGTCGGATATATGTAGGGGTTTGACCACAATGTTGTCTGCAATACAACTGCGTGTGTAAATTAAGTCAAGTAGGTTGCCTGATTTGTGAGTGCTTGTAGTGGTAAGGCATTTGAGATCAAATGAAGCTAGGAGTGAATGGAAGTCTGTAGCATTAGGCTTGTCCAGATGAATGTCGAAGTCACCAAAGACTAAAAGTGGACTGCCATCCTCTGGGAATGAGGACAGCAGCCCATCCAGCTCTTCTAGAAAGGTGCCTAGAATTTGACTAAGAGGGTGGTAAATTACCACAACCTGGAGTTTTATAGGAGCTGTTACTGTAATGCTTGGTTAAAGACGCGCAGGTAAAAGTCGCAGGTCTTTACACTCGTAGGTCTTCACACGAGGAGGCTGAACACGAGGGCTGAACGCTTCCGCGTCAGCGCACAGACATCAAATAAATGCACAGTCTAAGAGACTAAAGTGAAAACAGCTGTGGCTGTCATTTGAAACGTTATACATGTCTTTACGGTATAGATGTCTTTATATATGTTCCTTTACAGTGTTCCTGTGGCTCAATGGTGGAGCATTGTGTTTGCAGCGCAAAAGGTCGTGGGTTCAATTCCCAAGGAACACACATACTGATAAAAAAAATGTATAGCCTGAATGCACTGTAAGTCGCTTTGGATAAAAGTGTCTGCTAAATGTAAATACATATATAATGACTATTCGTTTCTTTAAAAAAATATTAAATGTTTACAGTACTGTATATGTTTTATACTACAATGTCTTACACTCATAATGTGAGGTACCAGGACTGTCACTATAGTGAATCAAGCAATCAGCTTCTGCATCTGTGTGTAGTCTGTTCCTATAATGAAGGCCCTGACGTAACTGACGTAACGTGAATCACTGGGCCCATTCCTGTGTCTGGATGTCCAGGGATCATTAGGGCCAGCAGTCTTGAAGGATCCATTTTTACCAGGAATTTTCTCACAGTGTCCATGGTTACACACAATCTCTCTTCACTTGTAGGTGACCATTCATTATGGAGGCCTTTTCCATGAAACACTAAATCACTGTGTTGTGTTTTTACATTGTATTTCACTCACAACTTTACACTCAAGCAAACAGTCAAACTCCATCTCCTTAAATGAATAGGTTTGTACAGGCAAGAGGGAAGGATAGGATTTAACAAACGTTTTTTTATTTGTGTAATTTTTTATTTATTTATTTTTTTAATGACTAAGGGGATGAATCAGAATGAAACATCCTAATATATTATTAGGATGTGTCTTTTCAAAATTTAACTCTAATCTTAATTCAATCACTGCATGTATTCTTTTGTTAAACATATTTATAAGTAACCACTAAACTATAATTGGCTATATTTGTATAATATTGCTTGCAGCACTCTGACACGGTTTATTTATTGACTGGTTGACTGTTCATTATCTCTAACACACTGTAGCTTAGTTGTAAATTGGATGACAGCTTAATATCAGATTTTTAGAAGACCTGAGATGAAAACCGCTAAATAGGGTTTATAGCAACATTTATGGTCAGTAATGACTATTTATTCTAATTTCCAAAATGTTTTATTTTCTATCATGACAGCTGACACATCTCTGGTGGATAGGTGCAAAAAACATTAATTAAAAGAAAACAATATATTCATTACACTTTCCAGTGGCCACACTCTACAGAGCAAAAATTAACAAGGCACATATGGCATACAACGACAAATGCCTGTTTCTGAAGAAAAAAGTATTTTCTTAATCTTTATTTGTGTCCCTTTTTGAACATCTAAACAGGATTTAACTGAAAAATTAGTTACTAAGGCTACTAAATGTTTTATAACTGGTTTGCCTTTTGAGAGCAAATAGTATTTAACTAAAGAGCGTCTGATCTCTCTTGCCATGTATGTAAGAACTTAGATATCTTGCTAAAATCATAAACACTAAAAAGCTAAAATGCCTATTTCTGAAGAAAAAGTATTTTCTTAATCAGTATTTTTGTCTTTCTCTCCCAGTAAAAACATCTGAACAGATTTTAACATTAATGGTTTTGGAAATATTTACCTAGTAAAATGAGAAAATTCAGTTGTTTAAGTCTGGATAAACTCTTTGTCAAATTATATCAATTATAAAGAATAATCATTTTATTATATCAGTAATGAAAGTCAAAGGTTATTGATTTTAAGTCAGCAGCATAGTTCCCTGTGACTAAATCTCTGTTTTGCAACTGTTTTGCCTTTTGAGACCAAATGTGATGTAGTATTTAAATAAAGAGCTGAAGGTCTGGTCTCTCAGGCCATATATGAGAGAACTTAGACATCTTGGTAAAAACATAAACACTAAAAAGCAAAAATACATTATGTGTAGCAAAGTCAAGTAATCAATATACAAATAAATTGCATCTTGGATTACTCCGATTAAAATGGACGCAGCACAGAGTCCCAGCTGTATTAGATGCAGCAGAACAGTGCTATTGGCTTTTTTGGCTGACGTTTTATCACAGGAGGCTGATTTAGCCACAGATGCTATAGAGACGTAAGTGAAGATAATAACAAAACACACTAACACAAAAAATACACAAGTGAAAGCTAAATCCAGATTCTTATAGATCTGCAGTCTGAAAAGAGTAGTACTTGAGCAGAACAAAGGCATCACTGTGTTTGTGGTATCAATACAATAGAAGATAATCAACTCAGACAAGCACTGAATCAAACCCATCGTCCAAACAACACCGATGGCCATGTTAGTTCTGCTGTAACTGGTGATTTCTGTGTCTCTGAGAGGGACACATATGGTCACATACCTCTCCAGTGACATCAAAGCCAGATTTAGTAAGGCAACCTGATAGAGAGCTTGTGCAGCCACAAGAAGAGTCAGACAGACATTTTTCATTATAGTAATCCTACTAACAGCAGATACAAACAACAGGGAACTCATAAAAAGATGGAGCTTATCAAGCCAAAGCATGTGACCAAACAGAATGTAGTGGGAAGCCTCCTGAAAAACAGGTTTTTTTCCTTAGGGTGAAGATCATGACCCCGTTGACATAGAGGAAAATAACGCATGGGGTCACACACAGGAACGCCTTCACCAGTGCATCTCGATCCACCAGTGGTACAGTCTGATTGAAGTTAGATTTAGAATCAAAAACATTAGACATATTCAGAACAACAAGACATTAAGATGTCACCATACAGTCTGTTGTAACACACTGACTGAGTAATACTGCAATCTGCAACGTCCTTGTAACCAAAAATCTCCAGGCTTGTGTGTTGTTGAAGGCACAGAGAGAGAAAGATCAGAGTGCTGTTACAGCATCACAATTTAAATATTGTTAAACTCATCATTATGTAACAATGTACATATTGAGTCCCAGTAGCCACTTTGTGCATGTGTGTGTGTGTGTGCGCGTGTGTTTTTGTGATAAATGAGGACATAAATTTGTATAATGACACAGGTATGACATAGGTATTACAAGGAGAAGGTGACTTTTCAGGACATTACCCCATGTCTCCACTTTTCAAAACGCTTATAAATCACACAGAATGGAATGTATTTAAAATCTGAAATAGCACAAAGTTTCCTGAGAGGGCTAAGTTTAGGTGTAGGGTTGGTGTAGGGCAATAGCACATACAGTTTGTACAGTATAAAAACCATTAGGCCAATGGGATGTCCCCAATTTTCACAAAAACAAACATGTGTGTGTGTGTATGCTTGTGTGTTTACTTTGTCCCCAGAAGTTGGCTAAATCTGGCAAAACGTCCCACTGAAGACACATCCTCAATTCACCTTTCGCCAGGAGTTTGATTGACAGGCCATTTGACCAATCATAATGCCGAATCTGCCATTTTGTCTGACAGACAAACCAGATAGGGAGTCGATTAACGTCAATGAACTTGAACTTGAAAAATGGCATGTGCTGATGCCTTTCTGTGGTTGACACCTGAAGATACCTTAAGGCGTTCACTCATGTTTATTTCATGCTATAACTAGTAAAGAGGAAGAGTTGATTGGTTCACATGCCGCTTGAACTGAGGTGCTACAGCGATCTATCATGACACATTAAAGAGCCACAAAACGCATGAGGCCACAGCCAAGGTGACGTTTGCGCACAAATTATTTTAATATGTAATGAAAATGATTTGCACACTCTCAGAAAAAAGGTACAAAACTGTCACTTGGGTGGTAACCATTCAAAAGGTACTAATATGTACTATTAAAGTACTAATATGTACTTTTTTACTTAGAGTGTGTTCAAAATGTATTTACTCAGTATTTCTTGTCTGCCAATGATCAACGGTTGTTGATGTAGCCTATACCTATTTCTGCATATCTATATTTTAAATGTTGCCACAAAAACTGAGTGATATAAATCAAATAAAACATCATATTCTTTGCATGTACAGTATGTGAGCTGAGCACATTTATACAAAATGTCTATTCAGGACTGGACATATTGTGTCAAAGTACGATATACAAGATGAGGTCTTGGTAAACATGACACCGCATGGTGCATTATAAAAGAATATCACAAATTCCTTTCTTAATTACATTCAGTAAGGTTAAATATTTGATCTAGATACATTTATCAAGTATGAATGTGTGCATACTGTATATGATGAATTCACAGTATGCACCTTAAATCACTATTACACCATTGCTGCAAAGTGTAGTGTGATCAGGGCTTAACAAAGAAATTTAATCTAAATAAATCGGATGGCCAGAATGAAAATGATTGGTAGACTGATAGAATAAATTGCGTAGATGGATTGAAAAGGAGGTACAGCATAACAGTTGAGTCAAACAGTATTGATAAACTCTATTAAGATACATGGACAAGAAATTGTTCATAGAACTGTATCGGTGCAAAACATGTGATGTGATGATGAAAAGATGAAAATCAAAAACTATGGAATATTAGAGTGCTGAGCAACAGCCATGGTGTAAACTCTAGTAATTGTATAAGAGCAGTTAAAGGAAAAAGTGCAAAGATTGCACAAACGCATCATATGAGTTTTGTTTATGAACAAATAATAGACTTGTGCGGTATAAAATGCTTTAATTATTGCACATTTATTAGTTTGATTTTATAGATTTCCAGAAAATGCTAGATTGGATGCTTAAAGTATCTTATTTCAGCAATTGTAAATTCATTCACAGTGTTATAAAAGCAGCTGTCATGATACAGTATAAGATAAAACAGACAACAAACATTTAAAATCTCATATGCGGTCAGTGCACTGGCAAAGAATTGTGACAGGTTAAATATGTTTGTTAATGCTTACATGATTTGTCACAATACAACTATTTTAGTGTGGTTGATCTCCAATATCTCATCACATAAATACACAAACACATTTTTTTGCAATTTTAGAGAATTATTCTTTTGTATCTTAACAGTGAAAGAGGATGAGCTATTAAAACATTTTAGATAACATTCCAATAGGCTTTTATATATTATCTAGTATTTTTTATCTAGTATTTTTTTAGCCTCTTCCTACTAAAAGTATCTCTGTATTACAACTATTTGGCTTTTTGAAACCAAATGTGAAGTAATATTTAAAAAAACAGCTGAAGGCCTGGTCTCTCAGACCATATATAAGAGGACTTAAACATTTAGGAAAAATCAGAAACACTACAAAGCAAAAATACATCACATGTAATGAAGTCATATAGTCAGTATAAACATAAATGACTTCTTGGATAACTCCAACTAAAATGGATGCAGCACAGAGTCCCAGCTGTATTAGATGCAGAAGAACAGTGCTATTGGCTTTTTTGGCTGATGTTTTATCACAGGCGGCTGTTTTAGCCACAGCTGCTATAGAGGCATAAGTAAAGATAATAACAAAACATACTAACACAAAAAATACACATGTGAAAGCTATTTCAAGTTTCTTATAGATCTGCAGTCTGAAAAGAGTAGTTCTTGAGCAGAACAAATTCATCACTGTATTTGTAGAATCAACGGCATAGAAAATGATCATCTCAGAGAAACACTGAATCAAACCCAACATCCAAACAACACCGATAGCTATATGAGTTCTGCTGTAACTGGTGATTTTTGCATGTCTGAGAGGGAAGCAGATGGCCACATACCTCTCCAGTGACATTAAAGCCAGATTCAGTAAGGCAACCTGATAGAGAGCTTGTGCAGCCGCAAGAAGAACAATACAGACATTTTTCAAAATAAAAATCCTGCTAACAGCACATACAAACAGCACTACACTCATAAAAAGATGGAGCGTATCAAGCCAAAGCATGTGACCAAACAGAATATAGCGGGATACCTCCTGAAAAACTTTTTTTTTCCTCAAGGTGAAGATCATGACCCCGTTGACATAGAGGAAAATAACACATGGGGTCACACACAAGAACGTTTTCACCGGTGCATCTCGATCCACCAGTGATACAATCTGAGTAAGGTTCGATGAAGAACCATTAAAAGCAGACATATTTAGAAAAATAAGACATGAAGATGTTGACCACAGACACTGGTATAGCACACCCACTCAGAATAATACTGCAATCTACAATGTCCTTGTAACTGCAGATCTCCAGGCTTGCGAGAGAAAGAGAGAGTGCTGTCACAGGATCACACTTTAAATATGGTTAAACTCAGCGTTATGTCATCTATGTGTTGAATCCCGGTGGTGTTTTTGTGTGTGTTTGTGTGTGTGTGTTGGGGGGGGGGGGGGGGGGGGGGGGGGGGTGTGTCTGTGTGTGTTTACCCTATCTCTAAAAAAAGGAGCATTTACTTGTCTTGCACCGCCTTTAAAAAAGCTATTTAAAAGTAAATGTTAAAAAGTCAAATGTCTTTGTTAATTGATTTTTTTTTTTCAAATTAAGTTGTAGTAACTTAGCAAAAGGTAATTAAAAACTTTTGAATGAAAACTGATTTTTTTTTTGTGTGTGTGTGTGTGTTTTTAGACCTGTTAGTGTTTTATGCTGTTATGTTTCACTTAAAAGTTTTTTTCTTCTGCTTGTGGTTATCATTGTGCTAAAGAGTAGTGCTCATGGTTGGGTTCCCTTTCGAATGTTCACTTCATGTTATGTATGGGTAAACTCCTTGTTTACTCTGTTACTGAAGCCTGATTTGTTCACTTTTGTGTAGCTGCACAAACCAATGGCGCTTTAGCCCGCCAGAAAGGACGGAGCCGACGTGTATATAATTCGACTCGCAGCACCACCATTTCATCAGAATCTTCTCCTTCAGCGATGAGACCATCTCTTCGCTGACTCTGCAATCAAGAAGCTGAAGAAGGAAGAAGCTCAGCCTGCTGCTCGCCGCCATAGAAGAGCCCCGGCAACGGAAGAAGAGGCTGGTAAGAGCAATTCCTGAGCAATTTCTCTGCAAATGTCGCGAGTGTGGCTTGTGCGGGGAATCCCTGCAAAATGCGGAAGGGCAGTGAGTGCATTGCTTGTCTGGGCAGCGCCCAAGCAGAGACTGTGCGCTCACTGAGACTTGCTTTCATAGAGAGCATGAGTC
This sequence comes from Spinibarbus caldwelli, assembly GCA_039654775.1. NCBI lineage: Eukaryota > Metazoa > Chordata > Actinopteri > Cypriniformes > Cyprinidae > Spinibarbus > Spinibarbus caldwelli. The sequence continues at coordinate 12,203,007 of CM077259.1, forward strand.
TTGCTCTTCTCCGCTCGCGAATCGCCATCTTAAATGAAGGCAGCTTCGCTCTCCCGTTTCTCCTCTCTCAGCGAGCTCGGAGAAAGAAACGGTGCAGTCACGGAGCTGAGCAACCGGGTTTGAATGATCTCACACCGGCACTTTGATCCACCGGTGAGTGTTTTACACGTGAGATTAGTGCCCCACTTACATCGAGCGGCTCAATCCCTCTACGCGGTTCGGAGTAGAATGCCGTCAACAATGATTCAGATCGCTGACAGCTTCGCATCTGAGGCTGCGCTCACCGTGACAGGCTGCTTTCACAGACGAAAGTGCGAGTTTGTTCCTGCATTGCTCGCGGATCCCCTTCTTCAGTGAAGATGGCCCCTACTCCCCTGCTCTCGCGTTTCTCCCCTCCCAGTTACCTTGGAGAAGAAACGGCGAACTCGTGAGTTTGAGCGATCAGGCTTGAATGATTTTACGCCGGCCCGCGTATTTCACTCTCACTACAGCACTTTGATCTTCCAGTGTGTTTTACACGTGAGGATCAGCGCCCCTCGCTTACATCGAGCGGCTCAATCCTTCTAGGCGGAACGGAGTAAAGGCTGTCACCAGTGATTTCACATCGCTGACAATCTTGAGTGCGCCGCTCGCTTGGGCCACGGCCACGCTGAGGCTGCGCTCACTGAGACAGATCGCTCTCACTATGAGAGTGTGTCTCGCTTTGCTGCGCTCGCGGTTCGCCTTCTTCAATGAAGGCGGCCCCGCCCCTCTCGCTCTCACGTTCTCACCTCCAGCTGTCTTGGAAAGTCACGGGGTAAAGTCACGGGGCTGAGCAACCGGGCTTGAGTGATCACATGCGGGCACAGCTCCCGTGTGCTCCACTCTCCATGCAGCACTTCGATCCGCCAGTGTGATTTACACGTGAGGATTAACCTCTCGTTTGCACAAGCGGTTTTATCCTTTTAGGCAGATGAGCGCAGCACTTTGATCTGCCGGTGTGTTTACACGTAAGGACAATTAACACCCCTCATCTAACGAGCGGTTGGATCTTTTTAGGCGGGTTAAAAAGGAGAATACTGACAGCTTCAGATTAGACGCATCTGGGCTCACAGGGGCTGGCTGCTGGCACTGAGAGAGCATTGAGTCTAGCGAAGCAAAGCTTTTGAGAGGAACAGGAAAGGATCAGTTCTTGCTGAGGCCGGAACTTCAAAGAAATCTCGCTCTCCATCCCTCCGTTCAACACTGAGCGATGGAAATTCTATTCAAGTTGGGCACGTCCTTCTCATTCAGTGAGCGCCCAAGCAAACTACCACTGTGATAGTGGACCCACAAGAGCAATTCTCCTCTCCTCACACTGCGAATGCCTGTTCCCCACCCCCGTGCTGTGAACTGCCATTAGTAGGAATGTAACCGCTTGCTGCCTGGCTTTTGGCTTGGAAAGCCATGCCCTGCATGTCAAGCTGGATTCTAAAAACCATGGAACGAGGTTACTCGCTCCAGCTCGCTTGCAGGCCACCTCGTTTCAGAAGTATTATTCACACTTCGGTTCAGGACAACAAACACGTTCTCCGGCACGAAGTGCAAACACTGCTTACAAAAGGTGCTATAGAAATAGTACCTCCGGTGAACAGCGAGTCAGGCTTTTACAGTCACTACTTCCTCGTTCCCAAAAAGATGGTGGGCTGAGACCAATTCTGGATTTCAGACATCTGAATCACTCACTTATGCGCCGGCCATTCAAGATGTTAACTATCAAACAGATCCTCGCGCACATTTGCCCGAGGACTGGTTTTTTAACAGTGGCTCTGAAAAATGCTTACTTTCACATCCACATAGCCCCCCATTGCAGGCCGTTCTTGAGATTTGTGTTCGAGGGAGTGGCCTACCAATATACAGTCCTACCATTTGGACTGTCTCTGGCTCCTCACACTTTTACAAAGTGCATAGACGCGGCTCTTTCCCCTCTGAGGCAGATGGGAATCCGCATACTTAACTACCTCGACGACTGGATGATCCTGCCCAAATCAGAATGGGAATTAGTTGCTCACAGTGCGCTGTTACTCAGCCACTTGGAGCACCTCAGGTTGAACATCAACCTTCTGAAGAGTCATTTGTTCCCCAGACAGCGAGTGGTCTTTCTGGGAATGATTTTGGACTCTGCCCAAATGCAGGCTTGGGTCATGCAGGAATGGTCCCCTGACTATTCAGCGAGTGGCAGCATCCCTAAATCCGGGAACGTCTCGTTTCCTCGGGGTTTTCCAGAGGCTGCTCGGCCTCATGGCGGCTGCCTCCTCTGCGATTCCTTCGGGCCTGCTTCACATGCGGCTTCTCCAATTTTGGCTCAAAGCCAGAGTCCCGCCCCACGCTTGGTGCCTGGGCTGCTTTTATATCAAGGTAAACCATCGCTGTATCAAAACTGTGGCCCCTTCGACACTCAGTCGGTGGTTACGACAGACGCTTCCAACTTTGGTTGGGGAACTCTGCTGGAGGGCAATCCGGCGTCCGGCTCCTGGTCAACCCCGGAATGGCGCGTGTATATAAACTGACTAGAGCTTCTAGCAGTTTTTCTGGCCCTGAAAACCTTCCTGCCAGCCATACGCGGGCACCATGTCCTGGTCCGTTCAGACAACATGACAGTGGTAGCCTACATCAATCGCCAAGGTGGTCTGAGGTCTCACTCCCTTTACAGGTTGGCTCGACGCCTCCTATTCTGGGCACAGAACGAACTCCTTTCCCTAAAGCGGTTCATGTGCCGAGCAGTCTGAACCATGGCGCACACATGCAGTCCAGAGGCAATGTGGCTCCAGGAGAATGGACCCTACATCCTCATACAGTTCAAGAAATTTGGTCTGTCTTCAGGAAGGTAGAGGTAGACCTTTTCGCCTCAGAAGACAGCTCTCACTGCCCAACTTATTTCTCAATACAGCGAGATGCTCTGGCCCACGATAGGCCCAGCGCTCGCCTGTACGCCTTCCCCCGATAGCCCTGCTTCCTCAGGTCTTCAAATGGGCTCAGTTCTCTTGGTGGCCCCACTCTGGAGGAACCAGGCTTGGTTCCCTGAGTTAGTGCAGCTCTCAGTAGCAGCCTCATGGCCGATACCACTGAGACGAGATCTTCTCTCGCAGGCAAAAGGCATGATTTGGCATCCCCGGCCAGAGCTGTGGAGCCTTCATGTATGGAACCTCGATGGGAGCCTACGCAGCTCCCAGCGAGAGTGATTGATACCATTTTAGAGGCTAGAGCACCATCTACAAGATGCCTTTACACCCTTAAATGGTCGGTCTTTCATGACTGGTGTACTGCACGAAGCCTGGACCCAGTATCTTGTGATGTGTCCCACGTGCTATCCTTTCTACAAGAGTTGCTAGACAACGGGCGCGCCCCTTCCTCATTCAAAGTTTACATGGCAGCTATGCAGTGAATCATTCCCTTGAAGCTAGCCATTCGATCTGCAAAACGATCTGATTGTTAAGTTCTTGAAAGGTGCCCGGAGATTAAATCCTCCTCGTTCTCAGATTGTACCGATCTGGAACTTGTCAATAGTCCTTAGGACCCTACTGTTCAGACAGTTGGAGTAGCTTATCGTTTGCTTTGGAGGCCGCTCTAAGGGGCTGCCGGTTACAAAGCAAAGACTGACGCAATAGCCTTGGCTCACGCCACTCCACTAGAGGAATGGCCTCCTCCTGGACTTGGTCCAGCAGAATCTCTATTGGTGAGATATGTGCGGCCGCCGGCTGGTCGTCGCCGTCCACATTTGCCAGATTTTACAGCCCTAGATGTCCCTGCTCTCCAAGCATGAATTTTATCAGCTTAACCACTTAAACTGCTGATTTCTCCCTACGGTGGAAATTGCTATGTCCAAAGTCCTCAACTATGCTCGGGACTCAGTTGGCACATGTTCTCTAGGGGCCCTTAACTTAAGTTATCCAGAACTGGGCTCAAAGAGTGCCTTAGTCTGCTTCTGCTCATAGCACGGCGTGATTGGATTCGTTCCCCATACATAACGTGAAGTGAACGTTCGAAAGGGAACGCTCCGGTTACTGACGTAACCTCGGTTCCCTGAGATAAGGGAACGAGCGTTATGTCATTTGTCGTGCTATAAGCTGCACGCAAATCGATGACTGTCGCTTCAGTCGAATGATTCTGATGAAATGGCGCTGTGAGCCGATTTATTTATATGTCGGCTCCACCCTTTCTAGTGGGCTAAAGCGCCATTGGTTTGTGCAGCTACACAAATGTGAACAAATCAGGCTTCAGTAACAGAGTAAACAAGGAGTTTATCCTTACATAACGCTCGTTCCCTTATCTCAGGGAACCGAGGTTACGTCAGTAACCGGAGCGTTGTGTGTGGTTATAGATAAGATTAATTTATTCTTTTTTAAATTAAGATTTTTTTTTTTTTTGAGTAATAAGCTTCAATATATGTTTATGTTAAAAACTAATTTCCAATAACTCAGTGTTGTTTGTTGGTTGAACATGATTTCAACTTGAAAATGATTGATGCAAGCTGTTGCGTAAATTTTATTGAGCCAAAAAATTTTTTTTTTGAGGGCGTCACTCTGTTGCCATTATTTTAACAGTGAAAAGTGCTTAAAAATGTTGAAAAATTTTATTATTTTTCGGTAATTCTTCATGTATAATAAGCTAGGTTAAGCCTTTTCTTTTTTAAGCAAAACTCACGTGAGCATTAAAGAGGGCATGAAGTGCCCTGCCTCTTTGTTTATTCACCACCAGAGGTCACCACACACCACATGGACTTTTGTACTGCACAGACTGCCCTGTCCCAAATGGCAACCTAAACCCTCACGGTTTTCCTCTGAGTCCGCACTTTCATGATGCAATGCCACACTGACTGTCGGGTAGAAGTCTGCTGTGGAGCTCGCACCAGTGCACCCTTCTGAACACTAAAATGATGAATGGGACACCCTACGGTCTCATGGACTTAACGGACACGCACACACGGCGGCCATTGCAAGTCTGTAAGACCGCAAGTGCACATGAAGTGTTCCATTTGGGACAGGGCAACTGTCACATGTTACCTTGGACTCCATTTCCCACAATACACTTAAACCAGAACTAATCACAGACCCACACCTGTTTTCTATCAGGAACTCTTTATAAGCTGAACATTTCCTATCACCCCATGGCCGAGTATTGTTTGCGTGTATCTCTGTGTTTAACAATAGCATCTTTACAGAGCCAGTTCCCTGTCGTAGTTCCTAGTCTAGTCTCGTCTTGTTATTGCCTGTTACCTGATTCTCTGCTTGTCTTGGATTTCTCTCTTGGCTTGCTATTTTGGACTTTGTTTGCACCTCGCCTGGACTATTGCCTTTTAGTGGATTACTTGTTTGCCTCGTCCTTTGGATTACGTTTGCCGTCGACTGACCCACGTCTGTCTTTGGATTACTCTGTCGTCTTGCCCTGTCTATATCTGTTTGCTGGTGTTGACTACTGCCTGTTTTGATTATGTCTTGGAATAAAGCTTTGCATATGGATCCGCACGCCTCTCATCTCGCTGACTCTGTGACAGAATACTCAGCCCTACAAGGATCCAGCAGCTTTTCATGTGGACATTGGCCAGGTACGGACACAGCAAGACTGTTGTTAGCCCTTGAACAGAACACTAGACCGCTCGAGGACTATGTACAAGAGTATTTAGATCTTGCATACTATTCAGATCTGCCAGACTGTGTCTTTATAGACTTTTTTTGTGAAAGTCTAATCTAATCTGTGAGGGCCCTCGGGCTTCACTTAGTCAGTTTATTGATTATGATCTGGTATCTGTTGGCTCTCCTTTTACTGTGGGTGTAGGACAGTCTTATCCTTTAGTTTCATTTTCATATTTAACCACTAGAGGGCGCATATCTTTCATACTACTGATACCTATACAGCTTCCCTTTAAGACATTGCACTTTATACACCACAAGCACTGGGTCATGGTGAGCAACTTTAAAGCTGTATGCATTCATTCAAGTCTATTTTGCATTTTCTAGCAGAAACATGCATGTTAATGATGTTGATGTTATTGTGATGATGTTAATCTTATAAGCGCATATCTGCACAATATTACATCATTCGTTAATCTACATTGGGAAACTAACATGCTAGTTTCAGAGACACATGCAATAGTGCGTTGATGTTATTTTAATGCATAAATCTCGATCTGTTAGCCACTTTAAGATACTTTGAGATGCTACAATGTCATAATTGTGAATTTGTCAACGTATTTCAGACCATTGATGATTATTTATCATTTATGTTTAATATTTGTAGTAAGTTAATAGAAAGACTGTAATATTCTTTATATCTAATTTCCATAATTTTCCTCTATTTCAGACCACACACATACACACCCACACAATACTTTTGCCTGTATACATTTATGCTCACCAACGTGGCCTGTATAAACCCAACTCATTAAAGCTTTCTTGGTTGTGACTCTCTGAGCCCCTTACTCTCTTACCAGAGTGGCCAGTTTTCAAAGGTCTATCAGAACAATCCAGAGGTTCCACCTCTACAGTGGGTGTCGCAGAGGAACACAATGTTGTGTCTGTGCCTATAATGGCGACTACTGAGTGTAGTCAGCCACACACTGCAGGATCTTCCAGTGTCTTCCGCGACTCTGGTGTTTAAGCCCGCATGTGTAAAATGGTGGTGACGGCGATGCCCATACCTGTAATGATGGCTACAGAGACTATGGAGTGAATATTGTGCCAAAATGATAAAAACAAATCCAGCGTTTTGCAAATAAACACAATCTGCTTTGCAAAGAAAAACTTGACTTTCAAACAAAGGCAAAGTGATTTGCAAATACAAAACTCTATTTGAGAGAAAATGCAGAGGTATGGACAAATATACAGGTGTGTCTCAATAAATTAGATTGTCGTAGAAAAGTTCATTTATTTCAGTAATTCAACTCAAACTGTGAAACTCGTGTATTAAATAAATTCAGTGCACACAGACTGAAGTAGTTTAAGTCTTTGGTTCTTTTAATTGTGATTATTTTGGCTCACATTTAACAAAAACCCACCAATTCACTATCTCAACAAATTAGAATATGGTGACATGCCAATCAGCTAATCGACTCAAAACACCTGCAAAGGTTTCCTGAGCCTTCAAAATGGTCTCTCAGTTTGGTTCACTATGCTACACAATCATGGGGAAGACTGCCGATCTGACAGTTGTCCAGAAGACAATCATTGAAACCCTTCACAAGGAGGGTAAGCCACAAACATTCATTGCCAAAGAAGCTGGCTGTTCACAGAGTGCTGTATCCAAGCATGTTAACAGAAAGTTGAGTGGAAGGAAAAAGTGTGGAAGAAAAAGATCTGAGAGAATCGCAGCCTTATGAGGATTGTCAAGCAAAATCGATTCAAGAATTTGGGTGAACTTCACAAGGAATGGACTGAGGCTGGGGTCAAGAGCCACCACACACAGACGTGTCAAGGAATTTGGCTACAGTTGTCATATTCCCCTTGTTAAGCCACTCCTGAACCACAGACAACATCAGAGGCATCTTACCTGGGCTAAGGAGAAGAAGAACTGGACTGTTGCCCAGTGGTCCAAAGTCCTCTTTTCAGATGAGAGCAAGTTTTGTATTTCATTTGGAAACCAAGGTCCTAGAGTCTGGAGGAAGGGTGGAGAAGCTCATAGCCCAAGTTGCGTGAAGTCCAGTGTTAAGTTTTCACAGTCTGTGATGATTTGGGCTGCAGTGTCATCTGCTGGTGTTGGTCCATTGTGTTTTTTGAAAACCAAAGTCACTGCACCTGTTTACCAAGAAATTTTGGAGCACTTCATGCTTCCTTCTGCTGACCAGCTTTTTAAAGACGCTGATTCATTTTCCAGCAGGATTTGGCACCTGCCCACACTGCCAAAAGCACCAAAAGTTGGTTAAATGACCATGGTGTTGGTGTGCTTGACTGGCCAGCAAACTCACCAGACCTGAACCAAAAGGAAAATGAGAAACAAGAGACCAGAAAATGCAGATGAGCTGAAGGCCACTGTCAAAGAAACCTGGGCTTCCATACCACCTCAGCAGTTCCACAAACTGATCACCTCCATGCCACGCCGAATTGAGGCAGTAATTAAAGCAAAAGGAGACCCTACCAAGTATTGAGTACATATACAGTAAATGAACATACTTTCCAGAAGGCCAACAATTCACTAAAAATGTTTTTTTATTGGTCTTATGAAGTATTCTAATTTGTTGAGATAGTGAATTGGTGGGTTTTTGTTAAATGTGAGCCAAAATCATCACGAGTAAAAGAACCAAAGACTTAAACTACTTCAGTCTGTGTGCATTGAATTTATTTAATACACAAGTTTCACAATTTGAGTTGAATTACTGAAATAAATTAACTTTTCCACGACATTCTAATTTATTGAGATGCATCTGTATGTATTTTGTGTTACAACTGTGAGACTCATTTGCCTTTTTATGAGGAAACTTGGCTTGATTTTCTCACACGCGTCAAAGCAGATTTTCTCACAAATGCAATTGAGCAACTTTCTTTTCCAAAAACAGCAGATGGCGTTGTTGGTCAATTTATGCTAGTCTCCCAAGACCCGAAACACCAGTTTACCTTTTCAGACCAACATGAGTGGGGAACAGGTGAGTTTCTGTCTTACTATCTCTATAATTAACCATTTAGATGTTTTCACAAAGCGACCCTACTACAGTGTCAGTGAAATTCACAATAAGTGCTATAAAGTTGTTAGCATGATTGATTAGTTCAAAAATCAGTAGTGACATGGCTAAACATTTAACTAGGCAGTCTTTCCCTAAAAAAACCTGATCCATTCTCCTTACCTCTTATCCTCTGTTGGATCGCGGGATATAGAATATACATATATATTGATACAATTGTTCAACATTCAAAACAATGCAGGGGTATAACAATATATCGTATCACAATATATTGTAATACTAAAATGCAAATGTATTATGGATAGTGACAATATTGTGTACCAAAAATTAAAGCATTTTGAATTTTATTTTTACGTTAGGTCAAGTATGATTTATAGTCATTCTGCTATATAGGTTGAGAATTTCAGTCCATTTTTGAGAATTGCCCATCCAATTTCAGTCCATGAGTCTGAGTACGAACTGTCAGTCTGTCCAGTATCAACCTATGAACCTGATTCTGAACTGTCTGTCCAATTTCAAGTAATATGTTTGATGATGAACTTTCTGTCAGTCCTGTCTCAGTCACTGAGTCTGATTTTGAACCATCTGTCTGTCCAGTTTCAATCAATGGGTCTGAGTGTGGATTGTCTGCCAATCCAGTTTCAGTCAATGTTTTTGATTTTTAACTGACCGTCTGTCCAGTTTTTGTTACTGATTTTGGTTATGAAAGTCTATCAGTCCAGTTTCAGTCAATGCATCTGGTTTTGAACTGTCTGTCTGTATGGTTTCTGCTGTTAAGTCTGATTTTGATTTGTCTGTTCAGTCTGTTTCTGCTAATGCAATGTTCACACTGAAAATTCCAAAAAGAAAAAGTGCACTTTACCTGAATGATGCACCTAAATTACAAGAAAAAAAAAAAAAAAAATTCATTTATGAATGACAAAATAAACTTATATGATTCATATACTACATGGTTGAGCACATAGTGCGTAAGTACATAGTGTATAGTGCGTCATTTGGGACACAGCTATTGAGTTCTATGGCATCCACAAACAACGATTGACTGTAGCACAACTCTGAAGAAATTCATAAATTCAATGGCATCAAGGCTGTGATGTAACTGGTTGTCAAAGCACCTGATTGACCAGTTGACGTTTACATGTTCTCCACGGACCACCCAATAATCAGACCATCTCTCTGGCTTTACACATGTTTGTTGCTGCGTAAAGTAATCTGCTATTTTGTGGAATTTCGTACCTGCTCACCAAACATACACAATCCCAAAACAGATGTTTGGCAGGAACATGGGAAAGAGACAGAAGCCATTCGGCTTAATAGAAGTCAGTGTATAAGCCCACCATCAGTATAATTTTAAGACGATTTCAAGGTAAAGAACATACATACGTTGCTTTAAGTGCAAGGTCATTCATTCATTGGGGTGGGGTCAGGTATGGGGCATCATTTTCACTGCATGATTTTCACTGCATGAATTAGAAACACCCACCAGTTTGAAAACGCCCATCAGTTTAGAAAAGCCCACTTTTGTTCTACAGAGACCCCCTTTTCCATTGTGTAGGCAGTTGGTACTGTGGGTAACATGACCAATGAAATCTTTAGAACTGGCTGCAGGGCGGAGTTTGTGCTTCACTGGTTTGGGAAGAAAAGTTCTGATGTGGCTTTGAAAGCATTTTTGAAGGTATGCACATACATACACACACACTGAAAAAACATGGTCTGCTTGCCAGATCATGTGCCAAACATGCACACAAAACCAATTTACCCTTCATTTTTATGATGAAATGATAGACATATATTATATGAAACATTTTAAATTGCTGCACATTTATTATTTTTTTTTACAGGTTTAAATTATTTAATTAATTAATTTTACAAGTTTCATGCGTTAGTTTGTAAAACTAGTATTGTAAATTTGTTTGCATGAAAAATGAAAAAATAAATAAATAACAGTGGAAATGAATCTATCATTTGCATATAAATTAATTGCATATGAATTGCTTATAAAATGAATTCCTATCTACATAATCATGTTAGCAAAAAAAAAAAAAAAAAATGTTTGTTCAAGTGGTCAGTACTTCTGGCACTATTTTATTCTTATTGTTTAACTTTCAAAAAGGCTGCTACTTCTGAGCCCAATGTGATGTCACATATGTTCCATAAAATGACGAAAAAAAAAAAAAGGCAAAAGAACCTATAAAAACAACACTAATAAATAAAAAAATAAAATAAAAACAACACTAACATAACACTATTTTGTGAAATATGCTTGGAAGTTATTTTTGTGCAGCTGGACTTTAGTAGCTCATTGTATAAAGACAGAAGTTCATATTTTGCAATTACACAGAAATGTAGTGAAAACGTAGTGACAAAATATTAATTTCTAAAGCATTTTAGATAATATTTCAATAGCCATCCAATACATCGTATCTGGTATTTCTCATCCACCTGATACTAAATGTATTTCTGTATTACAACTGTTTTTCCTTTTAAAACCAAATGTGAAGTAGTATTTAAATAAACAGCTGAAGGCCTGGTCTCTCAGACCATATATAAGAGGACTTAAACATCTTGGAAAAATCATAAACACAACAAAGCAAAAATACATCACATTCAATGAAGTCATATAGTCAGTATAAACATAAACGGCTTCTTGGATAACTCCAACTAAAATAGATGCAGCACAGAGTCCCAGCTGTATTAAATGCAAAAGAACAGTGCTATTGGCCTTTTTGGCTGACGTTTTATCACAGGCGGCTGTTTTAGCCACAGCTGCTATAGAGGCATAAGTAAAGATAATAACAAAACACACAGACATGAAAAACATACATGTAAAAGCTATATCAAGTTTCTTATAGACCTGCAGCCTGAAAAGAGTAGTTCTTGAGCAGAACAAATTCATTGCTATGTTTGTTGTATCAATGGAATAGAAGACAATAATCTCAGACAAGGATTGAATGCAGCTTATCATCCAAATGACACCAATGGCCACGTTAGTTCTTCCGTAAGTGGTGATTTCTGCATGTCTGAGGGGAAAGCAGATGGCCACATACCTCTCCAGTGACATTAAAGCCAGATTCAAGGTAGAGACCTGATAGAGAGCTGTTGCAGCAACGAGAAGCACAAGGCAGACAATTTTCAGAACAAAAAGCCTACAAAGACCACACACAAACAACACTACACTCATTACAAGATTTAGTGTGTCAACCCAAAGCATGTGTCCAAACAAAATATAGCGGGATGCCTCCTGAAAAACAGTCTTTTTCTTCAAAGTGAAGATCATGACCCCGTTGACATAGAGAAAAATAACACATGAGGACACAGACAAAAATGTTTTCAAATCTCGATGCAAAGGCATTACAGTCTGAGTGATGTTAGATGTAGAATTATTAAAATTAGACATCATCGAAAGGATGAAAGATGCTGTTATAAAACACTGAATAATACTGCAAAGTCCAAAGTCCTCTATAATAGCAAATCTTCAAGCTTGTGTCACTGTTGTTGTTGAAGGCACAGAGAATGATCAGAGAGCATCCCATTTTTAATGTCATTGTAAAGTAGCTGTCATGAACTACGTATGGAATCTCATTGGCTGGTGTGTCTGCTTGTCAAAATACCTGTGAAAAAATATAGCAAATCCCAGTGGTTTATGTTTCTTTGTGTGTTTGTGTCTTTGAAGTTATAAGACAGGCTGTGACAGACTTTGTACGTATTTTTAAGAACGTGACTATGTATTGTATGTAACATGTATGTAACATTTCTTCGCTTTCACATTTGGTAAAAGCAGATTGTCACGTATGTCAGAAAGCCACTTAATTAAATTAATATTTTTAATATCTCCTATAATTTGTGTATTAACAGGGTTTAACAAGTTTTAAAATAGTGTTTTAATATTTATTTTAGGGGATTACTTCTGACTGCGGCACTCAGCGATAAGATAGCATCCATGGCAAAAATGATGGTTATATGAAACCGCTTGTTTTTCTGAAACCATTGCTATGACATGTCTCTCATACAGTGTTGGGAAATTTACTTTTAGAAGTAATGCGTTACAATATTGTGTTGCTCCCTAAAAAAGTAAGGAATTGCATTAGTTACCTTAGTTACCTTTTATGGAAAGTAATGTGTTACGTTACTTTTGCATTACTTACTAAATCTGGCCGGGGCTTGCTTGTTTGTTTTTATTATATACAGTAATGTTCTATTTTTCCAGATGTAAAAGCCCTTTCACATCAAAAGTTAAACGGATAAGCCTGAGGCTAATGGAAATGTACATTCATGTCTTTTCAGTAGAAAACAGGAGAAGAAAGTTCAGCACTCTTCAGCAATAAAAAATGAAACCCAAATGTTATGTTCGAAAGTCATTTTTGCTTATTCGTATAGCTGAATTGGATTATCAAAAAGTCAGCAGTGAAGACATTGGTTAATAAAATGGGATTACATAAAGTATATTTAACATAATTAATTATTGCAGGTATAATTGTACAAATTTTCCAAGTTTGCATTTCACTGTTTTTATTCATTTTGAGGAATAGTGAATCTGTTTTTGTACAGGTGAGATGAGTAAATGCATGTTGACATTTAGTCTAGAACTACATTAACATCATGTTCATACAACGCACGCCTCTGCACTTACTCCCGATTTCTCTCAACGTGGCAACACAAGAGCTGTCAGTCAATCCATAGGAAAACAAAGTAACTGGTGTTACTTATTTGAAAACGTAACTCAGATATTTTCATGTAAATTTAAAAGTAACGCGTTACTTTACTAGTTACTTAAAGTAATCTGATTACGTAACTCACGTTACTTGTAATGCGTTACCCCCAACACTGCTCTCATATCACTCAACTGGCACCATTACATGTCACACTGACTGACAATGAAAAAGGACTTAACTATTAATATTGCACAATATTGTTTCAGTGCTTGTCTCGTTGTTAGGCCAGTGCATTTCATGGACTATTTCAAAATAATATACATGTAAAATTACGAAATGTCCTTTTTTGTATTAATAAAATCTTTCTTAAGTCAATAGATACACACGACTTTGTCAGCTAATGTAGAGTAATAATTACTATTATTGCTCTCCGTTTAATACTGTCAGGATTATGGACCTGTTTTGTTGTGTTTTCCCTGCCCATGTGCTCTGTGACCCAGTTTCTCCCAAATTTGATTGTGTTTATGTGATTCAGGTGTGTATTGTTAATTGTCCTCATTACCCCATGTATTTAAGTCCCAGTCTCTGCATTCTGTCTTTGTTGGGTCTACGTTGTGATGTACGTGTGTCTTCTCCCATTCCTGGTTTGGATCAGTGTTGCCAATTTAGCAATTTTGTAGCTAGATTTAGCGACTTCCCCACCCATTTTGAGGAACATGTCCCCTCCCGGTCACAGTAAATACTTCATTCGACTTTTCGGAGATTATCTACTCTTCCCTGTGGATGACCTCTGACCTACTTTCTGTATGATCTGAATTTCTGCGCTTTGAATTTTAAATATTGAATTTGATGTTCCGAATTTCTTCTTCATCTTGAAAACTTGAAGCTGTATTTTTAAAAACTGGATTTTTGCAGTCTAAGAATTCAGAACAAAAAATCCGTTGTTTGAAAATACATTTCTATTAAAAAACTGCCATAAATTCAATTGTGTTAAATTTCAAATGTTCAATATTCAATTAAAAAAAATAAAAAATCAAATTCAGAACTTTGTTAAATGCCACATAATATTCAGTTTTGTGAAATGACACTTGTCAATAATTCAAATTTACACAATTCAAATTCAAATTGTTTTGTCATATTATAAGCTCCATAGAGGGTGAGTACATTTTCAGCAAATGTTTATTCTTTTAAGGGATTTCATTAAAACATTTAAGTTTAAAGAATATGTTTGAGTACTGTGAACTTATTACATCATCAAAAAAAAAAAAAAAAAAAAGAGTATTACTTAATATTAAATAAAATTGCATGAATCCATTAAAACATAACTTAAAACTAGCTAGGTAGCTGGCTTGCTAGCAGTAGCACAAATGCATGTGATAATGTACTGTAATTAACCTCAAATTTTGATTTTCAATGTGAATAGGTCCACCAGTTTGATTCAAAATCTCGTTCGCACTGAATATTTGCACTGGGAGTGACAAGGCCAACACATGTGTGTTCACTCACTATAATGTCTTGTTTTGTAGACCTCAAAACATTCAGAACAGTGTCTGGCCCTCAATAGTCCTCCTGCAGACCTCTCTCATTACTTATCAGTACAGGTGAGGTGGTTATTTGCTCTTTAACTTGTGATGAAGTGACTGCACTGTTGTTGATGTACTATGCAATGTTTAATATTAATTAAGTTTGCCTAATATCCAGCTATTATAATTAGTAGTAGTAGAAGTAGAAGCAAAGTTCACATGTTGTGTGGGAAAAAAAAACTTTTTTTTAGTCTTTTATTTTTATTTTATTTATTATGTCTGTTCAAATAGGATATGCACTTACCGTGTTGACCTGAACTCTCATAACCACATCATGTCAATCTTAGAGGTTACATCAGAATCCACTCACACACAGTCCCTTGCGTTTTCATTATGAGTCTCATTAAATATTTACTATTTGTCTGTGTGTTTGTACAAATGTGGTCTCTGGGGCTTTGAGATGTAGTGTTGATGTCTACCTGATGTGGATACTTTGGGCCACAGGGAGAACAGAACCTTATGTTTGGCACATGTTGTTATTGAAAGCGCTGTGTAAACATCAAAGTATTAAATAAACATGACATCTTCGGGGGACGTTCTAAGAAGTTGACGTGTAGTGAAAGACAATGCACTGGAACACATTTTACTCTCCATTTGTCTAACAAAATACAAATGTGAGTGTTGCATAATGTTAACTAGTTATTAAGTAAAACTGTCATATAAATTGCTGAATTTAGGACAAAACATTCACCCATATAGCTAGAATTTTATGTATCCTAAATGCACAAAATGAATATTATTTTCACATTTTTGGAAGGTTTCTCATCACGTCTCATCTTTAATCTTGACCGCACTTTTTCTGGTTCAGTAAATTTTAAAAAACTTTACTGTTGACATACTATTTAGTGGAGGAGATAAATTATGTAATTAAGTCATTTTTACACATTTTTAAAAAGGTTCATGTTTTCATAAATTGTTCCAATGGTTAGGCTGTGCGTTTCACTATTTGTTTAGACTATCATAATAATTTATGTTCATATTTTAATGATTTTAATGATTACTTTATATGGGTTTTTAAATTTTAACACTAAAGTCTTGGAGAAAAAAAATTAAATCCATAAAAGGCATTTAAAAGGTAGCAAAAATAACCGATTAGTATTAATAAAAATTCAATTCTGTTTTAATGTGACTTCCATATAGTAAGAAAACAACAAACAAACAAAAAGCAATGTATTCTAACAACTTTCAAATGCTTGTTACACTTTGAAATAGAATGTATAAATATTTTTGTAGAAAGGGAAGGAAAGGTGTTTCCATTTTTGAAAGGCAAGGCTATTAGGCAACATACAATCTATTAGTATTAGGACATATGCAGTGTTGGTGAGTAACTAGTTACATGTAACAGAATTACATAATTTAATTAGGCTACGAAATAAATGTAACTGTAATCTGTTACAGTTACTGAGAAAAAATGTATAATTAAATTACTGTTACTTATGAAAACGTTAACAATTACAAAGGGGGGTTACATCTGAATATTTTCATACACATACAGATTTGATTGATTTCTTTCCCAAATTGCATTGACTGCTCTAAAATATGAGACACCAATGTTTCAGGAGTTTAGGACACAGAAAACAACACGTTTACTTGATAACTATTGTATATGCAATTTGGGTTTGTGTATATGCTTTTTGTTTTTTTAAATTAACTGTTTTTTTCCCCCAAGGCATTGTTAAAGGGGTCATATGATGTTGCTAAAAAGAACATTATTTTGTGTATTTGGTGTAATGCAATGTGTTTATGCGGTTTAAGGTTCAAAAAACATTATTTTCCACATAATGTACATTATTGTTGCTCCTCTATGCCCCGCCTTTCTGAAACATGCCGATTTTTACAAAGCTCATCGTTCTGAGAAGCGAGGCGTGCTCTGATTGGCCAGCTATCCAGAGCGTTGTGATTGGCTGAATACCTCAAGCGTGTGATGGAAATGTTACGCCCCTTACCGTATTGTGATGCCGTGTCCTGACGCGATGACACAAAAACAATAAACGAGGCATTTGTTGCATCCAGTGGGGACATAATTATTGGCTATAATGACTTATACTGTCTTTTGACGCGTCGTGTTGCATCGCGCCACGTAAACATTACCATTTCTGCATTTGTGATCGGAGAAACGACAAACAACAAGCACTACTCTACACAGCTCAAAACTCACGTTTGAATAGTCAGTGGCAAATTCTTTAAATATGAAAACATACTTACAGGCTGTGAGTCAGAAGTGCCAGACTGTCCTTGCAAAGTTGGAATTGCCCCACTTTATAGAAACAGTCTTTGAGCACAGCTGGCAGCTACTCCCAGGTTCAGGAAATAGTCCTCCGTTAAAATCCGCTGCACACACTCGAATATTTGGGTTGAACTGTTCTGGAACAGTGTTGTAAATACAACTTAACCACTGATTTCTAGTTGTGTCCTCTTTTGGAAGCCCAAACAAAGTAGTTTCGCTTTCACAACGAAACACAGCGTCTCCAGGACATGGCGCCGGCGGCAGCAACAACACTAACGTTACAGCGAGAATAAATGTCCCGCCCTCTTTCTTTGCGTATACATTTGGGTGGTGTTTTGCAAATCTCCCCACACCGTGACGTAGACATGTGGGGGCGTGTCTGAATGAGCCATTTTAGGGGGGAATGGCAGAGTCTTAACTTTTATAAAGAATATCTCTTTGGTTTTGAGACTTTAGTCTTCAGGGATCTTATCTATGCACAAACAGCTTGTAACACTCCAAAGAGAAAGGAAAACTTGAAATTGCATCATTTGACCCCTTTTAATGCCAGTGTTTCCTGTCTATGCAAAGATTTGCTTAGAACAGTATCATAGCTATTAAACTATATCTTATGATTTTAAATCTGTATTTTACCTCAGAATTATCTCAGAGTAAAAAGAGGTGCTAAAGTAGTGGCCGTGCTTTAAAATTAAACGATTATAATCTTAATCCAAGTGATGAAGGATTTTGAAAGTCTGACTGTAATCAGTGTTGAGTACTACTGTAAGGTTAACCCTGCCTAAAATGATTAACAGTTTAGAAAAATTTAGAAAAAATAAAAAATTTGAAAAGAAAACCTTAACCTATTACATTTCCAAAGTAACCTTCCCAAAACTGGACATACATTAGTTTTGAATGAGAACACATCAGTCATTGAAGTGCAATGGTAACACTAAGGTGCTTCTTCCTCTCTGCTTGCAATGCAACAAAAGCACGTGCCGCTAGATGGCAGCTACAAACCCTGTAAAACTAAACATATCCACCAACACAGAGCACGAGAAAGTGAGTTGCTAAGGAAATCATCAGGGAACAGGGAACAAGCCTACTGGACTAGCGTTATCAGCTCATTTTACCAGCATTGCCGATCAATGAATCGATTGTGCTGATTGCGGTACGCGTGTTAATTCTAACTTAAGTTGTGAGACGAGTATAGATGGGTCGCTAATTAGCTAACGTTAGCGATCCTCTAGTTTACAAGTTACCCTTGTTACTAGGTATCTGTAGAAAGACTTAACGTTAACTGAAAACTAAAGCTGTTATCTAAACCTGTTTTAGTGCGCCTAAAGAACCTGAAACGAGTCTGAAAGTGTATTTATAGCCGAGAAGTATGACGTTTGGCAATGCTAAAAACGATACAGTATTAATAATAAATCACAAACATGTAGACAGTAATGGTTAAGACATGTTGGTGCAAAAAAAAAAAAAAGATAAATTTATCAGAAAATGCATGAATCTAAAAATATATGCATGGTGGAATATGCTAATCCAGTATATGAAATCGGTTATATAGCCATTTGAACTGATGGATGTGATAACTAACATACTACATAATGATATTTCAGGACTCTTATGGCAGAATTGCATATAATTGGACAAATCATCGGGGCCACCGGATTCCCACAGAACAGCCTCTTCTGCAAATGGGGTGTACACACAGGTGACCTTTTTGTTTTATTATAAAAAATGGAATACTCTGTTAAAAAATTAAGTTTTATGGACCCCTAAGGGGATGTGATGATAATTAAAAAAAAAAAAAAAATGGATGGAATTTTTTTTCTCTCCCTAAAGCATTGTATTCTCAAAACAAACAAACAAACTGTATTCGCTTGCACAATTTTTGCGTTCACTCTCAAACCTTTGTGATGATTATGATTTATATGTCACCTGAAAGCTGAATAAATAAGATTTCCATTGATGTATGGTTAGGATAGGGCAATATTTGGCTGAGATACAACTATTTGAAAATCTGGTGCAAAAAACTAAAAATATTGAGAAAATTGCCTTTAAAGTTGTCCAAATGAAGTTCTTAGCAATGCATATTATTAATCAATAATTAAGTTTTTATATATTTACGGTAGGAAATTTACAAAATATCTTCATGGAACATGATCTTTACTTAATGTCCTAATGATTTTTGGCATAAAAGAAAAATCAATAATTTTGACCCATACAATGTATTTTTGGCTATAATTTGCTACAAATATACCCGTGTGACTTAAAACTGGTTTTGTGGTCCAGGGTCACATATGAGGTGGGAGGAAGAGTGCCAAGTTTTTTGGGGGAATGCAATACCTTTGCAAGAGAACGGCAAGTGTCTGGGGTAAACACAATACTTTTGCAAAAGAATGCAAATGTTTTGAAGAGAATGCAGAAGCATAGAAATATAATTTTTTCTTCCCATCTCATATATTTTTTCCATCTCCATAGTATATCTCCTTAGGGGTTCCATAAAGAGATGACCAAAAATGCTGCTCTTATAGACAATTATTGTATTTGTCTTACATTTTAATGGTGTAAAGATTAGTGCTGTCAAACAGTTTTTGTTTACATAATATATGTGTGTTTACTGTATATATTTATTATGTATATATAAATACACACATGCATGTATTTAAGAAAAATGTTATGTTTATATATTAAATATATTTATATATAATATAAATTATATGAATATAAATACTGTATACTGTATGTGTGTGTGTGTGTGTATATATATATACATATATATACACACACACACACACACACACAGTATACACATATTAAGTAAACAAAAACTTTTATTTTGGATGCGATTAATCACGATTAATCGTTTGACAGCACTAGTAAAGATTGATTTAATATTTATTTGAGATCCTAAAGTTTGCTTTAATATAAAATACTAAAAGCTTTTTCACTTTGTGCCATTCAGGGGGAGCATGGAGACTTCTTTCTGGTCTGAAGGAAGGCCAGACTCAGGTGGACATGCCCCAAACAGGGGACATGGCATACTGGAGTCATCCCATTGATTTGCACTACACTACTAAGGGCCTACAAGGTATTCGTCTTGTATTTTAGTGTCACAGAAAGAGTTTATAATTGCTTAAGCATGATTTAATATATAGAGGTGTTTTCTACTTTTAGGATGGCCAAAGCTTCATCTCCAGGTGTGGCATCAGGACTCTTTTGGCCGATGCCAGCTGTACGGTTATGGTTATATCCATGTACCATCAAGCCCAGGACAGCATCGTCTGCAGTGCGTGACATGGCGACCGCTGGGATCCTGGCAGGATCAACTTGCTGAGATGTTTGTCGGAGGAGGTCCACAGCTGCGCTCGCCAGATCTCATTTACAGTGGCGCAGACCGATACAGACTCCACACGGTTGGCATGGGCACAGTTGAACTAGAGCTGTGTGTTATTCTGCGCCACTTTGACAGATACGGTGTGGAGAGCTGAGAACAGACTGCAGATTGTTATACATTTCAGGTCTGTGTTATATGGAGAGGAAAAGAAGGTAAAATATTTTGTTATATTGAGCAGGAGGTAGTTAAGGTGTGTGTGAATGTTAAGTGTTGTATGTTATACAAAGAGTTGAGAGAAATGGTGACTGATAATGTGATTTTGTGCTTTGGATCTCAAACAAAACTTTTTTATTTCATTTTATACACTTTTTGTACATTTTGTATGTTTTATAGAATTATATTTTGTTTTGATGCAATTAAATTTGGCAGTTTTCAAAAAAAAAAATAAAAAATTTAAGTCATTTAGCAAGAATTGATATGAAAAAGGCCTGTCAAAGAAAAACCTGACGAAGTTCATTTCAGTACATAGTATCAGTGCATAGTTCTATTTTTTTCTTAATATAGACACATCTTTCTGTAACATTTTGTAGCAGGATCTGTTATGTAGATAGTGAGAATCAGCTCTTTGTCACATTTTGCTCATTTCCTGTGTAGAGTTTCAAACTGTTTTAGAGACTAAAAAAAGACAAAAGGGCGAGTAAGATCACAGCTCATTTTTGCCATCAGCAATCAGCAGGCTATGGTGAGTCAAAGTGAGAGGAAGAATATTTAAAAGACTACTTAATTTTACATTTAATAATACATTTGAGTATATATATATATATATATATATATATATATATATATGTGTGTGTGTGTATATACACACACACACTCACACACTGTATATATCAACTTTTCTGAAAGAGTGAAATTGTTGACATCATCCTGTTTCAGAAATTTTGTATTGAAAGGGCGTTAAAGAGTATTTTAATGCACTGTTTCGCATCCTGCTTGTAGTGAGGTTCATCAGTTCCTCTCTTAAATTCTGTTTCTTTATATAGACAGAAAGAAGGGTGGGGGAGGGTGTTTTTTTTAAGTTGATGAAAGTGTAGTTGTCATAATTTTTGGTACCTCTGCTAATTTGCTGTTAAAAACTGTCTGCTTTCTTCTAAGAGCTCTGAGAGCTGAAAGTAGGTTACCTCCTTTGGGAATTGAGTTTGCATTCTGTAAACACAAGATGTGGAATATATTCTAACAGATAAACTGCAGCCCTAGCATAATTTCAATGTTGTGGCATTTAACTTTACCTTAACATACCCAACTAACCTCATTAATTTCTTACTCAGTTTTACATACAAATAAGTGAATAATACTTTTGAGAAATATGTTCAAAATCATGTATACTCACACATGAGATAGCGGTATCATAAAGGCCACGATATACTTACGTCAAAGTTCAGTACAACTTTCCAATGTCAAAGAAGGTGAAGTCCCAGAGCACACCTACCTATTACATTATTGTCATGCATTAAGTGGATACTATATAGTTATCGTTCCTGGTATGAACAGACCTTGAAGTATATAGTATAAAGTAATAATTGTTCTAATTCGACGAGAATAGGGCAGTCCACACTACAACTATAACGATGATAACGCAGAAGAACAACGTTGGAACCACTTTCAGAACAATTTTTTTCTAGCTGATTAGCAATAACAAGAACATTGATAGCCAACTATAATCCACTCAGCATTAAAAAGCTCAAGGGTTTGAAGTAGCAGACAACAAAACTGCAGTGGATGGCTATAATAAACAGATCATTATAATTATTTTAATAGTTAAAATTCTTGGTGTGAACAGGCCTTGATAAGGCTTTAATGTAACATACAAAGGTTGATAAGGATTATTTAGTGAATCCTTGTTTAATTAGGAAAAGATTTCTAAATGTTTAATTCTTGAGTGGATAGCAATAGCCAGCTGACTCCAGGCATATGAATGCCATCATGAGTTAGACTAAACCCTTTGCCTCACATATTGTCCACAGTTTGGGTTAAATCTACAGGGGAAACTACTGTGCTGCAAAGGAAGTGTTGTGTCATTTGCTTAAATTGTGCTGCTTCCTTTTCCTCTTTTGTCATTCCTTGAGTTGAGAGCAAACTAAGTGTTTTCAGAACAAGGGTACGGGCACGAAAATAACTATTACTTTGAACCTCAAATACGTGTATTTGTTTGTTCCTGTTGAGCGGGACCCAAGGAACTATTGTGGTTATCGGTTATCGAATGGAAACTGTATTGTAAATGAAGCATGGTGGCTTGTAAGGACATCTATTGTGTTCTTTCGATGGACCTCTGACTTCATTGGTGAGTTTTGTTTGATTTATTTCAGATCCATTGAGTCCCTTGTGCCAATATGGGCATCCGTATCTCAGTGATGTTTGGGTTCTGATTCAGGCCGCTGGGTTTGAGGTAAAGAAAACAACACCAGCTTATGCTGTAGCAATGCTAAAGTGACGACAGCATTGTATCTAGAAGTGCTCAAGACCTTTAAGTTCCGTAACCACATTCAAAGACTCAACATAAATTCCAGCGACGCTGACCATGAGGGCGGAGAGTTTATTATTGGCATTGCAATGCCTGTTGGGATTTGTGCACTATAGTGGAGCGTTATCAACATGCAGTCCTTTAGACCTGGAGCTAATAAAGAGAAAGCGCATCGAAGCCATTCGAGGACAGATTCTCAGCAAGCTACGACTGTCCAAGGAACCAGAAGTAGATGAGGAAGAGGTGATAGACAACATCCCAGCAGAGCTCATCTCGGTGTACAACAGCACCGTGGAGCTAAATGAGGAGCAGGCAGCGACTCCTGTACACCAACCCATAGAAGATCCTATGGAGGAGGAATACTATGCTAAGGAAGTTCACAAGTTCACCTTGAAACCGAGTGAGTGGGACTGTCCTTTCTCTATTGTCTAGCCTGTCGATTATTGAATGATTACACTGCCTTACTTTGTGTTAGTGGCTAAAATGCCATGTGCCCGATGATTTCCTCAGAGAACTGAGGGTGTGTGCAAATTATCTGACCACAAACAGGATGGAAGGCTGCTAATTGAATGTTAGTGACTCATATCCTGGATTAGGGTTCCTTGGTAAACTACAGTATCGCTCGACTCCAAACATCTCTAGATCTGTTTTTGTCTTTTAAAACCTTATTTGGATGAAAATGACAACAGTGGTTTAGGGAGGTTTTAGTATTTTTGGTGTCTGAAACGAACTTGCAAAACCACCGACAATGACAACAGTCACTTGTTTTGAGGTTTCCCATGCCTGTGGTAAACTTTAAAATTAATATAACATACATAAATATATATTAAATAAGGTGACAGTAAAAACATTTATGCTACAAAACAGTTCTAAAAATAAACAATATCACAATATCAGTTTTTGACAAACATTTTAAGCAACATTTCAACATTGATAATAATAGGAACTGTTTTTTGAGCAGCAAATCAGCATATTAAAATGATTTCTGAATGATCACGTTGACACTGAAGACTGAAATAATGACTGAAAATTTAGCTTTGCCATCGAAAGAATATATTAAACTTCAAAATACATTAAAATAGAAAACAGTTATTTTAAATTGTAATGATATTTCACAATATTACTGTATTTTTGAACATGAAAGTTAGTTAAATAAGTTTGTTTTAAATGTTTTTGATTCATTTAAGTCATCATTGAAGATTTACCTTTAGATATAATTGTGTACTTTTATAAAACATCAACATATTGTTTGTACAGTATGACTATTTCATTGGCACCTAAATACAGAGCCCTGTTGTTGTCATTTTCATAATACAGAGATGTTCCCGCACAGCTTATACACACTTGTAAAATATAAAAGCACATCACAGACATATTTCCAAACATATATGACCCTGGACCACAAAACCAGTCTTAAGTAGCACGGGTATATTTGTAGCAATAGCCAAAAATAAATTGTATGGGTCAAAATTATCGATTTTCCTTTTATGCTAAAAATCATTAGGATATTAAGTAAATTAGCTTTCAGATGATGTATAAATCTCAATTTCAAAAAAATGACCCTTATGACTGGTTTTCTGGTCCAGGGTCACATATTTCATATTTTTGCTTTCTATCTCGTCACCAGTGGAGGAAAACCCGGACAAGCTCTTATGGTTCAACATTACAGATATAAGCCACATATTGGGTTTAAACCGCACAGTCTCCCAGGTGGAGCTCCGTCTGCAAATCAGGGATGCTACAGCAGCTGCTGATTCAGAGCAGAGACTGGAGCTGTATCAGATCACTGGGAACAAGTCGC
Organism: Spinibarbus caldwelli; assembly: GCA_039654775.1. Lineage (NCBI taxonomy): Eukaryota > Metazoa > Chordata > Actinopteri > Cypriniformes > Cyprinidae > Spinibarbus > Spinibarbus caldwelli. Next base: position 12,227,742 of record CM077259.1, read on the forward strand.
GCTACCTGGAATCACGTTTCCTTTCCAGACAAATGTCTGACAAGTGGCTGTCGTTTGATGTCACACAGACCTTGAAGGACTGGCTGCAGAGGAATGGTGAGAAACAGTGCTGCCTGCCACATGTGACCATGTGTGTTTTTGACTGCATACATCAGTTAAGAATCAAATAATAATGAAAATAATAAAAATAATTTTTATTTATTGTTAGTATGTTAATTAATAAATACAATCCAATGTTGTTATTGTTAACTAAAACTAAAACTTGTATTTAAAATTGTTTTTAGGAACTGAAATAATGCTGAAATATATAACATGTAAATTACACATTAAACACTTAAAAAAAAAAAAAAAAAACTTTTTAAAAATTGACATTACAAACTTTACCAAAGACAAAAAAACTTATAAATAAAAATAAAATAAAATTTTAAAAAGAAAAAGAAAACAAAAAATATAAAAAGAAACATAAAAATAAAACCTAATATATATATATATATATATATATATATATATATATATATATATATATAATTACAAAAGCACATAATGCAATTAATATTCTTAATCAAATTAATTATTAAAATAAAAAAATTAAAATATGAAAATAATTTTAAATATTAATAAATAGTACATAATTATACTAAAATAACAACCCAACATTTGCAGAATTTAGAAACTTTTGACCCTTTCTGGTGTAGTTCTTTTTGTATTTGCATTTGTATTTCAAAGATTTTATCTATTTAAGTTTCATGCTGATGTAAAGTTTATATGCTAGAAGATAACAAACACACAAATCAGGGCTTTAAGCTAATGTCCCAAAACTTTTCTAACAGGGTTGAAAAATGGCAAATGTTAAAAATAAATAAATAAAACAGTTCACATACTATAATAATATTTACATCATCAACAGGTTCATCTTAGGTTAATCATTAGATGATCACTTTACTTTTTATATTACTGAAAACACTGACAAACATAAATATCAGTTTAAAAGAAGTGTTTATTACATGTATGCACTGTTTGCATAATAAATAAAACTTTCTCTAAAATGTGATTCATAGAGGCAGAGCAAGGATTTCAGTTGAAGATGGCTGATAACTGTGACCCCCAGAAAAAATTTCCAATCAAAATAAAAGGTTTGTGAATTAAAATTAAAATCCTATATGTCTTGATGTGGATAGGGCAAGCTAATATTGCTCTTCGTGTTTGCAGGTTTGTCTCGTCCAAGAGGTGATAAAGCCCCCTTAGCAGGAAATGTGCCAACGCCTCACATTTTGGTAATGTCACTTCCTCTTGACGGCCACAGCTCATCAAAATCTCGCAGAAAACGTCAAACTGAAACAGATCGAGTTTGTACCGAGTGAGCCTTTTATGAGTCAACTTAAAGCAAAATTGACATTCTTTATTCTTACTATATCAAATGCTTCACTGTGTGCCATCTTCATGTTAAATGCAGTAAGTCTGAGGGCTGCTGTGTGAGGAGTCTGTACATTGACTTCCGCAAAGACCTGGGCTGGAAGTGGATACATGAACCTTCTGGTTATTATGCCAACTATTGCACTGGCTCTTGCTCTTTCGTCTGGGCTTCGGAAAACAAGTACTCTCAGGTAGCAATCAGGACTGACAGATGCTGTACTGGACTGTTTAGAAAATATGGGTTTGATATTGTCTGATATTCTTTACCTACAGGTTCTTGCGCTGTATAGGCATCACAATCCTGGTGCATCTGCTCAACCCTGCTGTGTACCTCAGGTTCTAGACCCACTGCCCGTCCTTTACTATGTGGGCCGGCAACATAAGGTCAGAATTGAATTCATTGATGTTTTTAATATCACTTTCACCAGTGATCAACAGAAATTTCATCTAAATAATGTTAAAACTTTCCACAGGTGGAACAGCTGTCAAATATGATTGTTAAGACCTGCAAGTGTTGCTGAAAGCGCCGTCTCTGTTTGAGGAAAATCAAGAGAGGAACATCTTGAGGCAATTGTAACCCAGTATTTTCTGAGGGGAACTATTTTATTCCTGTTTTTTGGTCAACTTGTCCTTTTCATTTTACTTGACTTCACTGTACCACACTTAGATGTATTGATCGTTTTATATTGTTGTACATTTTTATTGTGAATGACACTCTACATATGCTGTACATATTGTCATAGAAATGGTCATATTCATTGTTTGATATAAAGGTGCCCAAAGTATTTACTATTATTTAGCAGGAAATAAAATTGTGACTTAAAACATTCATCACAGTTCAGGTGTTGATTATTCTCTCTTTGGTCATAAACAGCTGAATAAATTTTTACATATACTGTACAGACTCTATTAAGTGGAATATGATAATTGTCTGTTGATATCTGTACTTCTAGGTCAACAAGCATTGTTACTTATTACTTAATTATGCTGTTGCCATCAGAAACCATCCTTGTTTTTATATATGTGCTTGCAAATTATTTTAAATTATTTTTTGTTTTGTAATTAATCCTTCTGAAAACACAGAATACACTGTTTTAATATCATGATGTATTAGCGCTGTTGCTACAATGTAGTTGAGGTTTTTGAAAGTCTGTACTGTTGGTGTAATTTTATTGCTGTATACTGTATTTGTGTTCTCCACTGAATGTTTTTAGTGCATGTTGTTGTTCTGTTTTTCCCAGAATTCACATTTGTTACAGATGTTCAGGAAAGACAACTTCCTGCCAGCTATTTTGTTTTGGCTTCAGAGCTGGCAAGGCTTTTTCTTGTTTGTTTTTATAAGGAAGTGAATTAAAAGTTTGTACACTGGATTCTATGTAATTTCTTTTACTCTTACTGAAAATATAACAGAATTAGAGGCTGTTAATTCTGATGAATTATGTTTATGTACCGATTTGTTGATATACTGTACATATATCTCCTTGGCCTCAGAAACTATACAGCCATTCCTGATTACAGTACCAACACAAGCATAGACATAAATAAATTAATTTAAAAATACTATATAGAATCAGTAAAAATGCGTGGCACCAGTACACTTAAAATTAATTACAAATGTACAACGGGAGAGGTTGGAGGATATTATTTAGCTTTTTGTCCTATCCTGCCATCTAGTGGAACAACTGAGGTGAAGCTATTTTAGTATTACTTTAATCTGGTAGAGTAATAGATCAAATACATTACAAAAAACTATATTACATTATCAGCAGTGATAACTGCTTTCTGTTGGCCAATAAGGTTTAGATACTGCACATTTTAGTACCAGTTTCTTAGCTGGATTGTTTTACAGATTGCTTTATGATGGCTTTGATTTCTCAAGAGCAGAGGTTGCACCAGCAAAAGCTTGCATAACATCACTGTTGTTTTACTTCATGTGTTGAGGCGGGTATGACTGTGGATGAACCGCAGGGCACAAAAGTCAGTATTCTATGATGTAGTGACTATTTCTCTATCTATTGCTTTGAGTATCCTAAAATAAGCCAAAATAACCTTTGAGCATGAAGAACGTGAAGGCAGTCAAGCTTACAACAAATCATTTTAATGGTTACCTTTTAAGATCACAAGTTCACAAATGTTTTGGTGAACTAAATATGCATTTTGCTTCACAAAATAGGAATGTATACAGAGATTTTGGTTTGTTCTTTTCTGTGGAAGAATGATTTGAGTCCAAAATCTGTTTATCTTCTGTTTATCTTAGATAAACAAAGTAACCCTAGAAACTGAACAGACACTGACAATAAGATATGGAGAGCTCTGATCTATAAATCATACAATACACATTTCAAGAAAACTGTGGCAAGTACACATCAGAGCTTTTTAAAATGTAATTTAATGTTGTAGAAGTCAAAATTCACAGTATTCGTGTCAGCATATTTTGGAAATTTACTTTCAGATATAATCACTACATTCTTTTCAGATGGAATGAACTGATGACGCCTGCTTTCTTCACGCTACCATTCCTGTACAGTCTTGTCCCACACTAGCTGTCCATGTGGCTCTTTGGATCCTTCAGGCAGCATTGCCAGATAAACAGGAGTTTCTGCCCCTTCTTCTGGACTCTTGGTAGCATTCGATCCAGCCATGTCTGTCCGCACCCATCCTGGACAGCAAGCATTCAGGAGGATACCATCACCTGGCCTTGTCTCGGTAAGAACTCGAGCCTGGATCCTTGATAGCACAGTCACACCAATCTAAAATAGACAAATAAACAAATACAGGTTTAGTATGGGCCTGCTTATTGCTAAAATACATTCCCCAACAAATCAGACTCTTGATGTCAGAGAAAAAAAGGATGTTTGTTACCTTGGTGGTACCATAGGCAGTGTTTGGCCAGCCCTGAGCCGCATGATCGCCTGCCTGTGCAGCCTGAACAAACTCTCCCATCAGCAGGCACAACTCCTCCTCAGACAAATCTTTATTTCGCAATCTGTCCAAAGGTAACCATAAAATCAAAATAAATATATGCTATGTACTTTAACCGACCACTTACTATGAAAACTGATTCACACACTTTGCCTGTAGTTCAGGACTGCACTGCTCAAGGGATTTCTTGCTAACAAAGCTGGACACGTTGACCACCCGAGCTTTGGGTCGAAGTATCGGCAGAAGAGCATGGCACACCCACAGTGTACCCCAGAAGTTGGTGAGCATGGACACCTCAGCCTGTTCCCCAAATGGCTCTGTTGCTGAAACTAGAAAAATAAGATTATTTCAAATGGCTGTAATACAAAATATATAATATAATATAATATAATAAATACTTTTATTAAAAGCTTATTTTATTAAGCCAACTGGTATCCTTCCACTAGAACAGTGTTTCCCAACCCTGTTCCTGGAGGAACACCAACTGCACATTTTGGATGTCTCCCTTATCTGACCAATATATTTTTGGTCCTGGAGTCTCTACTAACGAGCTGATGATTTGATTCAGGTGTGTTTGACAAGGAAAAGTTGCAAAATGTGTAGTGTTGGTGTGCCTCCAGGAACAGGGTTGGGAAACACTGCGCTAGAAGATAGTCAAAATGAGTCATTCACACAGAATGCGTTTTTGTCTAAAAATACAAGATGCAGGTCAGTGAAATGGAAAAAGTAAGGTCTAGAGATGTTTTTTAAAAGTAGAAATCCCTGTTACAAAAATTAACCATGCTTTTACTACAAAAAAAAAAAAAAAACTTGGTTACTATAGTTAAACCATAGTAACTACAGTGTAACTAGTGTTTTGCTACACTAACCATATTTTAACCATTTGTAGTAAAACAGAATGTTGCAAGGATTTTAGCACAGAATGCTGAATGACCAATCATAATACAATATAATATAATATAATATAATGCTATTAAATGCTAAGGCTATTTTATTAAGCCAATTAGTAAAGTGGTATCCACCCGCTAGAAGATATGGTCCCTAGGGGGCATTCACAGAAAAACGCCATATGTTACAGTAGAATGAAAAAAACAGCAAGGTCTTCAGACAAGTTTTTAAAAAGTTATTAAAACTTGAGCGGCGCGTTTTTAGAACTTTGTATCACGCGCAAAACGCTGCAAAAGACGCAATACGATATATATATATGATATTATTATAACAATATTTTACTGTAATATTAAATTACAGCTATTATATACAGAATGTTTTAATTGTCGAATGTGTTCATTGTTGTTTTACACTAAAAACAGGTCATTCAAAACTAACGTTTAAAGGCCATTCCCGCGTTGTTAATAAGAACATCCAGGCCGCCGTACTTCTCCTCCAGAAACTTCTTCAGTTTCAGAGAGCTTCCTTGGTCACATATGTCAAGCTGGTGGAAGATTACGTTTTTGCATCCCTCAGATTGTAGTCCAGCAACCGCATCTTGTCCCAGTTTCTCATTCCGTGCAGTAAGGAGAATATCTCCATTGAAACCTGCTTTGCAGAGCCCTTTAACAATCGCCAGTCCGAGGCCTTTATTCGCCCCTGTAACTACAGCTACTCTTTTGGACATTGTGGCTTTCTACAGTCTGCCTTTAGGTCACGAAATCGAGAATCTGCTGTTGAGCTTTGAAATGTTTGTTTCTCAAACATTTAGCTTTGCACAGCTCCTCCTCTAAACCTGACAAGAACAAAAGAAAGTGCAAGTCATGCTTACTGTTGCTATCAAGCTGATAAACTTTATTGATAGTTTATCGCCCACGGGTAATTTAAATGCACGTTATAATAAATGTTATAAAATATTAGATTATAGTTACCAGCAGACCGATAATAGTAATAGGATCAGTAGAATTGATGCTAAACCGAGAAACGTTCAAGTAAATACAATGAAAGAACAATTGTCGTTTTTGTTTTGGCTAATATCCATGAGGGAATAAAACGTAGATAAACCGTCTGTAAAAAAATATTTCTCGAATTTGTAACTTTAGAGATGGGTCAAAAACTAGCATACTAGGTTTTATAAGAAATACCATTGAGTCTAGTTCAAAATTTTGACGTTTAATTCAATGTGTTACTTGCTGTTTATTATTAACATTTTCTTCCTCTTTTTTTTTTTTTTTTTAGTACAGATGCAAAACAAAATTATTGTCACAAAACATTACCAACTAGACAGGTTTTTTTTTTTTTTTTTAGTGACAGAATCACTGAGTGTGGGTCAAGAGGGCAATAAAAATGTTTATAATAAACAGCATCAACACACATTAGGCCTACAATTCAGGCATAAATGTAAAACGAACTGTACATTTTCAAATTTAAAAGGATAATTATTGATTATTGACACATGAATCTTGTTTCTTTGCATTATTCTACTAATTACTTGTTTCAGCCTAATTTTAGATCATTTATTGATAGGCTAAAAGCTGATGCTCCAGATCATCCTATCAAATGAAATCAGCATATCCACATTTTAAAGTTGAACCTGGCAAGATCTGGTGTTTATTTATTTGTTTAATATACCTCTGCATTTAAATCACATTACTTAAAGGTAAGCAGCAAAGACAGGCAATAGAAACAGAATGTATACAAAATGTAAATAACCTGTTATGAATATGACCATGCTTTTCCAATGGTTTACCACAGTACAAAAAATAAATAAATAAATAAATAAATAAAACTTTGTATAGCACCACCTGCTGCCCAGAGGTGCAACGTGAAAAATATTTTGACATAACATTTTTTGAACAGCAGATGGCAGCAAAGAAAACAAATCACAATAAACAAGCCAGATTTTAAATATAGGCCTAATGTGTGTTGATAATATGTTGTTGAAATCTATCAACCCATATCCATAAACATCTTGATTTCCCCTCACATTTCTCAGTGAAGAAGGTAACAGAACACGAAGTAACTTTGTTGAATTACTTGTTTTCTTGAATGGTGACAATCAGTGTGTTCATTCCACTGTTTACTGACTACTGCTTTCAGCAGGCAACATATCATCTTGAATGGAGACCTCAACATAATCCAGACATTACTTGCAAATGTTAGGAACATCAGCTGTTTATTGACACAATGAAATATTTGAAAACATGCACATTCTTTTTCACCTAGAAAATAACAAAGATCCTACTTTAAAGGCAATAACTTATTCTTAGAGCCACAAAGTCGAAAAATATTGCCTCTCAGAGCCTGAATGCTCAGCCCATAGATAGCTGGATTCAGAATCGGAGGAAATATTAAGAAATAAAGTGACATAAATATTTGTGTTTCAAATGGGAGATAACTTGTGTCAAAACGACTTTGTACAATTTCAAAAAAACATCCCACACTATAGTTTAATATTGCAAATAAATGTGGAGTGCAGGTCTTCAGTGCTTTTATTTTAGACTCTTTAGTGGCAGTAAAGCATATTTTAAGAATATGTCCATATGAATAGAAAGTCATCGCAAGCTGAGGAAAAGTGTATACAACAACAGAAAGCAATCCAATAGCACTCACAACATTTGTGTCATCACAGGACAGTTTGACAAGAGAATAGTTGGAGCAGTAAACTCGCCCTATAATGTTTCTACAGAATGTCAAGCGCAGAGTCAGAATAAAAAACAAAGCAAATGCCACTAAAGGATAGCCCCATGAGAAAGCAATCAGTTTATACACTTTTGTGATCGTCATAATAGCATGATACTGCAGCGGGTAGCAGATGGCCACATAACGATCGTAGCACATCACTGACAGAATGGTGAACTCTATGATAGCATATGTGTGCAGGAAGTAAGTCTGAGCCTTACAGCATGCCAAAGATACCTCATGAGAAGGAGACATTAATGTACCCAGAAAGGGGGGAAGCAAAGCTGTGCTACCGTAGATGCCATTTACAGCCAGGTGACATAGAAATATGTGCATAGGTTTATGAAGCACTTTGTTGTTAATTACAACAAAGATCACAGTGATGTTAGCAAAGAGTACAAACACGTACAACATGAAAAAGATCATGACATAAAAGTATTTAAGATCCTCCATTCTGTAAAAGGCCTCCAGTATAATAATCGATGAGTTTGTCATCTTCTTTAAATTGTTGAGCACACTGTAGAAAGAAATGGTACATTACATTCTTCACAAATAGTTTAAATCAGCTGTATAATTGACAGAAGTTATAAGCAGATGAACAGGCTTTCCCTGGATAAGAGGTCAGTTGGATAAAAAGTGAATGATAAGGCATGGTGCACACAAAAAATATACAGAAGTGAACATCCTTCTTCTTGTTTATATGGCCAGTTGTAACCTTGGAGAATTGCCCAGTGTTTTCAGATCACATGGTCATTACATTGAAAGTATGTAAATAGCCCAATCTCTTGTGAATGTTTGAAGAAATATTAACCCATGTGCATCAATTTAAAAAAGTTAGTTAGAGGACAAGAATGTCCATGTCAAAGAACTGTCATAAGAATTTGAAGCTTGGGAGTACTGAATTAAGATTGGTCTCATTTAATAAGAACCTTTTGGCAGATTATTGTTAAAGTAGAAAGACGTTTTTAAAAACTAAAAAAAAAAAGATGTTTTAGCTTATTATTGATTATTAAAACAATCTATTTTATAAAAGATGCTGAACTCAACAAAATACTAGAAAATCAAAGCCATTAATCAAAACAAGTAGTTTTTCAAATATGAAGTTGATATCTAAAAAAAAAAAAAAAAAAAAAAAAAATAGCTTTTAGTAAGATTTTGTTTGGGCGCAGTACCAAACTTTTCCCATTAGATGCCAGAAAAGCTCTGCTTGTATACACAGCGGTGGGATTTGTGATACACAGTACAGTATAATTTCTCTCTCTCAAAGATTACAGGCGCGCACACAAACACACACACACACAATTTTTTGAGAACACATACAAACCACTCTCTGACAACCATACCAACACACCCACACATTTATTCACTCTAAAAAATGCTGGGTTGTTTTAACCCAATTTTGGGTCAAATATGGACTAACCCAACTTTTGGGTTAAAAATTTAATGTAAAAATTTAACCCAACTGCTGGGTTAGTCCATATTTGACCCAAAATTGGGTTAAAACAACCCAGCATTTTTTAGAGTGTTGCTGCATCATTTATCCAATTTATCCAATTTGCCAACAGAATATAAACCTATTAACAAAGCCTGCATCATTTTATAGTTAAATGGCCTTGGGTTAATGGATTTCAATGGGGACATTTTTGTCCTTAAGGTCCTGAGTGTAACTGTTTTGTGTAACTAGTGTAAAAGAGATTTATTAAAGGAAATGTGGGTGAAATATTAAAATTCTAATAAAAATACACACTTGTGCCAAAAATGTATGCTGTTGGCATTAATACAGGCAAAATTATCAAAAAAAAAAAACAAAACAAAAAAACAACAGAAAGAGACAAAAGTATCCATAAGGATGCATGAGGGTTGCGTATATAAATTAGGGGTAAAATATTATGTGCTTATTACAGATTAGAGTTGGCTGGCATAATTGCTAAACCATGCTAAACCATTTAAATTCATTATTAATAGAATTTAAAAAAAAAATAGTCAAATTTACTGTCTCAGCAAGGAAAGTACACACCATAGACAAAACAACACAATATATATGTTAGAAGAGTATATAGAAACAGAATAACCTAATTAAAACTTTTAGGCCCATAACAGTATAAAATGTTTATTATAAAATTGACAGTTTCTGCCCTGGATGCTTATTGGTCAGTACAGTGGTCCTGTTACAACAAATAGTGGCTTGTTATTTTTGTTATATAGCAAACTTCTTTTAAATCAGGGACTATATTTTCTGGAGTAAGGATGTCACTTAATTAATTTGCTTAATAAAATGTTTTGAAATAGCCATCAGTTTTAATTTGAAAATATAAGTTACTATAGAGAATATGATAATGATAACAAAAAAAGGCATTTGTTATAATATGTGACAGAAAGTGTGTTTGAGCTGGGGCCTGAATTGTTCAGGCCTGTCAAGAGCACATCTGTTAGAGAGCAGCACATGGTCTTACAGTACATTAGATACGTAGATCTCTCTCTCTCTCTCTCTCTCTCTCTCTCTCTCTCTCTCTCTCTCTTTTTTTTTTTTTTTTACTTTTCTACATATGACAAGTCTATTTTGACTGTTCATTAATCTTATGAGAAAAAAAAAACATCCAATTAATACAAACACAGTTTTGCATTTTAAATACAACACATGAATTACAAGTACATAATGTTCTGATTTTGAAAAGCATGATGGGGTTCTTTCAGGTCATTGGATGTCAAATTTACATGGACTTAGCATTCAGTTCAATTCAAAGACACTATCTGAAGACACGTACAAGTTAATATCATTGTTTATTTGTATTTTCACTTCACAGATTAGACAGTTGCTTGCTTCTCATACTGAGAACAGTGCTGCATTGTTTTGCACTCTCACTTGTGTTCCAAAGATCCTACTTTAAAGAAATTAACCTATTTTTAGAGCCAAACAGTCTAAAAATATTGTCTCTCAATGTTTTAACACTCATCCCATAAATAGCTGGATTTAGAATGGGAGGAAATATCAAGAAATAAAGAGACATGAACATTTGTGTTTCAAAGGGAAGATAACTTGTGTCAAAGCGACTTTGTATGATTTCAAAAAAACATCCCACACTATAGTTTAATATTGCAAATAAGTGTGGAGTGCAGGTCTTCAGTGCCTTTATTTTAGACTCTTTATTGGCAGTAAAGCATATTTTTAGAATTTGTCCATATGAATAGAAAGTCATTGCAAGCTGAGGAAAAGAGTATACAACAACAAAAAACAATCCCAAAACACTCTCAATATATGTGTTCCCACAAGACATTTTGACCAGAGAAAAGTTTAAGCAGTAAATCCTCCCCAGTCGGTTTTGACAGAATGTCAAGCGCAGAGTCATAATAAAAAAAACACCAAATGTCACTAAAGGATACCCCCATGAGAAAGCAATCAGTTTATACACTTTTGTGATCGTCATAATAGCATGATACTGCAGCGGGTAGCAGATGGCCACATAGCGATCGTAGCACATCACTGACAGAATGGTGAACTCTATGATAACATATGTGTGCAGGAAGTAGATTTGAGCCTTACAGCATGCCAAAGATACCTCATGAGAAGGAAACATTAATGTACCCATCAAGGGGGGAAGCAAAGCCGTGCCACCGTAGATACCATTTACAGCCAAGTTACATAGAAAGTAATTCATAGGATTATGAAGCACTTTGTTGATGATTACGACAAAAATCACAGTGGTGTTAGCAAAGAGTACGAGCATGTATAACATAAGAAAGATCACAAAGTAAAGGTATTTAAGTTCATCCATTCTGTAAAAAGCTTCCAATATAATCGATGACACGACAGATGAGTTTTTCATTCTTAAAATGTTCAACACACTGTAAAAACAAAATTGCTATGTTAGATTTATGTCAAATATCTTTTTTTTTTTTCTTGTTTTAGATTAACAGGTGCCTTTTTTCAGGATTCAGTCTCCATTGTCTCTAGGTGCTGGCAATAACCAGTCCATCTGTAAAGTGAAGGTACCTGCAAACAGTGAGTGAATAACAGATGGATGACACAACATGACTCTTACTTTACAGTGCACTTATGCTGTTTATATAGAGTGTTGTGTATAACTTTGGACGACTGTCTAGGGGTTTCAGATCACATGATCAATAAACCATTAGACAAAATAAAAAAAGTGTTCAAAATAAAATTGCATATGTGTTTTATATGTTTTTTATATGGGTAAACAAATGTCTCAGTTTTATTTAGAGACCCAAAATGAACAAAAACATGCAATTTGGTGCAGTTGCTGATATCCAAAAAAGTTGGGACAGAGGCAAAATAAAAGTGAAAAGGTTATAGAATATCCACTTTAAACTGTTTTGAAACAGTTCACGGTAAGCAGGTGAATTGGTAATAGGTCAAGGTATCATGTTTGGGTATAAAAGAAGCATCTCAGTCTTTGCAAGCAAAGCTGGGTCATGGCTCATCACTTTGTGCCAAATTTACATTTACATTTACATTAAGTCATTTAGCAGAGACTTTTATCCAAAGCGACTTACAAATGAGGACAATAGAAGCAATCAAAACCAACAAAAGAGCAACAACGTGCAAGTGCTATGACAAGTCTCGGTTAGCCTAACGCAGTACAAGTATCAGGGTTTTTTTTTTTTTTAATTAATTAATTTATTTATTTTAGGGAAACAAGTAGATAGAATAGAAAAAAGAAAGCTAGTGTTAGTTTTTCAAGAAAAGCTAGCAGTTAGAGAATAAATATACAATTGATAGAGGGTCAAGTGTGTGTGTGTGTGTGTGTGTGCATTGTTCACTTGCAGAACACAAGCTTCTAGAGGGCACATAGATCTGAAGTACTGAATTTAGGTAAAGGGGTTCAGAGCCAGAGATGGTTTTGTAGGCAAACATTAATGCCTTGAATTTTATGCGAGTAGCTATTGGTAGCCAGTGTAAATTGATGAACAGAGGTGTGACGTGCGTTCTTTTCAGCTCATTAAAGATTAATCTTGTAGCGGCATTTTGGATTAATTGTAGAGGTTTGATGGAATTGGCTGGAAGACCTGTCAAGAGAGCATTGCAATAGTCAAGTCTGGACAGAACAAGAGCTTGAACAAGGAGTTGTGTTGCATGTTCCGAAAGAAAGGACCTGGGCCCGGTTGCATGAAAGTCCTTAAGTAATTTGATTTAGGGGTATCCCTGAGGGGAAAAAATTCCCTGAGGTAAGGGATTTCTTTAAGAGCGCTGCAACACGTCTTAACTGTCACCCTTAGATAAGTGTTTATACTAAGCGTTTCACTGTAGTTTCTGGCCACATACGGAAATGGCCGCCGAGGTTGCTATAATTACTACATCTCATAATAAACTTAGATATGTATATATCTATGACAATAAACGGAACATAACGAAATACAAACCTAACCAACTAAAACATGAACAAACATTAAATAATCGAGCGCTGCCCGTTTCTGCGCTGCTTTGTGTACAGTCGTTACTGAGGAAACCGCTTTGTATCTGCAATTAAAGCGCCTCCTGCTGACCAATGACGGAAAATTTACAAAATGTGAACATTAACCCATGTTTTGACGCTGCAAACATGCAGAGTTGTAAATGTGAACAAGTGGATTGACAAGAAGATAATGAATTATAAAAATCTAAACAATTAAGACATACATTACATTTATATTGTTATTTAATGTAATAATTGATTAATAATAATTATTTAAATTAATATAGCCTAATAATTGATACAACTCATTCATTTTCTTAAAAAATTATATAAAACCTTTTGTTTTGTGAAAATTTGTAAGTCATGCTTTTTACACTCATTTTTCAATTTAATATATTACCATAGTGTGTATCACAAATCCCACCGCTGTGTATACAAGCAGAGCTTTTCTGGCATCTAATGGGAAAAGTTTGGTACTGCGCCCAAACAAAATCTTACTAAAAGCTTTTTTTTTAGATATCAACTTCATATTTGAAAAACTACTTGTTTTGATTAATGGCTTTGATTTTCTAGTATTTTGTTGAGTTCAGCATGTTTTATAAAATAGGTGAATTATAGAATGAATTCCTCAGACCACATTGCTAAAACTGCCCGGTCCTGCAGATTTGCTTTATACAATATTAAGAAGATCAGGGCCCGGTTGCATGAAAGCCCTTAAGCTAAGAAATACCTTATTTATAAGGTTAAGGGAACCCTTAGTGAAACTTGGGTTGCACGAAAAATCCTAAGGGTCAACTTAACCTCTTAAGACCCTGCGGCCTCATATGAGGACATTATATTTTAGTGAATTTTTCTGAGACTATACATGCCACAGTTTTAAGTCTGGATGTCCTGTACAGAGCACATTCAGGGCTTTTCAGAGATACCAAATGATTGGATGTTTCACCATGACCTTTCCTCGTTCCCTTAAGCGTTGCTACAAAGTCCTTAGTAACTATTTCACCTTGATAAATTTAAGGGACCAAAACTGCTCCCTTGAGTTATCTTAAACTCAGTATCTGCAGGATTTTTATGCTCAGATGTAAGACATAAGACATTTTTTTAAGACCTGCACAAATAAAATATCATATGAGCGTAGTAGGGCAATGACACAGTACAGTATAATTTCTCTCTCTCAAAGATTACAGGCGTGCGCACACAAACACACAAACACACACACACACACACAATTTTTTGAGAACACATACAAACCACTTTCTGACAACCATACCAACACACCCACACATTTATTCACTCTAAAAAATGCTGGGTTGTTTTAACCCAATTTTGGGTCAAATATGGACTGACCCAACTTTTGGGTTAAAAATTTAATGTAAAAATTTAACCCAACAGCTGGGTTAGTCCATATTTGACCCAAAGTTGGGTTGAAACAACCCAGCATTTTTTAGAGTGTTGCTGCATCATTTATCCAATTTATCCAATTTGCCAACAGAATATAAACCTATTAACAAAGCCTGCATCATTTTATAGTTAAATGGCCTTGGGTTAATGGATTTCAATGGGGACATTTTTGTCCTTAAGGTCCTGAGTGTAACTGTTTTGTGTAACTAGTGTAAAAGAGATTTATTAAAGGAAATGTGGGTGAAATATTAAAATTCTAATAAAAATACACACTTGTGCAAAAATGTATGCTGTTGGCATTAATACAGGCAAAATTATCAAAAAAACAAAAACAAAAAACAAAACAAAACAAAAAAAACAAAAAAAACAACAGAAAGAGACAAAAGTATCCATAAGGATGCATGAGGGTTACGTATATAAATTAGGGGTAAAATATTATGTGCTTATTACAGATTAGAGTTGGCTGGCATAATTGCTAAACCATTTAAATTCATTAATAATAGAAGTAAAAAAAAATAGTCAAATTTACTGTCTCAGCAAGGAAAGTACACACCATAGACAAAACAACACAATATATATGTTAGAAGAGTATATAGAAACAGAATAACCTAATTAAAACTTTTAGGCCCATAACAGTATAAAATGTTTATTATAAAATTGACAGTTTCTGCCCTGGATGCTTATTGGTCAGTACAGTGGTCCTGTTACAACAAATAGTGGCTTGTTAGTTTTGTTATATAGCAAACTTCTTTTAAATCAGGGACTATATTTTCTGGAGTATGGATGTCACTTAATTAATTTGCTTAATAAAATGTTTTGAAATAGCCATCAGTTTTAATTTGAAAATATAAGTTACTACAGAGAATATGATAATGATAACAAAAAAGGCATTTGTTATAATATGTGACAGAAAGTGTGTTTGAGCTGGGGCCTGAATTGTTCAGGCCTGTCAAGAGCACATCTGTTAGAGAGCAGCACATGGTCTTACAGTAAATTAGATACGTAGATCTCTCTCTCTCTCTCTCTCTCTCTCTCTCTCTCTCTCTCTCTCTCTCTCTCTCTCTCTCTTTTTTTTACTTTTCTACATATGACAAGTCTATTTTGACTGTTCATTAATCTTATGAGAAAAAAAAAAAACATATCCAATTAATACAAACACAGTTTTGCATTTTAAATACAACACATGAATTACAAGTACATAATGTTCTGATTTTGAAAAGCATGATGGGGTTCTTTCAGGTCATTGGATGTCAAATTTACATGGACTTAGCATTCAGTTCAATTCAAAGACACTATCTGAAGACACGTACAAGTTAATATCATTGTTTATTTGTATTTTCACTTCACAGATTTGACAGTTGCTTGCTTCTCATACTGAGAACAGTGCTGCATTGTTTTGCACTCTCACTTGTGTTCCAAAGATCCTACTTTAAAGAAATTAACCTATTTTTAGAGCCAAACAGTCTAAAAATATTGTCTCTCAATGTTTTAACACTCATCCCATAAATAGCTGGATTTAGAATGGGAGGAAATATCAAGAAATAAAGAGACATGAACATTTGTGTTTCAAAGGGAAGATAACTTGTGTCAAAGCGACTTTGTATGATTTCAAAAAAACATCCCACACTATAGTTTAATATTGCAAATAAGTGTGGAGTGCAGGTCTTCAGTGCCTTTATTTTAGACTCTTTATTGGCAGTAAAGCATATTTTTAGAATTTGTCCATATGAATAGAAAGTCATTGCAAGCTGAGGAAAAGAGTATACAACAACAAAAAACAATCCCAAAACACTCTCAATATATGTGTTCCCACAAGACATTTTGACCAGAGAAAAGTTTAAGCAGTAAATCCTCCACAGTCGGTTTTGACAGAATGTCAAGCGCAGAGTCATAATAAAAAAAAAACCAAATGTCACTAAAGGATAGCCCCATGAGAAAGCAATCAGTTTATACACTTTTGTGATCGTCATAATAGCATGATACTGCAGCGGGTAGCAGATGGCCACATAGCGATCGTAGCACATCACTGACAGAATGGTGAACTCTATGAAAACATATGTGTGCAGGAAGTAGATTTGAGCCTTACAGCATGCCAAAGATACCTCATGAGAAGGAGACATTAATGTACCCATCAAGGGGGGAAGCAAAGCTGTGCCACCATAGATACCATTTACAGCCAAGTTACATAGAAAGTAATTCATAGGATTATGAAGCACTTTGTTGATGATTACGGCAAAAATCACAGTGGTGTTAGCAAAGAGTACGAGCATGTATAACATGAGAAAGATCACAAAGTAAAGGTATTTAAGTTCATCCATTCTGTAAAAAGCTTCCAATATAATCGATGACACGACAGATGAGTTTTTCATTCTTAAAATGTTCAACACACTGTAAAAACAAAATTGCTATGTTAGATTTGTGTCAAATATCTTTTTTTTCTTCTTGTTTTAGATTAACAGGTGCCTTTTTTCAGGATTCAGTCTCCATTGTCTCTAGGTGCTGACAATAACCAGTCCATCTGTAAAGTGAAGGTACCTGCAAACAGTGAGTGAATAACAGATGGATGACACAACATGACTCTTACTTTACAGTGCACTTATGCTGTTTATATAGAGTGTTGTGTATAACTTTGGACGACTATCTAGGGGTTTCAGATCACATGATCAATAAACCGTTAGACAAAATTAAAAAAAGTGTTCAAAATAAAATTGCATATGTGTTTTATATGTTTTTTATATGGGTAAACAAATGTCTCAGTTTTATTTAGAGACCCAAAATGAACAAAAACATGCAATTTGGTGCAGTTGCTGATATCCAAAAAAGTTGGGACAGAGGCAAAATAAAAGTGAAAAGGTTATAGAATATCCACTTTAAACTGTTTTGAAACAGTTCACAGTAAGCAGGTGAATTGGTAATAGGTCAAGGTATCATGTTTGGGTATAAAAGAAGCATCTCAGTCTTTGCAAGCAAAGCTGGGTCATGGCTCATCACTTTGTGACAAATTTACATTTACATTTACATTAAGTCATTTAGCAGAGACTTTTATCCAAAGCGACTTACAAATGAGGACAATAGAAGCAATCAAAACCAACAAAAGAGCAACAACGTGCAAGTGCTATGACAAGTCTCGGTTAGCCTAACGCAGTACAAGTATCAGGGTTTTTTTTTTTTTTTTTAATTAATTAATTTATTTATTTTAGAGAAACAAGTAGATAGAATAGAAAAAAGAAAGCTAGTGTTAGTTTTTCAAGGAAAGCTAGCAGTTAGAGAATAAATATGCAATTGATAGAGGGTCAAGTGTGTGTGTGTGTTTTTAAATAAAAAGAAGACAGATAGATAAAATAGAATTAGAATAGATAGTGCTAGATTTAGAAGGTCAAATAAAGATGGAAGAGATGTGTTATTAGCCGTTTCTCGAAGATGGCTAAGGATTCAGCTGCTCGGATTGAGTTGGGCAGGTCATTCCACCAGGTGGGAACAATTAATGAAAAAGTCAGTGAAACTGATTTTGTGCCTTTTTGGGATGGCACAATAATGCGTTGTTCACTTGCAGAACGCAAGCTTCTAGAGGGCACATAGGTCTGAAGTACTGAATTTAGGTAAAGGGGTTCAGAGCCAGAGATGGATTTGTAGGCAAACATTAATGCCTTGAATTTTATGCGAGCAGCTATTGGTAGCCAATGTAAATTGATGAACAGAGGTGTGACGTGCGTTCTTTTCAGCTCATTAAAGATTAATCTTGCAGCGGCATTTTGGATTAATTGTAGAGGTTTGATGGAATTGGCTGGAAGACCTGTCAAGAGAGCATTGCA
This sequence comes from Spinibarbus caldwelli, assembly GCA_039654775.1. Classification (NCBI taxonomy): domain Eukaryota; kingdom Metazoa; phylum Chordata; class Actinopteri; order Cypriniformes; family Cyprinidae; genus Spinibarbus; species Spinibarbus caldwelli. The sequence goes on from CM077259.1 coordinate 12,246,313, forward strand.
ATAGTCAAGTCTGGACAGAACAAGAGCTTGAACAAGGAGTTGTGTTGCATGTTCCGAAAGAAAGGACCTGGGCCCGGTTGCATGAAAGTCCTTAAGTAATTTGATTTAGGGGTATCCCTGAGGGGAAAAAATTCCCTGAGGTAAGGGATTTCTTTAAGAGCGCTGCAACACGTCTTAACTGTCACCCTTAGATAAGTGTTTATACTAAGCGTTTCACTGTAGTTTCTGGCCACATACGGCAATGGCCGCCGAGGTTGCTATAATTACTACATCTCATAATAAACATAGATATGTATATATCTATGACAATAAACAGAACATAACGAAATACAAACCTAACCAACTAAAACACGAACAAACATTAAATAATCGAGCGCTGCCCGTTTCTGCGCTGCTTTGTGTACAGTCGTTACTGAGGAAACCGCTTTGTATCTGCAATTAAAGCGCCTCCTGCTGACCAATGACGGAAAATTTACAAAATGTGAACATTAACCCATGTTTTGATGCTGCAAACATGCAGAGTTGTAAATGTGAACAAGTGGATTGACAAGAAGATAATGAATTATAAAAATCTAAACAATTAAGACATACATTACATTTATATTGTTATTTAATTAATGTAATAATTGATTAATAATAATTATTTAAATTAATATAGCCTAGTAATTGATACAACTCATTCATTTTCTTAAAAAATTATATGTTTTGTGAAAATTTGTAAGCTTTTTACACTCATTTTACAGTTTAATATGTTACCATAGTCATTACCCTACTACGCTCATATGATATTTTATTTGTGCAGGTCTTAAAAAAATGTCTTATGTCCTACATTTGAGCTTAAAAATCCTGCAGATACTGAGTTTAAGATGACTTAAGGGAGCTGTTTTGGTCCCTTAAATTTATCAAGGTGAAATAGTTACTAAGGACTTTGTAGCAACACTTAAGGGAACACTTAGATAATTAAGGGTCCTTAAGTTGACCCTTAGGATTTTTCTTGCAACCCAAGTTTCACTAAGGGTTCCCCTAACCTTATAACTAAGGGATTTCTTAGCTTAAGGGCTTTCATGCAACCGGGCCCTGATCTTCCTAATATTGTATAATGCAAATCTGCAGGACCGGGCAGTTTTAGCAATGTGGTCTGAGGAATTCAGCTTATCATCAATCACAACTCCAAGGTTTCTGGCTGTTTTTGAAGGAGTTATGGTTGATGAGCCTAACTGGAAGGTTAAATTATGAAGTGATGGGTTAGTTGAAACTACAAGCAGTTCTGTCTTAGCTAGGTTGAGTTGAAGATGATGGTCCTTCATCCAGCAAGAAATTTCTGTTAGACATGCTGAGATGCGAGCAGCTATCAATGGATCATCAGGATAGAATGAGAGGTAGAATTGAGTGTCATCAGCATAGCAGTGATATGAAAAGCCATGTTTCTGAATGACAGAACCTAGTGATGCCATGTAGACAGAGAAGACAAGTGGTCCAAGAACTGAGCCCTGAGGCACCCCAGTAGCTAGATGTTGCGACTTGGATACCTCACCTCTCCAAGAAACCTTGAAGGATCTATCTGAGAGGTAAGACTCAAACCACTGGAGTGCAGTTCCTGAGATGCCCTTTCTTGATAGGGTTGACAGGAGGATCTGGTGGTTGACCGTATCAAAAGCAGCGGACAGATCCAGCAAGATAAGTAATGAAGACTTGGAAGCCTCTCTTGCCAGTCTTAGGGCTTCAACAACTGACAGCAAGGCAGTTTCGGTTGAATGTCCACTTCTGAAGCCAGATTGGTTGCTATCCAGGAGGTTGTTCTGTGTAAGAAAGGCAGAGACTTGGTTGAACACAACTCGTTCAAGTGTTTTTGCAATGAAAGGTAGAAGGGAAACAGGTCTATAGTTCCCTAAAAGAGTTGGGTTAAGAGTGGGTTTCTTAAGAAGTGGGGTTATACGAGCCTGTTTAAATGCTGAGGGAAAAACTCCAGTGTGAAGGTATGTGTTAACGATGTGAGTGAGTGCAGGTACAACTGCAGGAGAAATGGCTTGAAGGAGATGTGATGGAATAGGATCAAGTGGAGAAGTAGTAGGATGACTGGAAAGGATGAGTTTAGAGACTTCTGCCTCAGAGAGTGGAGAGAAGAATGTGAACGAGTGTATGTTTGCAGGTAAGATGAGTTTGACAGTTTGTGGTGTGGAGAATTGTGCAGTGAGGTTTGTAATTTTATTAATGAAGAATGTGGCAAAGTCGTCAGCTGTTAGAGTTGATGAAGGAGGGGGAGGAGGAGGACAAAGGAGGAAGGAAAATGTTTTAAAGAGCATGCGATAGTTAGGCGAATTGTTAATTTTGTAGTGATAGTATGTCCTTTTTGCAGTGGAGACATTAGCAGAGAATTCAGAGAGGAGTGATCGATATAAATTAAGGTCAGTAGGATTTTGTAATTTGCACCATACCCTTTCTGCAGCCCTGAGCTTAGAACGATGTTCGCGGAGAACGTCAGATAGCCAAGGGGCAGAAGGGGTTGTATGGGCTGGCCTGGAAAATAAGGGGCAGAAAGTATCTAAACAAGATGTCAGAGTGGAACAGAAAGTATCAATAGCACTGTTAGCATCAAGAGATGATAACTGTTTAGGGGGAGGAAGCGAAGATGAAACCATAGCAGATAACCGAGAGGGTGAGAGTGAACGTGAGTTACGTCGAAAAGTGACATGTGGAGGGGTATGTGTTGTGTCAGGAATCATGTCGAGGTTAAGAGTGAGGAGGAAGTGATCCGAGGTGTGCAGTGGAGTAACCAGCACATGATCAGTGGAGCAGTGTCAGGTATAAATAAGGTCCAGTTGGTTGCCTGATTTGGGAGTAGCCGTAGTTAACACTCTCTTGAGATCAAAAGAGGCAAGTAGAGTGTGGAAGTCTGCAGCTTGAGGTTTATCTAGGTGGATGCTGAAGTTTCCAAGTATAACTAAAGGAGTACCATCCTCAGGAAAGGTTGAGAGCAACACATCTAATTCTTCTACAAAGTTACCTAGTGGTCCTGGAGGTCGATAAACAACTACAAAATGGATTTTTAGAGGGTAGGTAATAGTAACCAAATGTGATTCAAAGGAATTTCATGAGAGAAGTGTCAAATCAAAAATCACATTTCACAATGAAAATTGCAAAGAATTTAGGTCTTTCACCAACTACTACATGTAATACTGTGAAAAGATTCAGGGAATCCAGAGAAATCACAGTAAAAGTAGGGCAAGGCAGGAAACCTCAGTTGAATGTGCTTGACCTTTGAGCCCTCAGATGGCATTGCATAAGAAACCGTCATGCTGTGGTGTTAAATATAGCCACATGGGCTCAGGAGTACTTCAGAAAACCACTGTCATTTACCACAGTCTGCTGCTGCATCAAGAAATGCAACTTGAAACTCTGTTACTCTAGGAGAAAGCTATACATCAATTCTATGCAGCGATGCTGCCAGGTTCTCTAGGCCAGAGCTCATCTCAGATAATCAAAAAGACAGTGAAAATGTGTGCTGTATTCAGAAAAATGGACTTCAAGTTCTCAGTCCCAAAGACCAAAGGAACCATCTAGACTTTCAAGATGATGTCTTTCATAGGAAGTCCATGGTTATTAGATCAAGACAATGCCAGCTCTCATTCTCCATGTACTACAACAGAGTAGTTTTGTAGACTCAGAGTGAATGTGCTAGACTGGCCTGCCTGCAGACTCCTATTGAAAATGTATGACCAGTCATGAAAAGGAGAATCAGACAACGTCAATCACAGACTGCTGAACATCTGAAGCCTTGTTTCAAGAGAGACTGGACAAAAATTTTGCTTGCAAAACTTTAACAATTATTATTCTTAATTCCCAAACAATGAAACATTGTAATTAAAAGGAAAGTTTATGTGACATAGTGTTAAATGTGCCTCTGTCCCAACTTTTTTGGAGTGTGTTGCAGCCATCAAAATCAAAATTTGTTCATATTTACAATTTATTTATTAATTTTTTTAATTTTATTACAAAAAAAAAAAAATTACGTTGGCCAGTGAAAACTTTGGAAATCTTTTCTTTGTACTTTTGTCAATTAAATAGAAGTTAAAGAGAATGAACAAATCACAGATTCTTGATTTTATTGTATTTTTTTTAAAAAAGTCCCAACTTCTCTGGAATTGTGGTTGTATTCATTTGGTAACATTTACATAAAGCCTTTATGTATAATACATTATAAAGGGTTATTAAAGGATATAATGCATTATAATTATTCATAATGTGCACTGCAATACATTATATCTTGTCGTAAATAGTTAAAACCAAATTTAAAATGCATAGTATAACAATGAATTGATAAGTGTTATAATAACAGTAGTTACAATTATTCACGAGATCGTACAATGCATTGTAAGGTGCATTACAAGGCATAATTAATGCATTAAAACTACTTTTAATTATGCTTTATACATAAAGGCTTTAAGTAAAGTTTTATCATTTATTTATATTAGCTAAAAGGTGAAATATAATGTTGTTTTGATTGCATCAGTATTAGCATGTATTGTTTGCATGGTGTTGCAATAGCCGACTCTCTTTAGGGAAGTCATTATGGCCACTGTCCACTGGGGTCAGTTTGTTAACCATGTACTTCAGACTCATCAGTGATTTCTTTAAATTGCCTCCCTGGGAATTTGTGTGTTTTGAGAAATAATGACCCCTAATTAACATGTTTATCTAGTTTCAAATTTGTCTTGGTTTTCTCAAAGGCACAGCAATTAAACATCACCACAAATGTTTATGAGCAACTGTTGCCGGTCATTTTCTACACACATTCAACATTTCTCCAATTACAAATACATTGGAATCCATGTAATATCAGCTACATCTTTAATAATATCTAGTAATATTGCCATTTTAGTTATTCTGAGTATATTAATAAATTATCCTATTATTAATATAATTGTTTATATTTCAAAGTACTGCTTATTAAATTATTATTAAATCACAAATTGACGGGACAAAAGAGACTCTATATCTAGACTATATCCAAAATATATCAAAGAGCTTGATGTCATTATGGTAGACTTTTTTTTTGTTTGACTTTTGTTTTTGTGAAACTCATTGATGATCATGAGAATTTCTGGCTTCTTCTGTTCTCAAAGGTTTATGAAAAGCCTTCAATTTGAAAATAAAAAAATAACAGCAATGATCTTGTTATAAGGTAATTATTTTTAACGAGCTGTAATATATGCCTCTACCATATGCAGGGGCGCTGCTACTGTATGGTTTTTGGGCCCCTGGAACAGTATACTAGAAATCACGTTCAGGCCCACTCTCCCTAGTCAGGCCCTTGGAATTGTCCTTACTGTGCTTTGTCTGACTGTGTCTGTCAGAAGACCAGCGGTTCTCATTCAGTTGGATTCATGACCCCACATCTTACCAGAAAGGCCTGTGACTGCAAATGTGTGATGCTAAAAGAATAGGTCTATTTTTCAGAGAGAAATTAATGTAGATACAGCTCATATAATCTGGTCTTAGATGAGTTTATTGATAAGTGTTGAAATTTTATATTTGAGTTTGATTATTGACTTTGTTCTTTGGAGACGCACAAGATTACCGAGGTTGAAAATCAAGGGGTTTTTATAAAACATTTTTATAGAACTCTCCGTGTCATATAGAATGTCTAGTACTGTATGTAAGTTTCTGAGAGAAAATGAGAGAAGAAAACTATGGTTCTGAAAAGAAATGGGAAGTAAAGAAAAATACCAAAAGTCTTCCTTTAAATCCAGTACTAACAGTATTAACACATGGTTAGATATTGTGGCCTGACTGTCATCACTATGAAAAGCACTGTTATCTGTCCATGGCTCTCAAAGCTGGGACCAATCATAGAAATTATGCCCCAAGGGGGACAATTATCAAACCCATGATAGATAATGACCTCTGGTTCTCTTTATTCTCCTCTCAGGCCATTTTAATCCTTTGTAAACAGTGTTTAATGCTGTGAGACAAACAAGTTGTAATGTTTGTGAAATGATCCGTCTTTACAAAGTGTATATTGCATAACACTACAAGGCAAAATTATTTCAATAACTGTATTGTAGGCCAAAGACTATTCTGCTTGAATTAGGATATGATAAAGGTGCTCAGATGTAAGATGGCAAACACTCCATGTGGTTCATATTTTTTATTTAATGTAAGCCTACTTCTGCTGCAGTGCCATTGTATAGATAGAGAAGCTATCCATATGGACGACAATACTTGTGAACCTTGTCACCCTGATGTGTTTTCACCTCTCTCAGACAAACAGATTAAGGAACAGTTTCAATGTACAGGCCACAAAGGATAGTTTATTGCTTTGGGGCACTTTATTTTACAGTCCTGTTCTGTGTGTACATATTGTATATTTATTATAGCAATTACAATAACTGGGTAATAACTGCTAAACCTGAACCTTCAACCTTAACAATGTAGTTACCTTATACTATGATTTTCTGACACATCAGGAGAATTTATGAAAATGTTACATTCAACACAATGAATTAAAAGTGTCATTACTTACTATAAAACAATATTTATTCAGCCAGACAGACAATGAACTTAATATGATTATTAAAAGCTACCAATGACAAATATAGTTTAGTTTGAGTACTATGTATCTAAATATATAAAGGAAAAAAGATTGACCAGATCACTGCATCATAGATAAAGCAGATGTTTATATAAGGCCAGTGATGTAATTAATTAAAACGGATTTGAGTACATTGAATGATCCTCAGGTTGCTAATCGAAAGCAAAATGGTTAACTTTACATGTTTATTTCAATTTTTGTAACATGCTGTATGACACATTTAATACCTTTTTATGATAGATATTTGCTTTATTTCAAAAATAAAATACATATCTAAATTGCTTAGCTATAGCTTATGTATATAATACAGTCTTTTACAGTAGATTAAAATATTTAAATGACATGAGGAGATCTCAGGCAGAGCTCATTTAATATTCCCTCAAGTTTATTTTCTACAGCCTCGCACATAATTTGCTTGGAATAGTAATGCATGCCAGTAGTCGGTTCTAAATCATACAGGCAAGTATAAGTTACATGCTTTTTGTTCCTCTATATTATGATACTGTTTGTGAACATTTGGCTCACTGTGGTCATTGTCTTGGAGAAAGCCCTTCATGATCCAATGCACATTTTTTCTCTGTAATCTGTGTGTAAATGGACCATATGGAGCCACTAGATTCTTTCCTAAATTCCTACATGATTTAATGCTGGATTCATATGTGATTCCTTCTTGTATGTGCCTTGCAAACTTTTGTAATCTACACTTCAGCAATGTGTGAATATTGTACATTAGCATTGATAGCATATGGCGGACATGTGGCCATATATGTATGTTGACCTTCAGACTATCACTCAAAGATGAACACATTTTCATGTGGCATATTACTTGCCTTCAGTTGGGTTGCACCATTTAGTACGATTCTCATTGCACTTTTCTTGTCAAATAGAATGACACTGTGTAAATTTAAAATTGATAAATTGTATTGTGACAACTGATCAATGGTAAAACTCATGTGAATCAACTCTTACCAATAATATCTATGGATACATTTCTATTTCATTTTATTTAGGCCTCTTTGTTGTAATTATGGTGTCCTATGTAAATCTTGTCATTGTATATAAAGCATCATTAGAGTGCAGAAGGAAATTCTGGCAGACGTGTGCCTGGCAGACATGTTTTCTTTGATAAATTTCACTATTGCAACGCTTTTTGACATGATGCACAGCAGATACGGCTCAAGCGATTTTCCTGAGGAGCTGAGTAATCTTTTGGCATTGGAGATCATTATAGTGCCACCTCTTTTTAATCCTTCAATCTATGTCTTAAAGCTTAAAGAAGTGCGTATCATATGTTAATAAGATAAAGTTATGAAGAACTTTGTTCTGTTTTGCATTTGTGATGTAGTATAAACAAAATATAACAATTTGTTGGAAAAACACAAAGGGAATAGACACTTTTGCCATTTTCATCAAGTGGTAAACCCACGTAATCTCATTTACAGACAGATTTTATATGAAAATATTGCATTTTTCATTAGGAATATTGAAGTAGATGACACAGCAGAAACATGCTTTAGCTTGTATAATGAAGCCGAAGATGATTTACATGATTATGTAATTAGTAAAATGGATTTTATATTCAATGGAAAACAGGATTATAGATGCAATATATAATATGTAACACTGCAAACTGGAGGTAATCGAGGAACTGAATTTAAATTATATTCCATTCCATTCCACTTCAGTTTTGGTTTTAGGAGCAAAAACACAATTTTATAATAAAAAGCAAGCTAAGAGTAGAATGTTTTTTTTCAATGGATATAGAAACATGTTTTGTAAAGAACTAAGCATTATTTTAACAAAAAATTCATAATTAAAACTCATATTAACATTTTTTTTCTAAAGATATTTTTATAGAAAGAACATTTTATGAAAAGCACAGCTTAAAGACTAGCAACGTTTATTGAACCCCTGGGGTTTATTTAGAACCTCAGAGAGTTTTCCAGTGCATTATAAAAGTTATTTACATGCACATCAGTGAACTTCAGATGCCTCCAGATAGCAGATAGCAACTCACCAGCAATGGTTCACTAATTGTGTTTATAGAGAATGTATGTCATTTTTAGAGTCATATTTTCAAGCTGGAATATTGCTGTTAGTGTTGATCAATGACTTTTGGTCTCAACCTAGAATCATTCAGGAATCAAATCAACATGATTTTTGTATAGAGTCAAATATTTGGATATGGACAACAGGACCTATTTTGCTATCTACACTCTGATGGAACCAAGAGGCTCCAAATCTTATCGGCATATATATTTTACATGTTTTTTTCTTCTCTATGCTTTGATACTGTTAATGAACATTTGGCTCAGTGTGGTCATTATTTTGGAAAGAGCCCTTCACGAACCAATGTACATTTTTCTGTGCAATTTATGTGTAAACTATTTATATGGAGCAGCAGGGTTTTATCCTAAATTCCTGCATGATTTAATTCTGGATTCATATGTGATTCCTTCTTTTATGTGTGGCCTCCAAGCTTTCGTGATCTACAGTTCAGCTATGTGTGAGTGTATAACATTAGCAGTGATGGCATATGACAGACATGTGGCCATATGTGAACCTTTGGGCTATCACTCAAAACTAACCAAAAATACATGTGGCATATTACTCCTATTCTGTTGGACTGTGCCATTTATTTGTATGTTCATTGGAGTAGTGTTGTTAAATAGGTTGGCAGTGTGTAAATATCATATTGACAAATTATACTGTGACAACTGGTCAGTGGTAAAGCTCTCATGTGAATCAGTGGTCATAAATAACCTCATGGCATTGATTGTTTTAATATTTTATATGTGTCTTACAGCTTTAATTATTGTGTCTTACATAAAACTTATTGTTGCATGTAAAGCATCTCTAGAAAAAAGAAGAAAATTTTGGCAGACATGTGTTCCGCATTTATTTTCAATAATGAATTGTAGCTTTACTGTGTTTTTTGATGCAATGTGCAGCAGATATGGCTCAAGCGATGTCCCAGAGGGTGTCTATGTTGTATTTGGCTTGCTGCTGCTGATATTGCCGCCTCTTTTCAATCCTTTAGTCTATGTATTAAAACTCAAAGAGATTCGTAAAAGAAGTTTAAAATCATGTGTAAATACCATGAAATAAAGAATTGTACTTAGTGAATGACATGCCATATTAATATATACAGGTAGACTTAAATTCAGACTGATGAGGCATTTAATGCCACAATGTGCTCTTTATGAAAAGATGATAGAGAGCTGGTCTGGAGAGGCAGATTAATTTCTTTTTTTTTTTCACTCTAATACCAAGTGCTAAGACCAGTCTCACAGATATGAGCCTACTTCCATTATTACATTTATGCATTTAGCAGACGCTTTTATCCAAAGCGACTTACATAGCATTCAAGTTACAGTCTTTACATTTGATCAACTCTTGCTTTCCCTGGGAATCGAACCCATGATCTTGGCGTTGCTAGCGCCATTATGTCTACTAAACTGAACACTTATGTGATTTCTGGATATAAATAATTCAACGTGATCTCATGATAATTCGTATGCGTTTTACGTAAAATGTGGTTCTGTAAAACGTACATTTACTTACGTTTTTACAGGCACTAAAACGTACAATATTTACATATTTTCAGCATACAAAATTGACCTGACATTTAAAAATGAATCCTTATGAATATTGAAATCGCGACATTAATTTTATTAGTTGTTTTTAGTTGTCATATCAATTACCTTGTTTTCAGTTGCGTTATTCAATTGTTTACTCGTTTACTTAATATGAAATGATAACATTTCGTTTAGTGTGATTTCTGCTGCCCGCTCGTTTCCAAGAATAGGCCTAACTTACATAATGTTAAACAAGACTTCACTTTAAACCTTAAAATAAATAACATTTGCAATCGTTTAACCTTTACTTGTCATGTAATGTATACTTTGTTTGGCATGGGCCACAAAAGGTGTTTTCTCCGACATGCTGTGACTAACAATAGAACTACATAAAAAAAAAAAAATAAACCCACCAAAACCGCAACATAATTACTAAATGAAACTATTTTATTCGTGCGCTGTGATCCAGATCTTTAGAATCCATACGACTGCGAGGAACAAACCCAAATCCAGGCCTTTATTCGGCGATCTTCATCCCGAGCAGCGAGTCCAGCGACCGTAAACAGCAAAGCCCGCGCGGACTGACGCGCTCGTTACGAATTCAAATGTTGCCGCTTCAAACGACAGGTTTTACGGCAGGATAATCGAACGCTCATTGGCTCTCGCCTGCATTCTTTACAGATTGCGACATGCCGTGTTTCTGGTGAGGTGTGTTTGAAAGATGCGAGCACGCGCCTTCACGAGTTCACGGAGAGGATCGGGAAAATAATTTGGATAATATTTTCAGCGATTAACAACATAAATTCTGCTCTGCATCTCACACAAAACTACTGTATTCCGCCGGAGAGGACTGCGGCTGCAACGCATCGTCATTTGGTTTACTTTTGGTAGTGCTTTTGACATTTTTGCAATAAATAAATGATTGTAATTGCGTTTATCTGTCTGTCATGCTTTTCTTATACTGTACAGAAATAGTTGTACTAAAATTGAAATTTGTTGTACTAAAATGTACATATATGATGAATTGTTCCAAACCTGTATGAGTTTCTTTCTTCTGTGTAACATAAAATAATTTATTTTGAATAATGATTGTGACCAAACAGTTGCTGACCCCCATTGACTTCCATAGTATGAAATAAATAAACAAACCAACTATGGAAGTCAATAACACAGAGCTAATGAAAAGAGATTTTCCAATGTGGAAAATGTCGAATTATTTGGCTTTGTTGTCTTTTTTAAGTTAAACATAATGATTGCCAAGTTTGCAAAGACCGTAATTAATCCCAAAATGTTTCACAATATCTTCAGATTATTTCACAACTGAAAAAAAGATGTTATAAAAACCAATAATTTCAGCTCTCCACACGCAGACATACAACTTCCAATCTGTTGATCTGATTGTTTGCCTTTTTTTTCCCCAAGCTCCAACTTTGTCTGATTTTTCACAGTCAACAATGGACATTGAAGTCTAATGAACAGATGCTAAATGGATGTATATAGCAATTTTAGCATAAACTTAATATTGTCTCGTGCATTTTTTTATTGCAGAATATTATTGTTTTGTGTTATTTGGAAGAATATCCATAACTTGATGGAAAACATGTCTTATTCTTGGAGAGTGATTCTGGTGCCCAAAGAATCTAAATCATATTGGCATATATATTTCACTTGTTTTCTTTTCATTTATCTGCTTATATTATCAATTAATATTTGTCTTGTTATGGTCATTATCATGCAGAAAGCTCTTCATGAACCAATGTACATATTCTTCATTGTACATTGTCATCTGACGATAAATGGAGTTTATGGAGCCTCAGGATTTTATCCTAAATTTCTGTCTGATTTAATATTGGATTCATATGTGATCTCTTCTCACATGTGTGCTTTGCAGTCCTTTGTTATCTACAGCTCTTTACTGTGCGAGTACACAATATTAACAGTGATGTCCTATGATAGGTATGTAGCCATAAGCAATCCTTTAGACTGTCATTCCAAATTAACTAAAAACACCTGAAATTAATTCTGTTCTCATGGATTGTTCCCAACTTCTCTGTGATTCCAGCAGCCCTGTTAACAAACCTGAGGCCATTTTGTAAATATCATATTGACAAATTATATTGTGACTGGTCAATTGTAAAACTGACCATCTTTTAATTATTTTATTAAACTGACCATTATTTGTTAATAATGTTTATGGATATATTGTTGCTGTTATATTTTGTTGCTGTGCAGTGATCATCATTGTGTCCTGTGTTAAACTGATCTCTGTATGTAAAGCATCTTTAGAAAACAGAAGGAAATTCTGGGAAACACGTCTGCCACACATATTTTCACTTATAAATTTCCCTTTTGCTTTATGTTATGTATAGCAGATATGGTTCAAATGACATTCCAGAGAGTCTCTGCAATTTTTTGGCTCTAGAACTGGTGATAGTCCCACCTGTGTTCAATCCAATTCAAGGTTTTGCCTCATGCATTTCTGCAAGAGTAAACATTTCATAAGCTCAAAAAGGCCTAAAACCTTGACAATTACATGATGTACTCTACGGAAACAGACATGCAATACGTTATAATAGTTTTTTGAATGAATTGTAACAGAACGTAAGAAAAACAATCGCGTACAAGCTGTAAACATTATATAAACATCATTTGTCACAATTCAAGTCAGGAGACAAAGGGTTAATGCAAACACAGGAGGGTTTACTGAATGAGTTGCAGTGTGAGACGGCGGTAACGGTGAGGAGGGGAGTAGAAACACTTTGGGCAGTTCTTGGGTTCTTATCTGAAATGGCTGATGTGGTGTCTTTTGCAGGGAGATTCAGGATCGTGCTGGAGTCGAAGGGAGACCAGGATCAGAGGAGCGCTGGAGCATCTGAGGGTAAATACAAACAGATAAACCATAGGAGAGAGACTGGTATGGTTCAGGGTAGTGAACAGTAGACCGGACAATCTGTGACTGAGTGGAGCATGACTTTATATGTGGCTTGATTGCAGACGGCAGGTGCAGGTGATCAGACTACAGGTGAGTGTGATCTGGTGTGAGTGGTGGCTGATGACTGTGCTGACAGAGACTCCCTGACATCATTATGCACAGTATCATAAAACATTCCATAAAAAATATTTTTGTTATTTTGTTATGCTTTCACTGCTCCCAGATCCACTCATGAATTTTCTTGTTTATATCCTTTGTTGATTGATTTGCTATCTGTCTAATTGACCAAAAAAAACAAACAAACAAAAAAAAACATAAATACAAAAGGCCTGGGAATTTGCTGATACCTGAATAGTTTGTTACCATATGAGCTAAATTATTGTCAGTTTTTTTAGGTTTTATTACAGGGCATACTTTTGCTCATCCACTTAAAATCAAATACTATATTTAAAAAGTACTGAGATTTAAACACATTACTATTTTGCTTAAACCTGTTTACTATGTAAATATTTTACTTCAAATTGTACTGCTATTTTATGGTGACACCAATAATGCAACCCTTTAATCCATTATTATTATCATAATTGAAACAATTGCACTACTGGTTGAGTTGTGTGTTTTTTATTTTTAATTATACTGCCTTCAAGCCCCTATCACGAACCTGGTTGCTTGTTATTTGGCCTCCCTCATTTTATTTGGAAATGCACTTAAAGGGATAATTAACCAAAAAATAAAAATTAGCTGAAGACTTAATCACCTTCAGGCCATTCAAGATATTGGTGATTTTGTTTTTTCATCAGAACAGATTGGAGAAATTTATACGGTGGCCGAGAGAGCTCAATGTGCTGCAAATAGAATAAAACACCTGCAGATTAAGAAAACAACTACATCAATTTGACAACACACGTGCTGCAAATGCTCACAACACAAACAAAGAAAGAAAAGCACTGCAAATACTCACAATACAAACAAAGAAACATGCTGCAAATATTCACAACACAAACAAATAAAGAAACACACTGCAAATAGAAAAAAAACACCTGCAAATTAAGAAAACATCATCAATTTGACAACACACGTGCTGCAAATGCTCACAACACAAACAAAGAAAGAAAAGCGCTGCATAAACAGAGATGCGCTGCAAATAAAATTCTTTATTTTTGACCCTGGATCACAAAATCAGTCTTAAGTAGCGCGGGTATATTTGTAGCAATAGCCAAAAATACATTGTATGGGTCAAAATTATCGATTTTTCTTTTATGCCGAAAATCATTAGGATGTAAAGTAAAGATCATGTTCCATGAAGATATTTTGAAAATTTCCTACTGTAAATATATCAAAACTTAATTTTTGATTAGTAATATGTGTCACACTTTATATTAGGTGGCCTTAACTACTATGTACTTACATCAAAAAATAAGTACAATGTACTTACTGTGGTCATATTGCAAAACACTTTTGCTGCTATTGTGGTGGGATATGGGTAAAGTTAGGGACAGGTTTGGTGGTACGGGTAAGTTTAAGGGTGGGTTAAGGTGTAAGGGATGGGTTAACAGTGTAAAATTGACCTTATGACTTGTTTTGTGGTCCATGGTCACAACTGATTGTGTTGTGAGCATTTGCAGCACATTTCTTTGTTTGTATTGTGAGCATTTGCAGCACGTGCTGTCAAACTGATGAAGATGTTTTCTTGATTTGCTGGTGCTTTTTCTATTTGCATGTGTTTTCTGAAGTTGCAGTGCATTGAGCTCTCTCACCCACCATAAATTTACCATTAAATCACTTGCTAATAGATACTCTGCAGTGAATGGGTGCCGTCAGAATGAGAGTCCAAACAGCTGATAAAAACATTGCAATAATCCACAAGCAATCCACAAGATTCCATTGGATCAATTAATGTCTCGTGAAGTGAAAAGCTGAATATTTGTAAGAAACAAATACATTATTAATAAGTTTTTACCTACACAATTGTTTCTTGCCAAAATATAAGTCTATAATCCATAATATCTAAAACTTATTAATTTCCAGATTTAAACAGGATAGTTGATGTAACACTGTAGACCAACAATAATAATAATAAAAAAATCCATTCATTACCATAACTCTTTTAATGTTAAAAGCATGAATGACTGAAGTTCAATCTTGTGCCATTTGTTTGTTTGTCAAAGCCATTTGTATATATATATATATATATATATATATATACACACACACAAACACACACACAGTATCATTTTAAAAAGAGAGAAACATTTCAAAATATAGCTGAAGTCTATAACCACTGGAACATTAACCTAAACACATTTTGATTGTATTTGTCAGCTGAGCTTGATCTATTATTAATACAGTACATTTTAATGACTTCTTTTGTCAGTTTACTCTGTTTCTTGTGAGTTTCTTCTTGGGTGAACAATTCCTTTAAAGAAAAAAGGCTTCAGTGCTCAGTGAATTTCCCCTAGTGTATGTATAGTTAAGCGGAGAACTTAAACTGAGCAAAAAAGTTATTTATAAGCAGTTCAGGGGTCCATAGTGCTCACAAATGTGAGTGTGCAAGATCACAAAAGGCAGTGCTATGGTAATGCTTGATTGGTGTTAATGCTCATTGTATTTTAAAAGCAAGTATGTCATATTTTCAAACTGAAGATGTCAGTGCTTATCAGTTACTTGTTAAATACATGATGGATATGACAAATTTTAGAACCTACACCCTGATGGAACCACACAACGTTAAATCATACAGGTATATTTACTTTACATGCTTTTTGTTCCTCTATGTTATGATACTGTTTGTGAACATTTGGCTCACTGTAGTCATTGTCTTAGAAAAAGCCCTTCATGAACCAATGTACATTTTTCTGTGTAATCTGTGTGTAAATGAAATTTATGGAACAGCAGCATTTTATCCTAAATTCTTACATGATTTAATACTGAATTCATATGTAATTCCATCTTACATGTGTGCGTTTCAGGCTTTTGTTGTTTATACTTACAGTCATGGCCAAAAATATCGGCAGCCTTGGTAAATATGATCAAAGAAGGTTGTGAAAATTAATCTGCATTGTTAATCCTTTTGATCTTTTATTTAAAAAATTAACAAAAATCTAACCTTTCATTGGATAATAAGAATTTTAAATGGGGGGAAATCATTATAAAATAAATGTTTTTCTCTAATACACATTGGCCACAATTAACGGTACCCTTTTATTCAATACTTTTTGAAACCTCCATTTGCCAGTTTAACAGCTCTAAATTTTCTCCTATAATGCCTGATGAGGTTAGAGAACACCTGACAAGAGATCAGAGACCATTCCTTCATCCAGAATCACTCCAGACCCGTTAGATTCCCAGCTCCATGTTGCTGCTTCTTCTCTTCAGTTCACCCCACTCATTTTCTATAGGGTTCAGGTCAGAGGACTGGAATGGCCATAGCAGAAGCTTGGTTTTGTGGTCAGTGACCCATTTTTGTGTTGTTTTTGAGGTTTGTGTTTGGATTATTGTACGGTTGGAAGATCCAAACATGGCCCATTATAAGATTTCTAACAGAGTCAGTCACTTACTGATTTTTTATCTGTTGGTATTTGATAGAATCCATGATGTGTCTAAACAAGATGTCCAGGACCTCCAGCAGAAATATAGGCCCACAACATCAAAAATACAGCAGTATATTTCATTGTACACATGGGGTACTTTTTATCCCTGTGTTCACCAAACCCATCTTGAGTGTTTGCTGCTAAAAAGGTCATTTTTTAGTTTAGTTTTTAGTTTTAGTTTAATCTGACCATAGAAACCAGTCCCATTTGAAGTTCCGTTCGTGTATGATAACTGAATATGCTGGAGTTTGTTTTTGGATGAGCTAGGAGAATTTTTCTTGAAACCCTTCCAAACAACATGTGGGGATGCAGGTGCTGTCTGACAATTTTTTTTTAAGGTTTTCTGACCACGAGAATTTTCTGCAATTCTCCAGCTGTGGTCCTTGGAGAGTCTTTAGCCACTTAAACTCTCCTTCTCACCATGCATTAGGACGATATAGACACACATCCTCTTCCAGGCAGTTTCGTAACATTTTATGTTGATTGGAAATTCTTAATTATTGGGAAATGGGAATTTTCACTGCTCTAGCACTTTTCTTAAAGCCACTTCACTAATTTGTGAAGCTCAATTATCTTTTGCTGCACATCATAAAGACATTCTTTGTTTTTTCTCATTGTGATGGATGATTAAGGGAATTTGGGCTTTGTTTCCCTCCTATTTATATTTTTGTGAAACAGGAAGCCATGGCGGGATAATTTCATGTTCATAATCACCCTGGAGTGCCCAAAATTGTGAATATAAATGGGAATATACTTCTGAGATATTTTACTCATAAGAATTTCTAGGGGTACCAATAATTGTGTCCAATGTGTATTAGAGAAAAAAAAAAATAATTTCATGTATTACCCCCCATTTTAAATTCTTGTTATCCAATGAAAGGTTAGATTTTTGTGATTTTTTAAAATAAAAGATCAAAAGGATTAACAATGCAGATTAATTTTCACAGCCTTCTTTGATCATATTTACCAAGGGTGCCGATATTTTTGGCCATGACTGTATGTTATGTGTGAATATTCTACATTAGTAGCGATGGCATATGACAGACATGTGGCCATATGTCATCCTTTAGACTATCACTCAAAGATGAACAGATATACATGCAGCATATTACTTTGATTATGTTGGGTCATACCATTTATTAATATGTTTATTGCGGTTTTCTTGTCAAATTGGTTGGTACCATGTAGAAATCAAATTGAATAGTTGTATTGTGACAACTGGTCAAAAGCAAAACTTTCATGTGAGTCAACTGTCATCAATAATATTTATGGATTTATTTTTATTTCATTGTATTTTGGCCTTGTGATTGCAATTATGGTGTCGTATATAAATATTATTATTGCATGTAAAACATCATTAGAGTGCAGAAGGAAATTTTGATAAATCTCACTGTTGCAATACTTTTTGATAACTTCTATAACAGATATGGATCAAGTGATTTCCCTGTACACCTGCGTAATTTTTTGGCTTTAGAGATGATTGTAGTGCCTCCTCTTTTTAATCCTGTAAACTATGGCTTAAAACTAACAGAAGT
Organism: Spinibarbus caldwelli; assembly: GCA_039654775.1. NCBI lineage: Eukaryota > Metazoa > Chordata > Actinopteri > Cypriniformes > Cyprinidae > Spinibarbus > Spinibarbus caldwelli. The sequence goes on from CM077259.1 coordinate 12,264,540, forward strand.
TCGCAAAAGAATCTTAAAACTATGCATGTATTGTACCAAAAATGACAAAGTATGAAGCATGTTGTGTATATGCTGTAGTGTATTCTGTCAGGAAAAAAGTAAAACTGTGAACTATTGTCTGTGCTTTATGTAAAGATACAAGTCAAGAAAGATATAAGGGAAGGGAAATTCATGCCTTTATCTTCTCATTACGCTGCAAGCCCATCTAATACTTTTGTAAAGGAATAATGTACACTGAGCTTTTGCAGTCACAAAATACACCTTGACAAGATGATCAGGACTTGTTTCACTCTGAAGGGGTTTATTTTGTAGTAATGACTGACTGTTTATTTTCCCTACTTTATTTTCCCTACTTTACGGAAGTACTTATCAAACGAACAAATAAATTCATGTATATGAAACATTTATTTGTGTTTACATAATTTTTTTTAAATGTTCTTTCTTATACTGTAGATAAGCTTCAACTTATAAAAAAAGTCCAATGCAGCATAGAATCAGAAAGATGAACTCTGCAACAATATTAAAATATGAATTTATGTACACATATTTTGTATTAATCTGTAATCCAAGTTGCTTTTTCTATGGATTAGTTAGCTGACTTTATTTAGCAAGAATGTAACATGCCTGGGTCCATTTTATTTTTTCTCTGATTTGTACCTTTTACCATGGCCTTTCTGTAACAGAGGACTCCAGAGCCTTAAGCTATCTATTTAAAAAAAAATAAATAAAAAATACTGAAGCCTTCAAAAACAAATTTTGTCATGTGAGAGAATATAAATAAATAAATAAATAAATAAATAAATAAATAAAATCTGCCATTAACAAAAGCACTTAGATTTGATAATGTAGATGGACTTTATACAGTATATGCAATATATTTATATTTTTAAATATAGTATTTATACAGGTGCATCTCAAAAATTAGAATATCATGAAAAAGTTAATTTTTTGTAACATTTCAAAAAGTGAAACTTTCATATATTCTAGATTCATTACATGTAAAGTAAAACATTTCAAAAGGTTTTTTTTTTTGTTTTAATTTTGATGATTAGAGCTTACAGATCATGAAAGTCAAAAATCCAGTATCTCAAAATATTAGAATATTTATATTTGAGTTTCATTAAATGACCATCCCGACAGTATAAATTCCAGGTATCTCTTGTTCTTTGAAACCACAATAAAGGGGAAGACTGCTGACTTGGCAATGGTCCAGAAGACAATCATTGACACCCTCCACAAAGAGGGTAAGTGTCACGAATCCGGTTCATGGTCTTCTGTCCACTCGCCATCAGAGGTCGCCCATCCTTCATATTGACTCTTACACCACACAGACTGTTATATGTCACTCCGGACTACAGTTCCCATCATCCATTGCACTGATTGCACAAACACAGCTGAATGCACTGATCACACAGCTGTCACCAATTATACGCTCACCTAAGAGCTATTACATACACTATATAACACATACTCAGATCCTGTTCAGATCGCCGAGTATTGTCTAGCGTTTAGCACTCTCCTAGTGTTAGCTACTTACCAAGCCTTTCCGTGTTTGTTTTGTGTTTAGTCTCCTGTATTGTTCTGCGTTTATCACTCTTGTAGTGTTAGCTGCGATACGGAGCCAGTTTCTAGTTTAGTTTCTAGTTGTCATAGTCTAGTCTTAGTCTTGCCTTGCCTGTTTTTTTCTCATGTTCTGATTCTAGCCTGTGTTTCCTGGACTAACCCTTTGCCTTGCCATTCGGACTCTGTTTGCCCCTGCCTGGATTATTTCTGTGTACCTGGATTATCTCTCTGCCTTGCCCCGTTAGATATTGTTCACCGATCGAAGACCCACGCTTGCCCTAGGATTACTCCTTGTCTTTCCTGTGTTGTACCTGTTTGCTAGTGTTTCGACCCTGCCTGTGTTTGTTGACCACGTCTGTCAATAAAAAGCTTGCACATGGATCCGCAGGCCTCACGCTTCTGTCACTGTGTTACAGTAAGTCACAGAAGGTCATTACTGAAAGGGGTGGCTGTTCACAGAGTGCTGTATCAAAGCATATTAAATGCAAAGTTGAATGGAAGAAATTGTGTAGGAAAAGGTGCACAAGCAAAAGGGATGACCACAAGCTTGAGAATACTGTCAAGCAAAGCCGATTCAAACACTTGGGAGAGCTTCGCAAGGAGTGGACTGAAGCTGGAGTCAGTGCATCAAGAGTCACCACACTCAGACATCTTCAGGAAAAGGGCTGCCAAGCCACTTCTGAAACAGAAACAACGTCAGAAGCATCTTACCTGGGTTAAGGAGAAAAAAAAAGGACTGTTGCTCAGTGTTCCAAAGTACTCTTTTCAGATAAAATTAAATTTTGCATTTCATTTGGAAATCAAGGTCTGGAGTCTGGAAGAAGACTAGAAAGGCACAGAATCCAAGCTGCTTGAAGTCCAGTGTGAAGTTTCCGAAGTCAGTGGTGATTTAGGGTGCCGTGACGTCTGCTGGTGTTGGTCCATTGTGTTTTATCAAGTCCAAAGAAAATGCATCCGTCTGCCAGGAGATTTTGGAACACTTTATGCTTCCATCTGCTGACAAGCTTTATGGAGATGCTGATTTCCTTTTCCAGCAGGACTTTAGCACCTGCCCACAGTGCCAAAACCACTTCCAAGTGTTGTGTATATATGTGTTCCATTGTAATATGTTCTTTTATGAAAGATTATATAGTAAAATATTCACAGTCAGTGTTTAGTTACAGTGTTTTATTCATAGCAGAATGGCCCAGAGAAATTTTATTTCACTATTCTATATACATGTAAATTGATGCGCTGACAATAAATCTCGACTAAAAATAAACTAAGGTAAATGAATGACACCTGTCATTTCAATATGCATTAAACTCACATAATTCTCTGTTAATATTTGTATGCATATTTTGCATTACTCTGAAATACATGCTCAGTAAATTTTCAGAAACATTTTGCTTGACCTAAAAAGTATCACTGGCCAGCATGGGGGGAAAAATGCAAGAGATAAACAACCTTTCTCTACCTTCTGCCCCTTTTTATGGTGTTCCATTAGTGCCAAAAATCTTTGACAGCATTGTACAATACATTTGTATGCCTTCTGTTGGTTTGTGTGTGTGTGTGTGTGTGTGTGTGTGTGTGTGTAGGTAGATGTCCAGGTAAACAAATACAACATTTAAGGCTAGATTTACTTCAGGGCAAATTAGCACAGAAACGCAATCCTATAAAGGATTATTGAAAAATATAAACATTCTACTTTTTTCTTTCTTTTTTACCTGGATATCTGTAAAATACAGTAACATATTATATTAATTAATATTAACTGGAAGCTGAAAGGCATGGGTTCGACCCAATGTGGTAATTAACATATGAATTTACTTCATTAGGTAATATAATATGTTATTAGGGAATTAATACATTATGACACATTTAACTAATAACAATTTATTGATTACTTAAACTATGAATCATATAGAATGTTCATTAGTTGCTGATGCAGCAATCATTAATTAATGGTTTAGTTCTTCATGAGTTATACATTAACTCATGATTATCTGTGCATTAGTTAAGCATTATTTAATGCATATTTGTGCACCCGTATTGTAAAGTGTTACCAAAATTGTGTCTTGGTAATCTTTAATCAAAATCTGAACATGTCCTTCCACTCTGGAATGGCATTCCTTCTCTGATGACGTCAGTTTGACGGCTTGGGCAGAATATAATTAACCACTGTACATTCACTCCCCCCACCTACAATACCTGCCGGTACCAAGACTCGAATCCATGACCTTTGGGTTACAAGTCTGACTCTCTACCCATTAGGCCATGACTGCCCCCACAATTGAGATATATACAGACATTTCAGTTCCCTTTCAAAACGGTCTCTCACATTGCATTTACCATGCTAGGTGGAAAACTCAGAATATTGAAGCCTGATTTGTTAACATTTGTGTAGCTGCATGAACAAATTACATTTCAGCCTGCCAATACTGACAGGGCTGACTGCCTATAGTGCCTAAAGTATAAGTCTGAGCTGAGTGCTATTTCATCAGAATCTTTCTCCTTCAGCGCGAAGATCACCTCCTTGATGGACTCTGAATAAAGAAGTGTAGAAGCCTGCTACTTGCCGTAGAAGAGCCCCGATAGCAGTAAGACACTTGTCCCCTGTGACCATCCAGTGACTTAAAAGAGCAAATTCATTGCTAACTGAGCAAATTTCCAGTGGTGTTTGCTTCAAAATGTGGCATCATGAGTGTGGCACATGCATGACACCCCTGCATGCCTCGGATGAGCACAGTGATGGTTCTGTTGTGCTTGCTTCACATGCGGCCCCTTCAATATTGGCTAAAACCCCACGTCCTGTTCCATGCTTGGCACCTGCCTCAGCCTCAAGGTAACCCACCACTGTGTCAGAGCTTTTGACCCACGAATGGCCCAATGTGCGTCTGTATGCTTTTCCCTGGATCGTTCTGCTCTCTCAGGTCATCAGACGAGTCAGGGAGGTCAGATGCTCAGTTCTTCTAGTGGCCCCACTCTGGTAGAACCAATCATGGTTCCTCAAGTGCCCCTTGTCCAATTCAACTAAGGAAGGCCGTTCTCTCTCAGGCGAGAGGGACAATTTGGCAACCCCAACCCGAGTTGTGGAGCCTACACCTATGGCCCTTGGACGGGAGCTTTTGCACCAATGTTCCCTCAAAAATTTTTTCTTGCTGAGCAAACCTTTTCTCTGTTGGGCAGACATTTCAGCCACCTGAGCAAAAACATTCTTCATATCAGACCAGTACATGCGCACACACAAAAAAATGTGCAGCTAATTTAAATGTGTTATTTATATTTGATTTGACGCTTGATGCAACCAAATGATGCACACATTTTAGGCTACCTGAGAATTTTTTTTTTTTTTTTTAAAGTGCTGTGTTACTTACCATTAAAAATCATTGTATCATTGTTCCTCAATAGAGGAATGCCATTAAACAGCAATATAAGCTCTTTAAGGCTTTTCACACTGCGCTTAACCCCAGGTTATCGTCGTTCTAAACACTGCTTTTAACCCTGGGTAAAGACACGTTTCACACCTGTAATTTGAAAGTGGTGTTAGCACCGCATTTTACCCGGGGTTATGAAACCATGTTCCGGAGCAGGGTTAGCACCGTATTTGTGGTGTTAACCCCGCATTGTGTTGCTAAGTTTGTTCAGTGTGATACAGAGCGATGTTTGCTTGTTGCTGCTGGACGCTTGGCAACAGACAGCCAATCAGAAATTGAGCAGCGAGGCTCATGTCACGTCAGTAACAGGAAACGCACATCGTGTAAACAGCAGCCGGTGAGTATGGAAGAATATTCTGGACTATTTTCAAAAGGAATTGCAAATTGAATTTTCAATTGCGTTTTCCACATGTGGGCACATAAATTGTGACATAATCCAAATGCAATTGCAAATCTTGTATTACCGTTTGCATTTTCGCTTTCGCGAACGCACAGTGACTGCCACATTTCAAATGAAAAAGCAAAGTCCATTTGCAACTGTATTTCCCATGTCTTACGAGTTATGACCCTGTCATATTTAAATAACAATATTAATTACCACATTTGCTTTTTCACTTTCTCTGCGTCGTGCATGTAATCTGCCAAAACTCAAATGGAATCGCAATTTCTTTTGCATTTGAATTTCTGATGTCTACAAGGAAAGCTGTCGATCAATGTGAGGGGCGGGACTAAACTATGGGGCGTGTTTGTTTTGGGAAGTGACGTCACTCACAGACGACCGTGCCGAATGCTTTGATCAATGGAGGTAATCGATAAAGCCTCTGCTAAAGGCAGCTGCCAATCAGTTCGTGCCTGTGTTAATGAACAGACAGTGCAACCTTCTTGGCACAATACATAATTCTGTCCTTTTTACCCCAAATACAGCGATTATTCCCTGCTAACGAAACGCTTTTCACCTGTCTCAACATCTCTCACTGTTTCTCTCACTGCAATTGATGCAAATGAGTAAACAGACAGTGCAATTCTACACTTATGGTTTCCTACAAAGTACAATTTGCAATAAAATTTGCAATTCCTTTTGAAAATAGTCCGGAATATTCTTCCATAGGTGAGAAAAAGGTAAGACATGTCAAAAGACGGAAAGCGTGTGAACTGGAGTGATGAGGAGATGGTATTATTCTTACACACAAGTACTAGTAAACACTAACGTTAGTCTCTCCACACAAGAAATTCTGTGCTTAGTGTCTGCTTTTGCTAAGCAACCATGACCTGCGCTCTCCATGAAGACACGGAAGTTTCAGCAAAGGATAAATGGATTTCCAGCATTAAATCGCTTGCAGTAGCTCTGCTACTAAATTTATTTAAAAATGGCTATCCCTGTACAGCTATGATCAGCTGTTCCTCCATCTTTGCTGAGCTAAAGACATACGCGGTAACATTTTTTTAATAACTGGCAAGACACGGGAAAAGCTGTGTAAACAGGTTGCCTGCTGTTCGTCCAATCAGTGACAGTGACAATGCAGATATGCAAATAAGAAGGTTAACCCAGGGTTTAGGAATGTAGGCTATAGTGTGAAACGTCTGTTAATGAATACCCAGGATTAACAGTTAACCCCAGGTATAGTATGAGCAGTGTGAAATGTGATTACAGATAACCCATGATTCCGTTTATCCGGAGTTTAGGATGACCCAGGGTTAACAATTTCAAGTGTGAAAAGTCCTTTTGTGTATTACTAGCTCTGTATTGGCAATACTGACAATCGATGAGATGATGTAACCAAAAATGTAATGTCCCCCATTCACTTTGTGGAGGTCAGTTTTATCATACTGCACTATAATTATAATTATTTTGGTTTGACTATGCCATCATCAAGAATAGCACCGTTCTTGGTCTCCCAGGAAAAATGGCCACGCAGAGAAATTATGTCTCATGTGGGATAATTATCCAGTTAATGACCTCTGGCTCTATTAAATATTATTGCACCATCTCTTTATTCTCCTGTCAGGATATTTGAATCTCTTGCTAATAATGTAGTTAGAAAAACAAGACGTGAAATATTTATTTCAGTGTTCATTTATCTTTAAGCAATGCATATCTGAATATTACATATTAGCTATATAATCTGATACAATGTTGTGACAAAACTACAATGTCTGACTGATTTTTTTATGTTTTATTCTTTGGCTCTGTGAGAAGAGGGGCCTACTAAGCACTTCCACATCTCCTGGAGATGTTATTTATCTGAGGACAGCTATACTAACTCTTAAAAATAAAGGTTCTAAATTGGCATTGTAGGTTCCATGAAGAACCATTAACATCCATGGAACCTTTCTTCAAAAGGAAAATTTTCTTCATAGTCTTCAGATTATAAAAATATTCTTCAATTCAATCCAAAAATTCTTTTAGGAACTGTTCACAGAAAGTTTCCTTTTGGAATCTTTATGTATCTATTTATTTATTTTAGATTGAAGTAAAGAATCACTATGATTTGGCCTCAGTTGCAAAGCATGATGGGGAACCATAAGTGCCACAGTTCATTGATTCATTGACACAGTGTGATGTATACAAGTCAAAATCTGCTAAGGGGTAATTAAATGTAATAAATCATGTAAAAATGTATCATCTTGTATTGGAAAATTAAACAACATTTTATCAAATTTTGATAATTGCCTTGATCTTTTAAACAACTGAGAAGGTAGTGATCTATGTTTTGAAAAAAACACCTGCCAATTTCAGTGAGTGAAGAACAAATTTATTCTCACATATAAAGTATGTTACAGTCTCTGACAGACAGCATGTTGAAGCCACTTAGGCTGCCATTTTCTCTTTCCTCCTGAAAGTGATGAAGTAGTCAAAACATCCAGTAGTGTGGGTTTTCCCAGGAAATGCGTGTACTCTCTGGACCTCTGCAGGCTTCTCATAAAAACTACCTTGTATTGTACACTTTTTTTGACAGACACAATTTTACGTTCAGCTGTTGCAAATTCAGTGACTTCAGTTAAACAAATTAGGTCCAGATTTACTAACAACTTGCACCAACGCAAACCCCACTTTTGGCATTAAAAAACTACTGTCAGGATTTAAAACACAAATACAAAGACACAAAATGAAAAATTAGCAATTAAAAGACGTGGACAGTTATTTTTGCAGCTGAGTTTATTGCATATGCAGTTGTAGGAGTTTCCCTTTCAGATGCAAAATTCATGGAAGACGAATATTTAAATGAATCATGCAAGGTGATTTACAAAGATTTGCAGTAATTTAGTGGTATTTACACCCAAAAAAGCATGTCTTCAGCCATTTTGTGCCTGTGTTGTTAGTAGATTATGTACACCTGATTCTCATTTGTGAGTAGATCACTGCACAACTTTCCACTCCCATCGGCACATTTATGGGATTGCAGTTTCACACTAATTAGCCTTGTTTAGTAAATCTGGTCCTTAATTGTTTGGGGCAGGGGTCACGATATACAGTAGACACCCAGTTTTATTTATTTATTTATTTTTTTGTTTGTTTTTTGCAATGAGCCCTTTGAATACAAGTGATAGCCATGCCTTTTTAATGATAAATATTTATAAGGATGCTAAGGAAAATTGCCAAATCATGTTTAATTTTCATTTGATGTGCCAAATACAGTATTGCAATGAAACACATGTGAAAGACCAAACAAGCTCTTAGAAAAACCCCTAGGGTTTATTTGCTAGATCCTCACAGACCAGTTGCCATGAGCAAAAGTGTTATTCATAAGCAGGTCAGTGGTTATTACAGCCTCCATATCTTGACCGAGACCATATACTGTAAGATTTGACCACTGGTGTAAGGTAATGGTTGAATGCTTTTAGAAATCTGTCTTTTTGGATTTTTGTCTTTTATGTGGTTGATTTTCATGGATCATATTTGATGAACATGGATAATATAACATCTTTTCCTACCTACACCCTGATGGAACCAAGAGACTCTAAATCATACAGACATATATATTTCACATGCTTTTTGGTGCTCTATATTATGATACTTCTTGTTAACACTTGGGTCAGTGTTGTTATTGTCTTGGAGAAAGCCCTTCATGAACCAATGTACATTTTTCTGTGCAATATGTGTGTAAATGATATTTATGGAGCAGCAGGATTTTATCCTAAATTCCTACATGATTTAATGCTGGATTCATATGTGATTCCTTCTTACACGTGTGCATTTCAAGCTTTTGTGATCTACACTTCAGTTATGTGTGACTGTACTACAATAACTGTAATGGCATATGACAGACATGTGGCCATATGTCAACCTTTAGACTATCATACAAAACTGAACAAATTTTCATGCAGTGTATTACTTGGGTTCTGTTGGATCCTACCCTTTGTTTACATGATCATTCTTCTTGTGCTGTCAAATAGGCTGAAACTGTGTAAATACCACATTAATAAATTGTACTGTGACAATTGGTCTATGGTAAAACTTTCATGTGAATCAACTGTCATCAATAATATTTATGGATTTTTTGTAATTTCATTTTATTCTTTCCTGTCTGTTTTTGTTATTTTGTCCTATATAAAACTTATCATTGCATGCAAAGCATCATTAGAGTGCAGAAGGAAATTCTGGCAGACATGTGTGCCTCATATGTTTACATTGATGAATTATGTTGTTGCTGTGTTTTTTGATGCCATGTACAGCAGATATGGCTCAAGCAATGTCTCAGAGAATCTGCAAAGTTTTTTGGCTCTTGAGATGCTTATTGTTCCGCCTCTTGTCAATCCAGTAATCTATGGGTTAAAACTCCATGAAGTACGCAAAAGAATCTTGAAATCTTTTGTTAATATCAGAAATCAATAAAGAATACTCTCACTCATTATTGTTCTATTTTTCTTGCATATACAGTGTTAAAGCAAAGGATTTATTACATTGCTTAAAGTCCGCATGAAATCAAAATTGACTTTATTTACTTTGCTAGCGCACATTGCTAGTCTTGATGTGAACAATTAATCCATGCAAGTTAATCCACTGAAAAATAATTGTTTGTCTTGGTAATCTTTAATCAAAATCTGAACATTTACTTCTGCTCTGGAATGGCATTCCTTTTCTGATGACGTCAGTTTGACGGCTTAGGCAGAATATCCTTAAACACACCCCTCCGACCGTTATGTCTCTATGAGTGAGAGACAGAGAGGAGGAGCGCAAAATAAAACCCTGCCCTCTACTCAGTATTCAGTTTCTGCTGGAAATACGTCACTGCACTGAAATCAAGTTGGCAGCAACTTCCGGTTCACGCGGACTTTAAAAATGACATACTTAAGTGTTTATTTAGACACTATTCTAATTTTTCTATTTGCCATTCTATTCTATTCATTCCAGCCACAAAGGATAATGTGAATGTGAAGATGCTATAGTAAGCAAATTTTGTATTGTGGTTATTTATATCTAATATATAATAATAATAATAAATAATATATATAATCAATAATCTGCTGAGGTTTATGTGTCAGAGGCTCACAGAGAAATTGCTGTGAGGAGTAAAAGTATTCATAAGCATCAGTTGTCTTCAGGGCCTCTTCATCATTGTCAAAACTTAAGATATCTTGACAACCTTGATACGGTAATAGTTGACCAGTCCTTGTTTTAAAACAGAATATGTCAATATGTTATTTTTTCAAGCTTTATGAAAAACCTTGTCAGTTCTTAGGTATATGTGGTGTAATTGTTATTTTTATAACTAACATATCAGTGAATTTGAAAGAATCAAATGTCAAATCAACTTTTATATATTTTAGAGTAACACACAAAACATAATGGATAATAGAACCTATGTTGCAACCTTCGCCCTGATGGAACTGTAAGGCTGAAACCATACAGACGTGTGTTTTACATGTTTTTTGTTTCACTGTATTCTGATCTGGTTTGTTAACATTTGGCTCAGTGTGGTCACTGTCTTGGAGAAAGCTCTTCATGAACCAATATTTTCATGTGCAATTTGTGCATAAATTGTGTATATGTGTAACCCACCTGAAACCAGGGAAGCACAAGTTTGTAAGGTAAAGTATAAATGAACTGTAGGAATAGAGAGAAAGACAGTGAGGTTTTGTAGATGTGAGCTCGGCAGTGTTATACTGATTCTTTTTAGGGTTTTCTGCTATTCAAGTTCAAGGAAATAATCTCTTTTCAAAGTATAAAAAACACTGGCATTCACAAAAACAATCCAGCTCCAAAACAGCTTTTAAAGACAATCAAAAGTCTGAATTCAACAGAATAAAGTCTCATTTTAAAAATTTAATTGTCTCTCTTTGTTCTTTCAAATTCATCAGTCTCTAATAGGCATCCATCAGTCTCAAGAAACCATGGACCACGCTGGATGAAGATAACCGGCACAGCATCAGTTGTGACTCAGAAGTCCAATTTGGGAATGGCAGTCTCTGTCGCAAAACCTGCAGATGAACTCTGAAGCAGGTTGGATACTTTGGGTCGTGGCCTTCCTCCATAGCTGCTTTGCCTGAGACTGCTGTTTGAGGGTCTCCTCAAAGTTGGAGAGGCCATTTTGCACAATCTGTCTCCACTGTAGTCTGTCTGCCATTTTGCACAATCTGTCTCCACTGTAGTCTGTCTGCACAATTCTGGTCTGAGTTTGGGTCAATTCTGAGGGCCCTGAGATCTCTTTTACAGACATCTTTGTACCTCAGGTGGAGTCTACCTGTTGGTCGCATTCCTTGTAACAGCTCACCATAGAGGAGATCTTTTGGAATGTGCCCATCGTCCATTCAGACAATATGACCCAGCCATTGCATGCATCTCTGCTTGAGAAGGGTGTACATACACAAAACCCCTGCTCTGTCAAGGAAGATGCAGTGTGGGATCATACCTACCAGGTAATACCCAGGATACGACGGAGACAACGCAAGTGAAAGGTATTGAGCCTACTTTCTCGTCAAACATGCAGGGTCCATGACTCACTGAATCATGATTCACAAAATCGTGTACAACCGCAAACTTGTTATTATAGATTAAGATGCTGGGTGGAGGATTTACATCTTGTCCCCTGACTTGTAATTTGTTACATTAATATAGCACTTTTCTGGGTACTCAAAGCCCTTTACATAGAATGGGGGAATCTTCTCAACCACCACCAATGTGCAGCATCCACCTGGATGATGCGATATCAGCCATATTGCACGAGAATGCCCACCACACACAAGTTTATTGGTGGAGAGGAGACAGAGTGATAAAGCCAATCAGTATATGGGGATGATTAGGAGGCCATGATGATGGATAGAGTCCAATGGGCGAATTTGGCCAGGACACCGGGGTTACACCCCTACTCTTTACGAGACGTGCCATGGGATTTTTAATGACCACAGAGAGTCAGGACCTCAGTTTAACATCTCATCCAAAGGACGGTGCTTTTTGATAGTATAGTGTCCCCTTCAGTATACTGCGGTGCTAGGACCCACACAGAGCACCCCATGCTGGCCTCACTAGCACCTCTTCCAGCAGCAACCTAGTTTTCCCAGGAAGTCTCCCATCCAGGTACTGACCAGGCTCAACCCTGCTTAGCTTCAGTGGGCGACCAATCTTGGGCTGCAGGGTGATATGGCTACAGATTTGTGTCTTCTTTAGGCTGATGGTGAGCCCAAACTCTAGGCATGCCTTGTTGGAGCAGTACTTCAACCGCTGCAGATCCTCAGCGGAATGTGTGGTCACAGCTGCATCATCGGCAAACAGAAGGTCTCCTAAACACCTAATCTGGACTCTGGTCTTTGCTCTTAATTTGGAAAGTTTAAAGAGCTTTCTGATCTCTATCTTGGCCAGGATCTGCTAACAAGATCGAAGACTTTTGTGAGATCAGTGAAGGCCACATACAAGGGCTGTTGGCACTTTTTCTGTAGCTGTCTGAGCAAGAAAATCATGTCGACAGTGGATCTGTTGGCTTGAAACCCACACTGTGACTCTGGATAGACTCTCTCAGCAAGAACCTGGAGGTGCTTCAGGACAACTCAAGCAAACAGCTTCCCAAACACTGAGGAGAGAGATGCCACGATAGTTATTACAATTGCTTCTGTCACCCTTGTTCTCATAAAGTGTAACAATGTTTGCATCCCTCATATCCTGCAGCACAGCACTTTCACTCCAGCAGAGACAAAGGATTTCATACAGATCCCTGAGCAATGTTTCCTTATAGCACTTCAGGGCTTCAGCAGGAATGCCGTCTTCACCTGGGGCAAGAGTATCCAGTGCTTCATTCGGCTCATCTATGGTGGGTTTTCTGTCCAGCTCATCCAGGACATGCAGGCACTCCACAGCACTTAGGTCTTCTTTGGTGACCGTATTTCCCTTTCATATAGCTCTGAGTAATGCTCTTCCCAGCACTGCATACTTGACCCAGTCTTGTATTATCTCCCCTGTCATGGACTTCAGAGGGGCAGTCTTCTTTTGTGTAGGAAGTTTTCAATATTTCCAGAGACTGCTGCAGAGAGTAACTGGGAGCAAAGCTGGAGCCAATAATCATTGGCAAATCACCAAGCCACCTGTTGAACTTTGCTTCTTTGCTGCAAGTTTTGTTGACTGGGACAGGTCTTGTAAGTGGCCAGTGCAATGACTGGCAACATCTCCTTGACATTGGCTTCAAACCAATCTGCATCTTCTTGTCGAAGATAGAAATAGCAGCACCGCGCACAGCACCACTGAGATGTTGCCATGTCTCACTGGCATTGCTGTTCGGTTTACCTAAGAGGATATACTCAAGTGCTTGTGCAAACTCTTCCACTTTGTCTTGATCACATGTCTTATTGGTGTTGATTCGAGGCCTCTCTTCCTTTTAGGAATGATGCAGTCTCTTCAGCAGCAGCTTGACCTTACTGCAGACCAGAGAGTGATCTGAATCTTAGTCAGCACTCTGGTAGCTGTGCGTAAGCTTAACACTAGACTGCACTGGTCATCTGGTCAGAATCGTGTCTAGCTGGTGCCAGTGCTTAGACCTTGGGTGTCTTGAGGAAACTCTATGCTGTGGTTTGATGTTGAAGGTGTTGCTGAAGCCCAGGCCTTGGTGGCAATAGAACTCAAGTAGGCATTGCCCGTTTTCATTCATCTTGCCAACACCAAACTTTCCCATGCAGGTTGGACAGGAACTGTGGTCAGTACCCACTCTAGTATTAAAGTCACCAAGGATAAACAGTGGCTAATTTGATGGGACACTGTTGACAATGATATTGAGATTGTCATAGAACTTGCCCTTTGCCTATCAGAGTTGGTGCATAAGCACTGATAATGCTGACTAATCCTGCTGTAGTGTAGAGCTGCATGAAAAAGAACTCACTCAGATCCCACATTTGGAGGGTCAATCCTTCCCAACAAGATGTTCCTGATTGCAAAGCCTACACCATGTTCTCTTTGCTCTTCTTCTGACTTGCCCTGCCAGAAAAAGGTGAAATCCTTCTCCCTAATGGATCCAGAATCTGGGAGACGGTTCTCCTGAAGAGCAACTATGTGTAGCTGCAACCACTGTAGATCCTTGTTGATGACTCACATGCTGAAGATCACATGTGATGTCTATTTGCATGATTTATCTTCTTTCTTTTTTTTTTGGTGCCTGTAGTTATCGATTCGCTTGTCAGGTTTTCACCCTAAAACCTATGCACCCAATAGGCTTAGCAGACCGTGGCGAGGTAGCAACCAACTGGCTGGGGGCTGTCCAGCTTGAGGTGAGCACTGGCTACCCAATGAGATACAAAGATCTCTCCCACCATCGGAAGCAACCCCTGACATCTCACTCTACACTAATCAAGCAGTAGACTTAAAACTGGTAGACTGTTGCTTCCCGTGTTGTTCCAACGCTGACATAGCAAAGCTGGAGTGAGCTCTACAATGTGTGAAGCCTGGGTAAAAGATAAGTTTTGGAGGATGAGCTGTAAATAGCCCTGAACTGCCTTCAGGACTTCTGGATTGTCCTTACAGTTGACTCCTGAAGCCTTTCCCACAACTGGGTGTTTGGAATCAGTTCTCCTTCTCTTAGACGAGCTACCTTTTCAGGTTAACAAGCCTCATCTGCCCAAAGGAAAGTGGTTTTGAGGTGACAGTAGCTCGCCATTGACCCTTCTCTTGTTTGTGAAAACAGTTCCGCTGGGTTTAGATGCTAAACCACACATGAAGGCCAGAAGCTGGACTTGATTGTCAGAGGCAAATTTTGAGACGCATGCCTTTGAGGATCACTTTATAGTCAGTAAAAGCTTTTCCCCACTACCAACTCCTCGGCATTAACATCCTTTGGCACCATCAGTCTCTATAGTATCGATATTTAAAATTACATTTACCTAATAATGTTACAAAGTATACATTGAATAAGGCTGGCAAATATTTTCCTTTTGTTAAAATGAGTGATACTGTTCACAGTACAATAACTGTGAGAATAAAATAAAATATAGTTAAAATATAGTTAATGTAAAATAAGAATAATTATAAAAAATAAAAAATTATTATAAATTAATAATAATAATAAATGACTAAATGAACAGATACACTGATGATTCTTTTTCAATTTATTAAGTGGAAATGAACTGAATGAATGCTACGTGTATTTTTATGTAACAGTCTAATTAAATAAATGGTAATTTATACTGAAAATCACATCTTTATGATAAAGTTTATAAATTAATCCCTGAGGTGTATACTTGAGTCTCTCTGAGAATTTGCTGTGAAGAAAGAGGGCATTTATAAGCATGTCAGTTGTCTTTAGAGCCTCTTCGTGGTTGTGAACATGCAAGATGAGGACACTGGTATGGTAATAGTTGGCTAGTATTAGCAGTTTTGTGTTATATTTGTAAGCTTGATAAAAGACATCAATGCTTATCAGTTACTTGAGATTTAATTGTTATTCTTAATTTGTTACATTTGGTGATTGTAAATAATCAAATATCAATTAATTTTGCAGCATACAGAGATAATGGATAATATTACCTATTTTGCAACCTACACCCTGATGGAACCACAAAGCTCTAAATCATATAGACATATATATTTCACATGCTTTTTCTTCATTTATAGTCTAATATTGTTTTTGAACAGTTGCCTTTGTGTGGTCATTGTTTTGGAGAGAGCCCTTCATCAACCAATGTACATTTTTCTCTGCAATCTTTGTTTAAATGGAATATATGGTGCTACTGGATTTTATCCTAAATTCCTACATGATTTAATATTGGATTCATATGTAATTCCTTCTTACATGTGTGCTTTTCAATCTTTTGTTATCTACAGCTCAATTAAATGTGAATATTCTACATTAGCAGCGATGGC
The DNA here is from genome assembly GCA_039654775.1 of Spinibarbus caldwelli. NCBI lineage: Eukaryota > Metazoa > Chordata > Actinopteri > Cypriniformes > Cyprinidae > Spinibarbus > Spinibarbus caldwelli. Next base: position 12,280,794 of record CM077259.1, read on the forward strand.
ATATGACAGACATGTGGCCATATGTCGACCTTTAGACTATCACTCAAAGATGAACACATTTTCTTGTGTCATGTTACTTTTCGTTTGTTGGACTGTTCCATTAATTTCAACACTCATTGCTTTGCTCCTATCAAATAAGTTGGTATTATGTAAAAATCACATTGATAAACTGTATTGTGACAACTGGTCAATGGTAAAGCTCTCATGTGAATCAACTGTCACCAATAACATTTATGGACTAATAAGCATTTCATTTCATTTTTGTATTTTCGCTGTAATTATTGTATCCTATGTAAAGCTTGCCATTGCATGTAAAGCATCATTAGAGTGCAGAAGAAAATTTTGGCAGACATGTGTGCCTCATGTAATTTCATTAGTTAATTTCAGTGTTGCAATGCTTTTTGATACAATGTACAACAGATACGGCTCAAGCGATTTCCCAGATGACCTGCGTAATTTTTTGGCTTTAGAAATAATTATTGTGCCACCTCTTTTAAATCCTGTAATCTATGGCTTAAACTTGAAAGAAGTCCGCAACAGAATCTTGAAATTATGTATAAATATCTTGAAAAAATCATGATAAAATTCTGTTGTATGTGTTTGTTGTGTTGTATTTTTTTATTTTAAAATAGTCTTTATACAATACTGAATCCTTATTGTAAACAACTAAGCATATATGAAGGTATGCTCATGTCATTTCATGCTGAAAAACATACACCAAAATGTTCATAGTTACTATGAAATATGCTCATTTCAGTTTATTTTCAGGGAAATGTTTTCTCTGTCAAGCATCATCAATCAGTTGATAATAATGCAAGCAAAGAAAAGCTTCTCACTCATGTACCATGTCATTCATAAAAAGTGAATGAGAAAAAGCAGTTTAGATTATTATCCACCATTATTTATATTACTGTGTATATTGTATTAAATTGTTTTATTCAGTTAACTCAGATTAATTATCTCTGGATCTAAGAATAATGCACGGGACAGATACCTTGTATTTAAGTGCTTTATCAGTTTATTTATTTATTTCTTTATTTAAATTAAACTAGGCTGTAACAGTAGGATTTGATGCAAAGGCATGCTTTGTTTTCATCCCAGAATTCTTTGCAGAGCCTTAGACATCCTAATTACTTTGTCTTTTTAAAAAAATGTACATATTAACATATACTGTATGTCATGCTACACAATGTTATACAAATATATATTTATATTTTAAAATCTAAAAACAGTGGTCTGAGGAATATTACCACGAGGGGCACTGTGACTGAGTCTGGTAAATTCACAAATTAAACTGGAATTAGGCCTAACAGTAGTATTCAGGTACAAAAATACTACAGAAATTGAGTGAAGTAATCAAATGTAAAATAACACTGGATAATCTTCACTGTATGAATAAATACAGATCAGTCCTTATGATTAAAGTTAAAAAAGTTATTCACTCAAGTGATTTTCTCTGTCTTGTTTTTATTTATTTATTTTTTATTAAAATTAATGACACAAGCCTTGTCCCAAATTGCACCATAAACCTTTGCAGTCTTTTTCGGAGTCCACACTTTCGTGACTTAAAGCCACTCGCCTCAGTGCAGGCAGTGTAAGTCCACAAGATTGCAAGTGCACATGAAGTGTGTCATTTGGGACAGGGCCACACCAGACAGCAGCAAGTTTATTTAGGCTTCTGTCTCTTTAAGACCAAATGGAGGGATTTACTGTTACACATGCGTTTTCTTTCACAGTTGTTTATGTTCACTTAAGACAAAACCGACTGTGTTTACGTGAATAGGCCTACTCATCAAGACAGGCATTTTTGTGTGTATCAGAACATTTATGCAATTCAGTATTGGCAAGCTGTCTGAGAGGCTTATGTGTGCGCGCTTTGGGTGTACAGTAATAAAAGTACTGCTGTTTATTGCGCTTGAATTGTTTAAAAAATCTGAATGTTTAAACTGGTAAAACATGTGCAGATACGTTCCATTAACTGTCCCGAGCAGAGATGTTCACAAGTCTTTAGCTTGGAGTCCGAGTCAAGTCTGAAGTCTTTGTCGAAGGAGCCTGAGTCAAGTCTCGAGTCTCTGGTCACGAGTCCGAGTCGAGTTGAGTCGAGTCTCAAGTCATTTAATGGCTCGCTAAAAAAATCCCATTCAGAATCCTCATGTATTGAAATCGTCCTATTTACGAAGCTGTTTTATAGGCTATTGACAAAATATATGATCTATGATCTGCTTTGTAAAATAATAATAAAAAAAAACGTGTTAATATGTAAGATTAATATACATCCAGCCTGTTACTTATATGTTTTAATCCATTACCATGTTCAAAACTGTTTTTCTGTAATCAGATTCTATAATAAGAGTCCCATCTACCATGACACATAAGGAGGGCTGGACTGGGACAAAAAATCGGCCCTGGCATTTTTTGGTCATGGTGGCCCACCACCATATATACAGTGTATACATACATATATATATATATATATATATATATATATATATATATATATATATGATATACACTACCATTCAAAAGTTTTTGAACAGTAAGTTTTTTTTAAAGAAGTCTCTTCTGCTAACCAAGTCTGCATTTATTTGATCCAAAATACAGCAAAAACAGTAATATTGTGAAATATTTTTTAGTATTTAAAATAACTGTTTTCTATTTGAATATATTTTAAAATGTAATTTATTCCTGTGATCAAAGCTGAATTTTCAGCATCATTACTCCAGTCACATGATCGTTCAGAAATCATTCAAATATTCTGATTTGCTGCTCAAAATACATTTATTATTATTATTATGTTGAAAACAGCTGAGTATATATTTTTTCAGGTTTCTTTGATGAATAGATAGTTCAGAAGAACAGCATTTATCTGAAATAGAAATCTTTTGTAAGGTTATAAATGTCTTTATCATCATTTTTGATCAATTTAAAGCATCCTTGCTAAATAAAAGTATTAATTTCCATAATTTCTTTCCCAAAAAACTAAAAAATTATACTGACTCCAATCTTTTGAATGGTGTATTGTATAATGTTACAAAAGCTTTTTTATTTCAGATAAATGCTGATCTTTGGATCTTTCTATTCATCAAAGAATCCATTAATAATAATAAATATTTCTTGAGCAGCAAATCAGCATATTAGAATGATTTCTGAAGGATCATGTGACACTGAAGACTGGAGAAATGATGCTGAAAATTCCATCTTTGATCACAGGAATAAATTCCATTTTAAAATATATTCAAATAGAAAGCAGTTATTTAAAATAGTAAAAAATATTTAACAATACTACTGCTTTTGCTGTATTTTGGATAAAATAAATGCAGGCTTGGTGAGCAGAAGAGAATTCTTAAAAAAAAAAACATTCAAAATCTTACTGTTCAATAACTTTTGACTGGTAGTGTAGATATGTATATGTGTCATTGCATCTAGTTGTTTTGGATAATAATTAAAAAAAAAAAAAACGTCAGGTTTGACAATATCGTGTCCTTTCGAATTTAAATCTAGATTTATTCACATTGGCCCATGGAAACCTCTATGAACACACTTGACATGACTTGGCCAAAAAAATTGCGGTGGACGAATTTGCGTTTTATTAAAAAGTGTTTGCCTATTCTGCCCTAACGGCGAGCGCACACAGGATAGATGTCTGACTCCGTTGCAAGTCCCTATCAAGCACTTTACCGATTCAACTCCTCTCCTCTCCTCCTCCTGCCTGGCTCTTTACACCGCATCACTCGCCGCAGAGCAAGCCTGTTCTTGATAAAGCTGCTGTGAAAACGTGGGAAAAGCCGACGAGGAAGAAGTTGGGGTGAAGCGATCTTTATATAGGCGAAGCAAAACACTTCATGGCTCCGTCTGTAGCGCATTGTGATTGGGTGGTTTACGCTGTCAATACAGGAGACAAACCAATGGGCCACTGGCTGCTCGTTGTCCCTGCGTGATGGTCCTTGGCAAAAAAATAACTAAATAAAAAATAAATTCTGTCGGCCCCTTCAGTGCGTCGGCCCACCGGGAAAATGCCCGGTATGCCCGATTACCAGTCCAGCCCTGCACATAAGGAAAAATATGTAAATATTATATATAGTTTTTTTCCTTTCCTTTCCTTTCCTTTTCTTTTCTTTTTTTTTTTTTTTTAACATGTAGCCTGTTGTGTTTTTACATTTAGATACATGCAAAGCCATCTGACAAAAAAAAAAAAATCCTGTTTCTGTTCAGGGTTTTCCTCCTGAAATCTATACTATTTTAATATTTTACTTAAAAGCAGTATCTAGCCTACTAAAAACAATGTAGCTACAATAATCAAAACGTTCTCAAAATTTAATAGACTTATAATCGTAGCCCAAGAATAGACTAGACATCAGTTAGACCACTATTGAACGACTACATGTATACGTCTAATAGACAGTGAATATGGGTCTAGGCTAAAACAAGACTGAATTTGGGCTGTCAGTGAAAATTGAATAGACGTCTAACCATAGCCCAAGAATAGACTAGTCATCAGATAGACAGCTAATGAATAGCTACATATATACATCTAATAGACAACAAAATGACAATACATCCACACAAATTAAATATACAGCTTTTATTAAGAAAAATAAATTTTTTATCAACTTAGGCAACTTAAGACAAAACAAAACGATAAAAATACTAAAGAATTAATGTCAAAATAAAATATTATAAATACAATACGCCTAAATATAAATATTATGATAAAAAATACGGAATTTTTAACAACTTAAGATAATAAAAATATAAAAATGATATTAAGATATTTAAAAGAAAAAAAAGCATGTTATCACACTTAACATTAAAACATTACGGATAAATGACAACATGAAAAAAAAAAAAGATGAACCCTTTTGTTGTTTTATCTGTTAAAATAAGTAAACCAACCAACAGTGAACTTAAAGGAAATGATTAATTATTGGTTTTATTTCTTGTTTAAAATGCTTCCCAACTGCATTCCTCAAGTCCAACTCTATTGCTGTCGGGAAGTTGGTCATCACAGCATCTGCCAAATAAGAAAAAAAAAATTAAAAATTGCATAAGAAAAGCTTTTTTAACATAATTTTTTACTTTAATTATACTAATTGTGACAAGGAGTCATTCTCTTTTGTATGGATGCCTACTAAAAACAAAAATGTGATATATATTGTGCATCACCATTCAGTGTGTTAAAAAAAGAGAAAAGCTCTCTGGTAAATGTTGTGTGTTGTATATACATACCTCTAATGACCGAAAACAGTGCAGTCTTTTCAAATGCCTCTTTCTGCAGAGGACCACCCCCCTTCATGTTGAATTTGGACATGAGGGAATTTTTTAAAACCCTAAAATATAATACAGATTGAGGTGGTTAACAATTGCAGTCAAAGTTTGACATTTCAAAATGACCAGTAAAGGAATTCTTTTTTAAATTTCAGATTTGCATTGTAACTTATTGAGTATTGACACCACAGTGTTTGATTAATGTGGCACATTTTGTAGGCTTTACCTGTCTAGCATCTTTCTGGCACTGTCTTTGAGGTTTCTTCCTTCTATTCTGCACAACTTTGACACCTGAATAACACATGCCAATGTCAGGCGGGTAGTATTATATGCGTCAGTGTACAAGTGTTTACCAACCTTAAACACTGATGACCACTGATGGCCGCCGCATCACAGATTTCTTCGAATGAAGTGACTGAGGCATGCAGCTCATAGCATGGCCAGTAAAGCAGTACTCGTTCCCATATCTCAGGGAATTGAGGTTACGATAGTAACCAAGTACGTTCCCTATCGATATTCCACTCATACTGCGTCTGTAAGACGCTATATGGAAACCAGTACAATCACGCCGTGCTATGACGGGGAACGACTCAAAACCATGACTCACGTGGGAGTAAGACTCAGGGAAGTTAATAAAATACACCAAGCACAGGCTGAGTCATCAGGGTCATCCGTAGCCTGGGTGTCGTCCCGTATAGTTGATACTTGATGTCTATATAATATGGACCGTCCAAGTGAAGGAGGGACTTGAACAATGTTGGTCAAGTGAACCCATAAGACTGCTTAACTAGCCGGAGGCGGCGAACTAAGCAGAAAGGACTCTGGCCTGCAAGGCGGGGATGTCCAGGTTGTAAAACCTTACAAATGTGGATGGCGGGGACCAGCCGGCCGCCTCACAAATTTCCGAAATGGACACCCCCTGGACCATGCCCAGGAAGAGGCAATGCCTCTGGTGGAATGGGCTCTGCCTCCAATGGGGCACTGCAAGCCCAGGGAGGAGTATGCTAGGGTGATAGCATCCACTAACCACCTGGAAATTCTTTGCTTCGTATAACAGGGCGACCTTTAGCGCGGTTACCGAAGCTGACAAAAAGCTGTTCCGATCTTCTGTATGAGGCGGAATGCTCGATGTATATCCTCAGGGCCCTGACGGGGCAGAGCAGGGACAATTCCTGGTAATCCTTCGAAGGGGAAAGTGTGGAAAGCATTATGACCTGGGTTCTGAACGGAGTGGAGAGCACCTTAGGTACATAACCCAGCCTTGGTTTCAGGATGACCTTGGAGTCGTTAGGCCTGAATTCCAGGCAAGCAGGGTTGATGGAAAGGGCCTGTAGGTCTCCTACTCTCTTAACCGACACCAGCGCTAACAGCAGGGCAGTTTTAAACGAGAGTGATCTGAGGCTCGTGGATTGCAATGGTTCAAACAGGGGGCCTTTCAAGGCCCTTAGTACGGTTGGTAAGTCCCAAGGTGGAACTGTACGAGGACGCGGGGGGTTAATTCTCCTGGCGCCTCGTATAAACTGGACCACCGCACTATTCCTGCCCACCGATCGGCCAGCAATAAGGGCATGGAAAGCCGTTATGGCTGCTGCGTAAACTTTGATGGTGGATGAGGAACGCTGTTTATCCAGCATCTCCTGCAGAAACAAAAGAACCACTGATACATCAGAGGTAACCGGATCTACCTGAATCCAAGGCGTTCTTGGGCCGGGTCCTTGGTGCTTCGGGAAGGGGTGGCGTCTTGCTGAGTGGGAATGCCCTCTATCCTGCCGATCCTTAGGTCGGGGTTCGGGAGTGGCCGGCGTTGGCTTGGCAAGCTGCTGAGTCGGCGCAGGCTTGGGGCTACTAGAAGCAGCAGAAGAACTGAAGCGTTTCGGGAGGAAGTGTCGCATCGCTTGAGACGACTTCTGAGCCTCCGTAAACCACTCCGCAAAGCCCTCCACAGCTAGCCCAAACAGGCTCTTCGACGAGACTGGAGCATCGAGGAAGGGAATTTTATCCGCCTCTTTCATCTCCGTCAACGTGAGCCAAAGGTGGCGTTCCATCACTACCAGGCTGGACATCAACCTCTCTATGGCTTGGGCGGTGGCTTTGGTGGCGCGCAGGGCCAGGTCCGTCGTGCTCCTCAGGTTCCTGAGTGAAGCCGCATCGAGACCGGCCCCCTCGCTGGCGAGCATCTTGGCCTGGAAGACCTGGAGCACAGCCATAGAGTGCAGCGCTGAAGCCGCTTGTCCAGCCGCCGAGTAGGCGCATCCAGCGAGTGCAGACGTGGCTCTGCACGGCTTGGACGGATGGTTCGCCCTCGCCTTCCATCCGATAGTCGTGGGTGGGCAGAGATGCGTGGCCACGAACTCATCCAGAGGGGGCAGGTGCTCGTATCCTTTCTCTTCAGCGCCGTCAACGGAGGTGAGGGCGGAGGAAGCAGAAGGTCGGATGCGAGACGAGTAGGGAGCACGCCATGATTTAGTGAGTTCGTCGTGGACTTCGGGAAAGAAGGGGGACGAGCGTTAGCGGGGGGCTTGCTGACGCCCCGGGAGAAACCACTCGTCCAGCCTGCTGCGAGATGGCTCCTCAGGCGGAGACCACTCGAGCCCGAGCTCACTGACAGCCTTCATTATCACACGGACGAGCTCCTCGTCCGTTCTGGGTCTAGCGCTGCATGAGGAGGACAGCGGCAAGAGGGCGGGGTCAGTCAATGAGCCCGATAACTCCTCCGTGTCCGAAGCCGAAGGTTGAGTGATGAGGACTGGCGAATCCTCTCTCTGCAGTGACGGTGAGGCATGCGGGCACTGAGCCGACGTGAGCTCGCTCGTCTCCGGCCGCTCGAATCCTCTGCCACGCTGTTTCTTCCTCGCAGGTCCCTGGGAGGAAAAGGACGGGAGGGTGTGAGGGGCGGAGTCACTTTCTGAAAAGAAAGCTATCCGCAAGCGCAGAGAGGCGAGACTGAAACTCTCGCAATGAGAGCAGTCAGTCCCGCTGAGTGCAGCGCCAGTGTGGGATTTCCTCAAGCATGACACACACACAGCGTGACCGTCATCAGCGTGCAGAGGAGTCCTGTACGTCTTACAATGACGGCGCGGGATTTGAAACAACGCCACAGCTCTTTTAGTATTTGCTCTTTTGTGAGGCTCTTTTAGATAGTCGCCGGATGGCGGCAGGGGATAGACCGGGAACCGCGAGCTGCGTGCTGCAAAAGGTCCAATCCGGCTGCTGAGGCGTTTCAACGGCGAATCTCGGCGTCAGCGAAGAGTCAGCGAGGAAGAATCTTCGTCGCTGAAGAGAAGAAATCTGAGATGCGGCAGCGAAGCGGCCGCTTATATAGCCAGAGGCCCCGCCCATTTTGGCAGGCTATGGCAGGCTGCATAGCCATAGGCTTGCTCAGCGCCGCTGCAGAGCCATTGGTTCGATTTTATAGCACTGCACGAACCAATGGACGTGCAGTTTCACTGCGTGATTGAAAAGGCTTCAGCTGAAGAGGAAAAAAAAGGAGTTTTTCCCATACAGCATTTTACAGACGCAGTACGAGTTTATATTGCCATTTTAAATCATTTGTATTTTTAAGCATTACTATCAATTTGGAAGTTTCAAAATAAACCTTATTATACTTGTACAATGACAAAGATATTCTATTCAATTAGCTCATGCTCTCTCTGTATGTAGCAAGCCATTGTTCAGTCAAAAATTCAATATAATAATTCAAATAAATGATGGACTTTGTAAAAGATGAGAGCGTTAGTGAGGAAAGGCTGTTTAGGAAAGTTTTTTGTTTTTATTTTTTTTTTTTTTACCATTGCTGCCCAGATCTCCTCAGTTTCCAACCGCTTTTCCAGATGATGAAACTCCTCCTCAGTTTGTCCAGTTCTTGAGTGTGTTCACTGTATAAATTAATATAGATTAATCTTTGTCAAAGCTGTTTGTTCTGTTGTTTGCTCTTCTTGTGCTGTTTTAAAATCACTTGAGTTTGTAAACATGTACAAATGATAAAACTTTTACTCTGTTATCTATTAAGTTTTGCAAGTAATCCTCTGAACACATGCATGCTGAACCATGGGGCCTAATCACGGATCACTATCAACTACGATCTGCTCAACACCTACGCTGAAATCAAATGTCACGGTTCCTAAACATGATAACAGACAATACAGATAAATAATGTACACATGTCAAAATGAAAACACAGATACTTACAAGACCAAGTAGGAATGTCCTTTATCGTTTGTTGTTTGCCTGCTGCTCTCGACAGTAAACTTAGTGCTCTCTCGTGTAAAAACTAAATTCAAAACAAAATAGTGGTCTCTACTAACTTTCACGTCTCACGCTGACAGTGTCATGTCTCAGTAGGGCTACAATCGCTATCTAGCGGTTGGGAATTGTAATTGCATTTTTATTTATAAAATGAAAGAGCAGAGCCGAATAATATCAATATCGTATAATGTGTATGAATGTTACATTTAACAGCTTGCGGGATGCATGACATCATATCACTTTTGAAACATTTAAATTAGCATTATTTTTGGCATAATAATGCTATATTTAATAATGCTGTAAAATAATTAAATAAAAGATAAAATAATGCTAATTTAAATGTTTCAGAAGTTTCCTTGCATTTGATAAGAAGCTGCGTTGGCGAAAATTACATGTAAACAATTTTAAGGCTATTTTGTCTATGTTCATTGCTGGTCTGATGTAGGGCTATAGACAAGCCGTTAAAATTAGACCACTGATTGCCAAGATTTCATTGAAGATTTTGCCAAGATTTTATCATTGAAGTAAAACAACAGAAATTGGGGGGGGGGGGGGGGGGATCTCATTATGAAATAAATGTTTTCCTCTACTTAACATTGTCCAATTATTGGCACCCAATTATTGCAATATCCTTTTCCCTAGATAACAGCTCTGAGTTTTCTCCTATGAGTTTTGAGAACACCTGACAAGAGATCAGAGACCATTCCTTCATACAGAATCACTCCAGATCCTTCGGATTTCCAGCACCAAGTTAGTGCTTCTTCTTAGTTCACCCCACTCATTGTTTTCTAGGGTTCAAGTCAGAAAACTGGGATGGCCATGGGAGAAGATTCATTTTGTGCTCAGTGACATTTTTTTGTGTTGATTTTGGTTTGTTTTGGATCATTGTCCTGAAGGAACATCACACCACAGCTCATTATAAGAACTATATTCTTTGGTTTTACTCTTTATGATGGATGATTGAGAAAATTTGGCCTTTGTGTTCCTCATATTTCTAAGTCATGGCTGGAAAATGTCATGCTCCTAGTTACCCATGTGTGCTAAAAAAAAAAAAAATTAAAAAAAAATAAAATACATTTGAATGGGAATATACTTCAGAGATGTTTTACTTCTAAGAATTGCTAGGGGTGCCAATAGTTGTGACCAACATACATTGGAGAACAACATTTATTTCATAATGTGAGTTTCCCTGCACATTCAATTGTTTTTTTTTTTAATGAAAGGTTAGAATTTTGTGAATATTTTGAATGAACGATCAGAAAGATAAACAATGCAGATTTATTTTCTCATATTTATCAAGGGTGCCAATATTAGTGGAGGCCACTGTATATGACGTGACCTGAAGAAGGCGAGACGCAGGTAATTGCACACACTTGGCTCCCCTGTCATAGAGGAGATGACAGAGGCAGGATTATCGGGTAAAATGTTGCTGAAATTCTTGTTGGTGAATTCACATGTACTTGAATATGTTTTTTTTTTTTTTTATCTATTTAGTAAGTCTACCATATTAACATGCCATATGTAAGTTTGTGAATTAAAACCAAAATGAAAAAGTGAAAGCATATTTCACTTATTTTAATAAATTAAAAGTGTTTTCAAAGTAGTTTTTTTTTCCATGAGTGAATAATTAAACCCAAGAGATTTCAGTACATCTCTTACAGACATCCCTAATGATAAAAGACTTATAAAAACCAAACAGACCTCACAACATTCAGCTGAGATCACAACCAGCTCTGAATCTGTTTATTTGTGAGAGACTCTCATTTTGAGAACTGTTTTCTGTTTTTATCTGAACTTTTATTAATATTATTTTTGTACAATTTGTTTTTCATTATGTCATTTCGTTTCATGTGATTTGAGGGATCATCCATACCATGATGGATAACATGTCTTATCCTGTGATACTGACTCTTATGGTGCCCAAAGAATCTAAATCATATAGGCATGTATATTTTATTTGCTTTCTTACCTTATATGTGCTTATACTATCAATTAATATTCATCTTGCTATGGTCATTATCATGCAGAAAGCACTTCATGAACCAATGTACATATTCTTGTGTAACCTGTGTATAAATGGAGTTTATGGAGCCTCAGGATTTTATCCTAAATTTCTGTATGATTTAATATTGGATTCATATGTGATCTCCTCTCACATTTGTGCTTTGCAAACCTTTGTTATTTACAGCTCTTTACTGTGTGAGTTCACAATATTAACAGTGATGTCTTATGACAGATATGTAGCCATATGCAAACCTTTAGACTACCATTCCAAATTAACTAAAAACACCTGTGTGAAATTAATTCTGTTCTCATGGATTGTTCCCATTTTTTCTGCATTCAATGGCACCCTGTTATCAAATTTGAGACCGTTTTGTGCTTATCACATAGATAAATTATATTGTGACAACTGGTCAGTTGTGAAACTCTCTTGTGCATCATCTCTTGTTAATAATGTATATGGATATATTGTTGGTGTCATTTCTTCTGGCTTTGAAGTTATTATCATAATATCCTATATTAAACTGATCTCTGCATGTAGAGCATCTTTAGAGAACAGAAAGAAATTCTGGCAAACATGTCTGCCACACATATTATCTCTGATAAATTTCACTATTGCTATGTTTTTTGATTTCATGTATAACAGATATGGTTCAAATGACATTCCAGAGAGTTTGCGTAATTTTTTGGCTCTTGAACTGGTGATAGTCCCACCTGTGTTCAATCCTCTAATCTATGGGTTAAATATTAGAGCTGTTCGCAAAAGAGCTTTTACTTTACGTGTTGCAGCAAGAGTGAAAGTTTTACAAGCACCAAAAAAATGTAAAACATAATTATTTTCTGTACTTTTCTAAAACAGACATGCTAAAACAGCTGTTATGACAATTTGGCTTTTATAAAAGAATTGTGACAAAATGCAAAAAAGCAGGCCTATGGGCGCCTAAATGATGGTGGTACAGCTGTGGTCCACATGGTCCAAGTCGTAACTCTCAGAATATTCTGAGATTACAAGTTGTAATTGATCCTTCGCAAAAACCCCCCTCCTTAGTTACTGTTGCTATTTCCAACAAGCCATGCTGCTCTCACACTATACATCATGTTCTCACGCAGTAAAAAAATACATCGCGGAGCAAAGAGGAAACTGACAACTTGCCAACAGACAAGACAGAACAGGTTACTTCTGCTATGAAAAAAGGTCTCAGCTTTCAAATTCTGTAATTTTTTAAGAAATTCAAACAATAAATACCATTTTGTGGCTATTTAATGTGTTGTGACAGATCACTGTATTGCCTCAGCTGAAGCGGCACGTGAAACGATCATCTTTTCATATTTACTTAAAGCACGAAATAAACATGAATGAACATGAACATGAATGAACGTATTTTATTTCAGCCGCAAAAAGACGTCAATACACAAAATTTTTCAATTATTATTATTATTGCTATTATTATTATTATTATTATTATTATTATCATTTGTCGGGCAAAATGACGGATTTGGCGTTATTATTGGTCAGACTGCCTGTCAATCAAGCTCTTTGTGAATGGTCAATTATGAGTTCTGGAGCATGTGAAGGCTTTGGCCTTCATAGTATTGCCATAGAAACACATCATTTTGCTCCGAGTAGAATGTTACGTGTTGTCATCTTGGAATTACGTTAATTACGACGTGGCGTGAAGGCAACTTCTGTTCCTGTTGCCTGCCTGAGTTTCTAGATAGTTTCCTAAGTTATTCATTAGTTATTAATTCCATTTGGCTGTTTCTGTTTCTCTGTTTAGCTCCCTCATTTAGTCATTGTGCATATAGAGCCCTTCTTTTGTTATACTATGGTGTCTGTGGACAGTGTTCGAACTATACCACGGACTTTGGGGGAGCCCACTTGTTTTTGTTGTTGGCGGGTGGGTGCATACAAGTGTATGCACTACTTGCTTGCACTATATAGGATAAATCACTATACAGGATTTACCCTATTATACTTTATCGACACGAATTGATAGGTGAAACAACAAACAGCCACCCACAAATAGTCTATAAACAAAGCATCAGGCTGTCTTTGAGTTCACATGAACAACGGTTAAAGCTACTCGTCAGGCTACAGAAGAATACCATAATTCCTCCGTTCAATTAGGCCTAAGACATCGAGAGTCACGCAGACCTATAACAACCCAGCCACAACACATAATTGCGAATAACATGCCTTACCTTAACACAGAATCGACCACAGAGGCCTGAATGGATTTAAAGGACTCCGCGCGCAGATCAATGGCCTCCAACGTTTATACTTTTTCTACGAATCTTTTGAGTTAACGTACTAAACATGAGTGGAATTTGCACCGCAGCGCCCCACACCTTGATGCTCATGACAAGAATAGCAAGTATAGTTATCTTTATTGAAGCGAATTAGGTTTAAATCGCCGTCATGCATGAATGAATATTTTTGCAGTTTTACACATGATGATCACATTACACAAAACTGAAATTGCACGTCAAAATAACACATTGTCAATATTTTTTGAGACCCCCCAAAATTTCACAAATCATGTTTTCAGGGGAGCCCATGTCTTATTAAGGGGAGCCGAGCTCCCCCTAGCTCCCCCGTAGTTCGCACCCTGTCTGTGGATTTACCTCTGTTATTTTTCCTGGATTATTAAAGGGACTTTCTGAGCTACTCAATTTTATGTGTTTTGGTGAAAGCTTATCAGAATATAACAGTTTTTTAGTGGCGTTTTTCTTTCTTATTTATACATCCCTGGACCTGCCTGCCATCCAACTCCTCTGCTTCCAGCAGGAAGCTGTTCCCTGGAAAATCACACCAGAGACTTTGTGATGTCAAACTCACTATCTAGACCAGCCTTAGCGAGCCGTTCTCCCGTCTGACCAGGTGCGCGAGCAAGCAACATCGCCTGTTCCTATAAGGTCATGGGGTACAATGGCATGGAGGAAAGCCCCGCCCCTGTGGGTGAGCTGCAACTGGCCTCTGATTTAATATTTAAATATTTGGATGAGGAAAATTTCCTGTTTGTCCCATCTCTGCTGGTTCTGTCCAGCTCTCCTACGTCTCCTGACTCCCTCATGGTTCCACCCAGCCCTGAATCTCCTGAATCCTGAATTTACGCTGGTTCCATCCAGCTCATGTTCTCCAGTGTTCCCTCCAAGCCTCCATCTCCCACATCTTCTCCTAGAACCAGCGAGTTCCTCATCCCTGTCTGTGCTGGTTCCTGCCAGCCCCACAGCTCACCCTCAGTCGGCGCCATCCGAGCACTTTGTCTTGACTCAGGTTTTCTAGTCTCCAGCTTCACCTTGGCGTGAGGATCCACTGTCTCCGCCTCCAGCAACACGTTTGTGTGTGTGTGCCGCGTTATATGTGTGCGAGTGATGTGTATGTGTGCGTCAATAAAGCCAGTGCGCATATGCGCTATATATATATAAGCCAGTATCACTGACACTAATACTACTGATGCCTCTATAATTTTTTTCTCCCTAACATTTAACCATTGACTATAGCCATTTAACATTACAGTATAATTGAGAGCTATCAATTTTAATATTTATTAGACTTTAATAAAATAACTTCTAAAAGTGAACTTTAAACAATCTTCACATAAATGCATTATAACCATCATATTTAGCTACCTGTGCCCTTCAGCAAGTAGGAACTATACAGAAACTGAATAAAGTTATCAAACACTAAATTCTAAATTAAATATAGATGAAAAAGTTATTGATTTCCACTTTTTTTCTTTTGTTCTTTGATGAACAGACATCACAGCAGCTGGGCTAATAGGTTATTTTGGGTGCTGTTTCTTTAAGAGCTCTATTGTCTCTATTAATGAGCTGATGAGTTGAATCGGGTGTGTTAGATAAGGGAGACAGTGCTGGGCTGCTCCAGGACAGTTTTGAAATCCATTTAAGAATTCTTAAATGTGACTCATATATAACATATAGCAGCCTTAGGGGCCGTTCACATGTCGTGCCTAAAAACGCGTGGAAAACGCTAGGCGCGCCGCTTTCTCCTTCTTTCAAAGCACTCTGTAGCTTGCGCTCTATGCTTGCGCTCCCGTGGCTTCTGCCATTGCTAAGCAACCATGACCTGCACTCTCCATGAAGACACTGAAGTTTCAGCAAAGGATAAATGGATTTCCAGCACTAAAAACAGACAGAGGCAGCAGTTGTGAGTGGGGTGGCCAACACTAGCCCCGCCCCTGCGTTAACGGCGTTAAATATTTTTAACGTGTTAAACTGAAAAAAATAATCGCCTGCACTAATGTGCTAATTTTGACAGCACTAATATATATATCTATAAGTTTATTTGCCATTCATGACAACTGTGAGGGGGTGAATTTTTTTTATAACTCATCCGTTGAAATTATATTAAGCCTTAAAGTTCTGCATAATTAAGGGCGTGGCCACTTGAGTGACAGGTGAATTGCCGCTCTGCTCCAGAGTGTGAAACTCGCTAGCCAAAAATACGCTGTATAGGTCAAAATAATCTATTTTTTCTTTTATGCCAAAAATCATTAGGATATTAAGTAAAGATCATGTTCCATGAAGATATTTTGTAAATTTCCAACCGTAAATATATCAAAATTAAATTTTTGATTAAGCAATATGCATTGCTAAGAACTTCATTTGGACAACTTTAAAGGCACTTTTCTCAGTATTTAGATTTTTTTGCACCCTAGGATTCCAGATATTTAAATAGCTGTATCTCGGCCAAATCTTGTCCTATCCTAACAAACCATACATCAATGGAAGGCTTATATCAGCTTTCAGCTTATATCAGCTTTCAGATGATATATATACATCTCAATTTAAAAAAAAAAAAAAAATTGACCCTTATGACTGGTTTTGTGGTCCAGGGTAATATATATTAAACAATAATAATTGATTCAAACAAAGTATCAAAACCAAGTAATCACATGATTTTACTGAACAACACTTAAAATACATAATGTAACATGTTTTAATATGAATATAACCATCTTAAGTACATTATGTATTATAACAAATACCTACAAAGGGCGCCAACGGCCTGGTTATGTTTAAATCCATGTAATTTTAATATTTGGCCACATGCTAACTCAGAGCGAGGGTTTGAATTTTTATTTTCAAATCACGATATACACAAATTGCATATAGAAATATGTTGATGTATTCTTCTGTATTGGCATGGGTTTTTAAATGATTTACGTTATAAATCTAGTGGGATAACGCACACTGTTTTCCCAGATAAATGTTAAGCAACAGCATATGCAGAGGAAGAGTTTGTGGACGACTGAGATGGAGACGTGCTCCACCCCAGATAGGAAGAACGTTTGGGACAGATGGGGCTGATAGCTGTCACATTTGGCCTATATGGCATGGCTGAGCACATATGGGCCAAACTTTCCCCATATATGTTTTGCCATAGCTTTAGAATTGGAGGGAATTTTCTTTTGGATGACAATATGTTTTGAGGTATATGGTCCAGATGACAGCACACAAATGAGAGCCATATATGGCTTGGCACACCATGGAATGTGTTAATTTATGGTTAACATTTGGCTTTTATTTGGAAAAACACATATAAACTGCTATAGTCACGTGTGGCAGGTTAGTGGCAGTCCACATCTCAGCCCATTCAACAATGCTATTGGTTGCTTTCTGTCTTCCCTTATTCCTATTGGTGGATTACTGAAATTTTGAAAATATATCCGTTATTTCCCACTCTGCATCCTCTTTCAACCGCCGTAAAAAAGAAGAAGATGATGGAAAAGCTCGCTATTTACAACAACAGCCTTTGCCCTGCAGTGTTTTAAATGTTTTCTAGGGGTGTAATGGTACACTTTAACCACTGCACGTGCGGAACTTAATCCGTTTCAGTTCATATCCGTGAATAAATCCTCACTATACATTATTATACATTACATCCTGTAATCGCAAGGTTTGTGTTTTGTTCTTTTCGATAAGAAACAAAGTCTCCTCTTTAAAATTATGTCTATTTTTTCAGGAAATTCAATCCATAAATGTTATGACGCTCTTTGATGTGGCGTAAAAGACGCTGCATGCGGAAGCGCGGAGAGCGCGTGAATGCAATCATTCCTTCCCTTTAATTCTCTTTTCTACTAGTTACAACCAGTTATAACGCGAGATAAACATGCTCATGTCACTTAATCTCAATCAGTTTTGCAACCGCGGAAAAATGCCAATAAAACAGCAATACCTTTACCTCAGGCATGTCACTCAGTAGCTATGTTTCCATCCACCTATTTTTATGCGCATTTTGGACTATCGCATAAAAAATTCGCTGGATGGAAACGCCAAGATGCGCATAAATTCTGAAAATGCGCATAAAAAAATTATGCGCACAACTGAGTAGGATAAACTTTTTATCCGATAAGAAAAAAATGCGCATAAACTACGATGGAAACACATTTACCGATTAAATTCCTCCATGCGCATCAAAGAAGTCATGTGACTTTGCGCTATGAGACGGGATAACTTGACTAACCAGCTGACCGATCTCGTTCACAGCATCTATAAGTTGTTGTAGTCACTCTGAAAAGCCTGAGCAAAGTCTGTCATCAAAGTATTTCTGTATAATTGTCTTACACGACTGTGTTCCCAAACAGCTGGCATCCTCAGAACGCAGTGACAGCATTTATTGTGTTACGTCTGCTCTCTCTGAGGCACAAGTAATTTATATTATATATGAAAATTATTATATTCAATGGCTTCTCCTATATTCTTAGTGATATTTAGTGCCTCAGTTTACCAGGAAGTGACGATTTTGTTCTCTTTGACTCGTTGGATGGAAACGGTGCTTTATTCGCATATGTTTTATGCGATATTCCAGTTTTGCGCATAATTTAAATTCGAATCTTTGGATGGAAACATAGCTAGTGTCCACAGGTTGTTGCTAGAAAATTGCAATGTGCAAACTATATGTTTGCATACTATTTTTTATTTATTTATTTATTTAGTTAGTTAGTTAGTAGTGTTGGTCATTGTATTTAAAATATTTGAATTTAATAGATTGGGCTCTGTTGTTAATTGCAGCCTTTAATATTTTGGTAATGTGCGCTAATAAGGCTCCCTATTGTATAGCATTAGCTGAGATAGATTTTTTATCCTTAAGAAAATTGTAATTATAATCGAGTTTATTTAAAGGCAGAGACACAAATTGTTCAACAAACCACCGTTTATTAAATAAATAAATAAACAATTGTATGTTTTCTCCCCCTGCTGTACCAAAAATGTTTGAAACTGTGACTTCAAAACTGAGGTACCATTACACCCCTAATGTTTTCATTAATATTATGTATATTATTATTATGTCTAAAAATAGCCTGTTATTAAAGTAGCTAATTTTTTTTTTTTTATTTAATAAAAAGGGACTTCACAGCAGCACTCATGTCTTGGGTGGTAGAAAAGAATATGTGCAGTGCTGATTTACAGTCATTTATGTGCTTGTCTTCAAATAATATCTAATGTATGATACTAATTATGATATGTTCTTTTTTCTCTTCTTTTTCCTGACAGACTGTGAGTGAGAACGACTGGCGAGACTTACTAAAAGTATCAATTTTTGCACATTTATTCACTCATCTGACATTTACAAAATAGCACACTTCTGTTATGTTATGTTCTGTATTGTAATTCTGTTATTAAAATATTAAACATTTTTTTAAAAAATGAGTGTGAATCCATTTTTGTGTTTAAGATTTACTGTGTAATGAGTATTTTAAATTAAAAAGATAGGTGTGGTGTAAATATGATTGAATAATGGCTTTTGGTGTATCAGCCACATGTGGGCCACATAAGGGCGTCAGCCCTTTACAGAACTCAGCCATATAAGAATACCATATAAGGTCCATATATCAGCCACATCCGTTTTTATTATTTGGTTCAGTCTGGGTTGGGTTATGGCACTGTTTTGGTTCAGTTCTGGCTAAAAAGATGTGGACCAGTTTTGGGCCTGCGAACACGAACTAATCTGGGCCACACTTTAGCTATTGATATGGGCCAGATCCGGGCTAAAGGAAATTTGCTGACTGGGACGCTTCTAAATGGTAACAGTGCAACAACAAAGCGCATCAGACTTTATACGCATTCCCAAACAAAATCCAAACAAACAGCACATGCAGTAAAAGACCGAATGATACAATGCAAGCACTATCAAATGTTTTCACCACAAAATCAACTTTTTATTGATATCACGAGACCGCTTTTCACCTCAAGGAGTAATATCGCGAGATCTAGTGCGCTCCCAAAAGCCGGGTGAAACGGCTCTGCATCGTTAATTTTGCGAGAAAATATAATTTATATAGAAAACAAAAATTAATACTAATTTCATATATACTGCCTTTTAAACATTCAAGTATTTTTCAAGTACCTTTTCATAAATATGACTGTTTTCAAGGGATTTCCAGGACTTAAATTCGAAAAAGTCAAATTCAAGTACTTCAAGCACTTTAAGCACCTTGTACGAACCCTGTCTGCACTATCTGCAAAAAGTGAGATGTCACGCCAAGGCAAAAGGCAGTAACTTCCACATTATATACAATATTTGGGTGCTAATCACAATTTACAGAATCATTATAGTAACAACTGTATAAAATCTAGTGATCATTGGCTAGGCTATAACATCTAGTATTGATTATGTGTTATTTATTATGTGATTCAGTTTTTTTTTTTTTTTTCTGACCGTACCAGACAAAAAGTTAAACTGAGTGGAAACCATTTTGCAACCAATTTATTTGCAATGTTCGCTAACATTAAAGGATGCAAGACATACTTAGCCTATTGTTTTTTTACATTGAACTGAATTAAAATAGCTTAAACTATAAGAACGACTTATAGTGCTCAAAATGATTGTGAATTAAACATCTCCCATGACCTTCATTGCAATGGATTTTACAAGTTACGAGTTACAAGAAAAGGTAGGAAAAGGATTCAATTTGACCGTTCACAAAGAGCTTGATTGACAGGCGATCTGACCAATCAGAACGCGGATATTATGTGCCGCCGCTGTTATTCACCATCTTGCCCGACAGCTACGGCCTGTCTCCACAGAAATTCATGTTAAAATAGAGTAAAAAAGATCGACTGAATTGAAACTTTTTCAGTATAACTAAATATAAAAAATGTGCGGAGGGTTAAGCTGTGCTGTTGTTGGCTGCCACGGTAAAGGCAATAAGCTAAGGTATTCCTTTAAAGTACTTGTTTTGCATACCAGAAAATCTGTCATGTACGGCGCTGTATGCATTGCTTGCAGTGCTTAAGTTAAATACTGTGTGTTAAATAATAAAATAATACGTTAAAACGTGTGCTCTTATCATTCTGTCAAAATCCCCTTTTTATCATCCACTTTTATATCTGTCTAAGCGAACCATATTTGGTAGTTCTGGTTTTTAATTGGCTATGCCTGTCTGGTTTGCCACAATTTATTACTAGCCCACCTGGTCCATGGAATTTGGCCAGATCCGCCATTAAAAAAAAAAAAAAAAAATATATATATATATATATATATATATATATATATATATATATATATATATATATATATATATATTACGGCCTCCTATTAGCTGGAGGTGATCCAATGAGACATACATCAAACTTATTTACTTGTTCCTGTCATATTCTGGAAATCACCCAAAGTTCATTGGGTTATTTAAGTTCACTGGTGCACTTCAATGGAAAATTCCAGTACTGTCCAATGGATGGCCCTTTAAGACTCACAATCTGTATTAAGACATCCAGTAATATTATTGGAATAATTCACCATATTGATCAGTATATGGATTACATTCATGAACATTCATCACATTTTAAGTAAGATATTACCATATTGAGTAAGTATCATAATATAAAGTAAAATAGCACAATATATTATGTTCATTTCGTGCTTTACGTAAATATGAAAAGACGATCGGTTCATGTGTTTGAACTGAGGCAATACAGTGATCTGTCACGACACACTGAAGAGCCACAAAACGGTATTTATTGTTTTAATTTCTTTAAAAATGACAAATTTTAAAAGCTGAGGGTCCTGAGACCTTGTTTCATATCAGAAGTAACCTGCTCTGTCTTCTCTGTCTGTGTGTTGTCAGTTTCCTCTTTGCTCTGCGATGTATTTTTCACTGAGTGAGAACGTGTGTGTAGTGTGAGAGCGCCACTGTTTGTCGGCGGCCAGTGGCGGACTGGCCATCTGGAGCACCAGGAGTTCCCTCTCGAGCTTTCACGAGACATCACGGAGAATTTCTCCGTTATGGGAACTCCTTCCCTTCCAACCTTTCCTGAAGTCCTATTGGCTCACGCCAGTCTAATGACTGGCCAATTGTCGCGAAGTATGTAAATCGCATGCAAATACTGACAAGCTGAGAGGCAGTATAAAATGCGGTGTACGCGACAATTACGTCTGAATCTTCTCCTTCACTTTGCTGAACAACCTAGATTATGGCTTATAAACTATTAAAGCTCACAGTTGAGGTTCGCTCATCAGAGGGCGGTGCCTGTATGGACGCTCCTCTGCAGCGTTCAGGTGAGTATGACTTTTTCTTCAGATGAGTCCGTCTGCCCTCTTCAGTGGTGGACCTTAAGGATTCTGGTGATGAGCTCAAGCCGACTAAATGTCCGCATTCCTCTCACCCGTCGAACCTGCAGGACAGGACATCAGCCCGGCTTCTCACGTCCCCCTTTCATGGCGGAGCGGAGAGCCGAGTGCAGATACCGGAGCTAAGGGTTCCCATGTCGCCGCAGATGCCGCACGGCCCACTGTCTAAGCATGCAGCCCCCGCCTCAGAGCGGCGTTCTGCCGAGTGCGAAGCACAATCACTTGGCTCTTCACTCATTCACACGGTACCAGCCCCTCATCAGCGGCTGCCGTGTTTGGAAGACACTGCTCTCTTATTCACACGATACCAGCCCCCCAGCAGCGGTCTGCCGTGTGTAGAGGACACCCTCATTCACATGATACCAGCCCCACTTTAGCGGCTGCCGTGTGTAGAGGACTCCGCTCTCTCACTCATTCCGCTTCAGTGCGGCGGCCTGCTATGAAGCGCTTCAGTCGCGCACCCACTCAAACTAGCGGCCCCCGCCTCAGAGCGGCAATGAGTCACATTATGCCCTGGCGCAAGAAGGCGAGGAGTCACCTGATGCCTCTGCACAGAAAAGCGCGCGAAGGTGAGGAGTCACCTGATGCCCTGCGCAGAAAGCGCGCGAAGGCGAGGATTTACCTGATGCTCCTGCGCAGAAAAGCGCGCGAAGGCGAGGAGTCACCTGATGCTCCTGCGCAGAAAAGCGCGCGAAGGCGAGGAGTCACCTGATGACCCGGCGCGCCTCCTATCAGCCTTCCAGATTTCGCTAGACTATTACGTCAGTTGTTCACGTCCCTACGAAGTGGTGTTCAACTAGGTCGTATAGCATAGTCACAGTCTGTAGTGACAGGTGCAGATGCTGCTGCAGCTCTGCACAAGGATCGGGCACCGTGCCTCAGAGCCACCGCCCACACCGGATAAAAAGCAGCAGATCGCGAGATCGAGGTTTTCTTTGGTGCACGGCTCATCGCAGTGCAGGGACGCCAGGCCCGCGAGCGCTGCTGCCCCTCGCCAGGAGCCGGATGTGCGGGGAAAAGTGTAAAGAGACCCGGGTAGAGGCGCCACGACCAGCGGGGGAGCCCGCAAGCTGTCTCAATTGTTCAAATTGGTGTGATGTTCATTAAAATGCATACATTTGCGCAAAAGAGCTCTATCCTCTTTACTCAGTCAATGTAGCAACGCTCGCCCCGCCTCAGAGCGGTACAGAGCCGCTGCCCACACGGGTTATAGCCGCGCAGCACTCGCTGGCGCATCCAACGACCAAGCCACTGAAGCCGCTATGTCAGTTCCAAAAATGAGTGTGTGGAAACCTATTCCGAGAATCTCACGCTGGTTACTCTACTTGGCGTGATGGAGAGTGGGTACGCCCTTCTATTCAGACGCAGACCACCCTGTTTCAACGGCGTGGCGCAGTCTCTAACATTTCCTCGAAATGCCCTGGTCCTGAGACAAGAGCTGTGCAACCTGTTCGAAAAAGGAGCGATAGAATGAATCCCGGCGAGCGAGCTGGAGAGCGGCTTTTACAGCCGCTATTTTGTGGTGCCCAAGAGAGATAGTGGACTCCACCTGATTCTAAATCTCAGGCCCATCAACAGAGCACTCTGCAAGCAGGGTGATATCGCTGGAACAGATCCTGGCGCAAATTCGCCCCGGGGACTGGTTGCGTCCGTGGAATTAAAGGACGCGTACTTTCACATTCAGATAACACCGCATCAGATACTTTCTGAGGTTTGCTCTCGAGGGCACAGCGTACCAGTACCCTGTTCTTCTGTTTGGACTGGCTTTGGCCCCGCGCGCTTTCTCAAAGTGCATGGACGCAGCTCTCTGCCCCCTCAGAGCGAGCGGGATACGCGTTCTCTATTATTTGGATGACTGGCTGATCTTAGCTCAGTCACGGAACACGCCAGCCAGCCATATAGACAAACTGCTTCATCACTTGGAGTTCTTGAGGCTATGTGTAGATATGTGTAAGAGCATTCTCGCCCCGAGTCAGTCTATAACGTATCTGGGAGTGTGCTTCGACTTATAAAAGCGGTGGAGATGCGCGCTCGCCTCTTTCGGGAGCGCTCGGCTGCCATTTTGTCTTCCCTGCACCATTCCAGACTGGGCAGTTTACTACACATGCGCCCGCTGCAGTTTTGGGTGAATCTCGAGTCCCTTGGACGGCGTGGACTTCGGTCTGTTTACGCATCGCGGTCTCCCGCGGCTGTATGGAAGCTCTGAGGCCGTGGCGCAAAGATCTCTTCAGCCAGGGGGTTCCCCTGGGCTTGCTGAAGTCACGTGTCGTGGTCACGACGGACGCATCGACTCGAGACCGGGGAGCAGTGTGCGATGGCATGCCAGCTTTGGGGCTGTGGTCAGAACCTCAGAGTCGGTGGCACATAAACCGCTTGGAGAAACTGGAAGCGGTGTTCTTCGCTCTAAAGGATTTTTTGGCCGCAGATGGAAAAGCGGCATGTACTGATTCACACCGACAACATGTCTGTGGTATCGTACATGATCACCAAGGAGGCGTAAGATCCTGTAAGGCCCTGTTCAAGCATGCAGCGAATCTCCTGCTATGGGCGGATCGTCCCTTTCTCCCCATCAGAGCAGCACACGTCTCCCGTCTCCTGTCTCCTGAACTTGGGGCGGACATGCTTTTGAGGAAGGGTATTCCTCAAGGAGAGTCGGTTCGGATGATTTGGACCCGCTACGGGAGAGCGGAGGTGGATCTGTTCACTACGAGCGAGAATGCGCACTGCCCGCTGTTCTTCTCCCTGTTTCACTTCCCGCTGAAAGGGAATGCGCTGACATCGCACTGGCCAGCAGCCAGGCTGTATGCGTTTCCTCCAATCAATATATTGCCACTGATGCTATGCAAGATCAGCGAGGGGGGTCTTCGGTGATACTCATCGCCCCGAACTGGCCGAACCAGCCTTGGTTCCCGGACCTGACAGAGCTGCCAGTGGCGCCGCGCTGGCCGATCCCCGTTAGGAAGGATCCGCTATCTCAGGTGAGCGGCTCAGTCTGGTACCTGAACCCGGAGTTGTAGAGCCTTCATGTATGGCTGCTTCGGGGATATCAGAGGAGCAGAGCACCCTGCATTCTAGTGTGCTCGACACGCTCTCGGAGGCGCGGGCACCCTCGACGAGGCTTTTGTATGCTCTGAAATGGGGGAGTGTTTGTGAAAGGGTGCCGTGATGTTCATATCGACCCGGCTGCTTGCTCTGTGTCAGATGTTCTGCGTTTTCTACAGTACAGACTGGATAGTGGATCTCCACCATCAACACTGAGGGTCTGTGCGGCTGCAATTTGCCTCCTTTCGTTCCCCGCTGGACGGGCAATCGATCGGTAAGCACGCGCTGGTGGTGAGTTTTCTTAAGGGAGCGAGGAGATTGTATCCCCCGCGCTCGCCTTCAGTCCCGCCCTGGGACCTAGAGGTGGTGTTAAGAGCTCTTTCACAGCTACCACACGAGCCTTTAGCGTCCATTGATATGAATGGGCTATCTCTCAAAAGTGCGCTTCTTGCCCTCGCTCGGCTAAGCGCATAGGGGATTTACACACGTTTTCTGTGGAGAGAATTCGCTTCGGACCCGGTGACTGCGGCGTCACTCTCCGGCCGAGACCGGGCTACGTACCTAATCACTATCTACCCCCTTCAGAGCACAGACTGTTTCGCTGTCTGCTCTGTCTTCTGAGTCATCGACCTCGCGTGATGCGGACACTCAGATGTCAGTGTTCCCCGTCAGGGCTTTGAGGATTTACATCGACCGTTCGGCCAGCTTTCGGCAATCTGACCAGCCTTTCGTGTGCCACGGTGGTTGTGCGAAGGGCCGGGCCGTGTCAAAACAGAGGCTTTCCCACTGGATTGTGGACGCTATCACGGCTGCTTATACGAGCCAAGGCTTGAAATGCCACTTTCACATTAGGGCCCACTCAACAAGCGCTATCGCTGCCTCCTGGACGTGGTCGAGAGGTATGTCTATTCAGAGATATATGCTTTGCAGCCGGCTGGTCTTCTCAGAATACCATCGCCAGGTTTTACAAGCTGGACGTTCAGTCCTCCTAAGAGTTGTCGGTGAGTGACTGATTCACGTTTATGCTACTTCTATTCATGTGTGTTTGCTGCCTCACACAGTATTAGTCTGCACAGCCCCTTATGCTATTGCCATTGTTGTTGTCTGCCCTGTACTCAGTGCGGCTCCAATGATTCAATGTGTAATTCGATTGGTGTACTATCATCATGTTTTGTGTTTCTGCTGCTTAACCGTTATCTCTGTGCAGCCCTTCACAATTCTGTGTTGTGTTGTTATGCTTCTACCCTGTTTCTCAGCGGAGCATATGTTATTACTGACCAGATATGCAAATTTCGTATACCTGGGCTTTAGACGTTCATTGGCTTATCTCCACCTATCAGCTGCGAGCCCGCCTTCAAGCGTCGCTATTGGTGGGAATGGTGTGTGTGTGTGTGTTCTATCTTCGCTAGTGTGTTCTTGTACAGGCTGCTCGTAGCCTCTCTCACGGCGGGATTGAATATCGTTCCCATAACGGAGAAATTCTCCGTGATGTCTCGTGAAAGCTCGAGAGGGAACGTCTCCGGTTACTATCGTAACCTCGGTTCCCTGAGAGCGGGAACGAGACATCACGGAGGTCACCGTGTTCGCTGCTCGACCAGCTAAGCGGCGTTCAGTATCCGATTCTGACGTAATTGTCGCGTACACCGCATTTTATACTGCCTCTCAGCTTGTCAGTATTTGCATGCGATTTACATACTTCGCGACAATTGGCCAGTCATTAGACTGGCGTGAGCCAATAGGACTTCAGGAAAGGTTGGAAGGGAAGGAGTTCCCATAACGGAGAAATTCTCCGTGATGTCTCGTTCCCGCTCTCAGGGAACCGAGGTTACGATAGTAACCGGAGACGTTTTCCCGGTGGGCAGCTGTACAATGTTGGCCGGCCCTTTGCGTAAATATATATAAAAAATGATTTGTAGTAAATGTACGTATATCCTTCCATCGGCCCAGACGAATGGCGCCGCGCGGCCCACTTGATTCAAAAATTCTAATTAATTTAGCGTGTTCTGGCTCATGCAGCGTCTCAGCGCTCGTCAATGTCAAAATGTTTGAAATAGCCAATCAAAGTTTAGAAGGCGGGATTTACTGTTTACAGACGCTGAGCTGCGCGCGACTTGAATGCGAGCCGCTGATGTAAGCAGCTAAACATGACGAGAACATGACGAGCAATATTTGCCAACCGTTACCATAAAATAAATGAAAAAAAAAAAATAAAAAAATAAAAAAATAAATAATTAAACGACAGACATGAATTAATATGCAAACTACTACTGGCCTTTTCAAACTTCTTAGATTTTAATGCCATTTACGTTATTCGTCTATAACATAGTTTTCAGCAGACATGAGATAAGAGTTAATGTATCTCTGTATAGGCTTTCTTCCGTGATTTCCGTGTTGTTTAATGTTTAAAAATCTATAAAAATCATTCTCAATCTTACTCTAAAACATTGTAAATCTGAAGACTTTTGCTTTCGAGTGCTGTGCACATGAAAGTGATTTATATTATAGGTCTAATAAAAACATAATTTGCTTATCAATTCACATGCATTATTTTATATACACACAGGTGGTTAAAAGTTTGAAATAATTAAGGCTTTTTATTTATTCATTTATTTGAAAGAAGATTGAATTTATTTGATCAATAATATTATGAAATATTACACTTAAAATAGTGGTTTTCTATTTAGGATATTTTAAAATGTCATTTATTTCTGTGATCAAAACTGAATTTTCAGCATCATTACTCCAGTCTTCAGTGTCCCTTCAGAAATCATTTTAATGCTGCTTAATTTGCTGCCTAATTCCTATCAGTTATTATTTTTGATCAATTATTAATAACGGTTTTTATTATTGGTATAATGGTTCTCAATTAAAGAACAGCATTTATTTGAAATATAAGTACTTAATAATAATATGAGTATATGTAAGTATAAATCTTTACTGTCACTTAAATCAATTTAATGCAACCTTGTTGAAGAAAAATATTATTTTAATCTTATTAATCTTAAAAATATTTTTTAATCTGAATGGTATCACATTTTCCACAAAAATATGACGCAGCACAACAGTTTTCAACATTGATAATAACCAGAAATGTTTCTTGAGCAGCAAATCAGCATATTAGAATGATTTCTGAAGGATCACGTGACTCTGAAGACTGGAGTAATGATGTTGAATATTCAGCTTTAATCACAGCAATAAATTATATTTTAGTATATATTCGCATAGAAGACAGCTATTTTAATTTGTAACATTATATATTTCACAGTACTGTTTACTATATTTTTCTTCATCAAAATAATTTGTATACTCTTTTCCACAATTGGAGCTCTATTCCTTAAAATGATAGATCTCAAGCTCCTGCAAAATGACAAATACAGTATATGCCCAATAGAAAGGCACCATAAAAACAGTCCGCATTCTGCACTATTCAAGTCTTCTAGACGATACCAGAGCATTGTGTCATATGGACTGATAATATAGGTATTTAACTTTAGTGATATTAAACTATCCCTCATAATAATTCTTTAAAATTATTTACTATTTGCCATATACACCAGGAAAGACAAATTATAATGTAAAGAATGCCAGTCATTTATTGTGTGGTGCAGTGTGTTGTGGACTGGGTTTGGTGGGCCGCTCTGTGCCAAAAAGTCCAGGGCCACTTTTTGGCCCCAGTCCGCCCCTGGTCATGTAAGTATCTGTGTTTTTATTTTGACATGTTCATTATTTATCTACATTATTTGTTATCATGTTTAGGAACCGTGATATTTTAGTGAAGGGAGCATATCAGAGTTGATCCGTGACTAGGCATGTGTTCAGAGGATTAATTGGAAAATTTAATAGATAATAGAGTAAAAGTTTTATCATTTGTACATGTTTACAAATGATTTTAAAACAGCGGAAGAAGAGGCGAAAGAGCAAACAACAGAACAAACACAGCTTTGAGAAAGATTAATCTATATTAATTTCTGAACACAATCAGAAGAATTGACCATTCGCAAAACCCGCCCACCCTTAGTTACTGTTGCCATGACCGACAAACAATGCTGCCCTCACACTACACACGTTCTCACGAGTGAAAAATACATCGCAGAGCAAAGAGGAAACTGACAACACACCGACAGAGAAGACAGAGCAGGTTACTTCTGATATGAAACAAGGTCTCAGGACCCTCAGCTTTTAAATTGAGTTTTTTTTTAAAAGAAATTCAAACAACAAATACCGTTTTGTGGCTCTTACAGATCACTGTATTGCCGATGGTCTTTTAATATTTACGTAAAGCACGAAATTAACATGAAAAAACATCAGAAAGTGTTTTATTTCAACCGCGGAACACACCATTTTTCAAGTCCACCGAAGTTAATCTGCTCTTCTGTCTGATTTGTGGTTAAGGCTAGAAGGGATACAGCTGCTGCTACTGGGCATGCGCATTTACATACTTTCTGAGCCGCCAATATAACGTGAAACCTATGAAAATGGTTTTAAAAAGTACATAGCCCCATAGTTTAATCACTTTAGAGTGTTGCAGTGACCATCTTTTTGCCGTAAAGGACCTGTCATAGTTTAAAGTTCGTGTAAAGTCAATTCTGAGAATTGTTTGTTATTTGGACTTTAATGAGTGGGAAGATGACATGAAGCGTCGCGGTTAACCTGCATTGAAAACAGATGAGCGCACATGTGCATATAAAGCTCCCATTCTGGGCGAAGTTCACGGGATGTTGTCCACAGAATGATAAGAGCACACGTTTTTAACATATTATTTTGTTATTTAACACTCAATATTTTAACTAGAGCGCTGCAAGCCATGCAAACAGTGCGGGACATGACAGATTTTCTGGTACACAAAACAAGTACTTTACAGGAATACCTTAGCCTATTGCCGTTACCGTGGCAACCAACAACAGCACAGCTTAACCCTCTGCACATTTTTTTTATATTTAGTTATATTAAAAAGTTTCAATTCAGTCGACCTTTTTTACCCGTTTTAACATGTATTTTTATGGAGACCGGCCGTAGCTGTCGGGCAAAATGGCGGATAGCAGCGGCGGCACATTATATCCGCGTTCTGATTGGTCAGATCGCCTGTCAATCAAGCTCTTTGCCAACGGTCAATTGGACAAACTGAGGAGGAGTTTCAACATCTGGAAAAGCGGTTGGAAATTGAGATCCAGGCAGCAATGGTAAAAAAAATAAAAATAAAAAAACACTGACGCATGTAATACTACCCGCCTGACATTGGCATGTGTTATTCAAGTGTCAAAATTGTGCAGAATTGAAGGAAGAAACCTCAAAGACAGTGCCAAAAGGATGCTGGAAAGGTAAAGCCTACAAAACGTGCCAAATGAATCAAAATTTTGGTGTCAATACTCAATAGGTTACAACGCAAACCAGAAATTCCTTTACTGGTCATTTTGAAATGTCAAACTTTGTCCGCAATTTAGGACTGCACGATAAATATCGTGCGATATTTAATGCGCATCTTGTCAGTAAAGCCGGTTCTGTAATCAGCGGTAAATTCCATCACGTGCGTGATTTCACATGGAGCTGCATTTACCACACAGAGCCGATGTTCACTGACAAGCTGCGCAAAAGCACGCTAATAATGAACATGGATTTGCGCAGCTTGTCAGTGAACATCGGCTCTGTGTGGTAAATGCAGCTCCATGTGAAATCACGCACTCAACTTCCGTTTTGAACCCCTTTGTTAGCAGTCTGGCTTGGGTACACAACACCGCAGGTACATTTTATTATCTAAATCCTATTCTTAATCTGTATCTTAATCAGAAGTTGTTTGTTCAGTTTTAGTCACCTTTCGAGTCAAGAGAATTTTAACTAGTTTTAACATTTTAGCCTTGAGCCAAATAACCAAGCCCGTGCACTGACTCAGTAAAAATGACAAATAAAGATAACATGCTAAACCAATGTAACAATGTGCTTGCTTTTATTGATCAGTGCAACCATAGTCTGTAGAAGTTATGTGTGGCCCAATACATGGCCATCACAGTGATACACAATATATATCACATTTTTTTGTGTGTGTTTAGTAGGCATCCAAGCAAAGGAGAATGACTCCCTGTCACAATTAGTGTAATTAAAGTAAAAAAAATGTCAAAAAAGCTTTTCTTATGCAATTTTTTCTTTCTTTCTTTTCTTATTTGGCAGATGTTGTGATGACCAACTTCCCGGCAGCAACAGAGTTGGACTTGAGGAATGCAGTTGCGAAGCATTTTAAACAAGAAATAAAACCAATAATGAATAATTTCCTTTAAGTTCACTGTTGGTTGTTTTATTTGTTCAAATAAGTAAACCAACAAAAGGGTTAATCTTTTTTTTTCTTTTATGTTGTCATTTATCCGTAATGTTTTAATGTTAAGTGTGATAACATGCTCTTTTTTTCTTTTAAATATCTTGTTATTTAAAAAATTTTCATTTTTATATTTTATCTTAAGTTGTTAAATTCCATATTTTTATCATAATATTTATATTTAGGTGTATTGTATTTATAATATTTTATTTTGTCATTAATTCTTTAATATTTTTATCATTTTGTATTGTCTTAAGTTGTCTAAGATGTTAAAAATGTTATTTTTCTTAATAAAAGCTGTATATTTAATTTGTTTGGGTGGATTTTCATTTTGTTGTCTATTAGATGTATATATGTAGCTATTCATTAGACAGTCCAAATTCAGTCTTGTTTTAGCCTAGACCCATATTCACTGTCTATTAGACGTATACATGTAGTCGTTCAATAGTGGTTTAACTGATGTCTAGTCTATTCTTGGGCTACAATTAAACGTCTATTAAATTTTCACTGAGAGCCCAAATTTTGCCTGGTTTTAGCCTAGACGTCTGGGCTGTGTTTGAACGGCTAATAGACGTCTTTTAAACACAAAATTGCTTGCTGGGTATACTGTGTTCTGCCTTGGTTTCTCCAGGGCTTTTCTCCATGATACTTATACATGTTAAAGGAGGTCATTTAATGTCCCAAAATTATCAGTAAGTCATTTTCGACCAAAAACGAAGTTACGGTGTTTTGTGTTTGCACGGCAGCACTGCTGTCACTATAGACGGGCGTGGTTTCAGTTCAACTAGTTGTTTCTCTTACTTTCATTCTTCCCCATTCACTTTCAATGGCAAAGTGTGACTTTGTGCAATTTTGTACAAAATAAAAGCATTTAAAAGCAAAATTCCTGATTAAACATTAAAGCACACTAGTGTGATAAACAGTTCAAAGTTTTATAATTTTTATCTCATATTGTGAAAATTATTCATAAAAAAAAAAAATTTCACTCAAAAAACGAGGAACCTACTCTCAGATAAATGAGGCCTACGATTAATCAGATGCAAATAGAAACACAAAACCAGTCCTAAATGAAAGAAAACAAGTTGACAAAAAGAATGAATCCAATATTTAGTGATAATATAGCATAATGACAGATTTATAAGCAATTGTTTGGAGTCCGGTCATTTTTGACTGGGAACACCACAAGTGTTACTAGGTGAAATAAAACCCACAAAAAATTATGAAAATTCTAAAAAAAATTCTGAGAAGTACTTATACACTGTGTGAACAAAGTCAGTAAGTTTGAATCCAATGCGATAATGTTAACTAGTATTTTCGGGAAAAAGAATATCTTCTCTGGGTCAATTTGACCCGAACACAACCAGAGGGTTAAATGTCAAATTCACCCTAGAACGAATCTCAAATAACAACATAATTATACACATATTTAACCCCATAGCCTACATTACATTAAATAAAATAAATAAATGAAAAATAATTATATTTAATGAGGGCTGTAAGTAATAATAATAATAATTTGGATGAGCAAAAATCCTTGGGATTACCCTACCTTTTAGAGCATAAGTAGGGCTATTTGCACAAGTATTGTTAGTATATTTGACCTATATTCATTTTAACAAATCAAGGGTTTTTGCAAAGTGTTAATTAATCCCAAGAAAATTAAGTATGTCTCTTATATATTTCCCTAATGACAAATCAGTAAATATAAAACCAAGCAAGACCTCACTACTTTCATTTGTGACACACCCACATCTGTGGATACTGTACATTTATTTTCCTTTTTTCTGACTGTGGCTACTTTATTTCCTTAGGCAGCAATAGTAATTGAAGCTTCATGAAATGTTTGTTGTAGTTAGGTTGTTTTAGTGACCTTTGATTAATGTTGTGTTATGTTTGGTTGTACTGAATTTGTTTATTTCATGTGATTGGAAGGACTGTACTATGAATAACATGATGGATAACATGTCTTATCCTGTGATACTGACACTTATGGTGCCAAAAGAATCTAAGTCATATAGACATGTATATTTTATTTGCTTTCTTGCCTTATATCTACTTATATTGTCAATTAATATTCGTCTTGTTACGGTCATTATCATGGAGAAACCTCTTCATGAACCAATGTACATATTCTTGTGTCATATGTGTATAAATGGGGTTTATGGAGCCTCTGGATTCTACCCTAAAATTCTGTCTGATTTAATATTTGACTCATATGTGATCTCCTCTCACATGTGTACTTTGCAAACCTTTGTTATCTACAGCTCTTTACTTTCTGAGATCACAATATTAACAGTGATGTCTTATGATAGATATGTAGCCATATGCAAACCTTTAGAGTATCATTCCAAATTAACTAAAAACACCTGTGTGAAATTAATTTTGTTCTCATGGATTGTTCCTAACTCCTTGACAGCTGCATCAGTCCTGTTATCAAAGTTAAGGCCCTTTTGTAAATATCACATTGACAAATTATATTGTGACAACTGGTCAATTGTAAAACTGTCTTGTGCATCATCTTTTGTTAATAATGTGTTTGGATATGCCAATACTGTTATATTTTTTAGCTTTATAGTTTTTATCGTTGTGTCTTACATTAAACTGATCTCTGCATGTAAAGCATCTTTAGAAAACAGAAGGAAATTCTGGCAAACATGTTTGCCACATATATTTTCTCTTATAAATTTCACATTTGCTATGCTTTTTGATATCATGTATAGTAGATATGGTGCAAATGACATTTCAGAGAGTTTCCGTAATTTTTTGGCTCTTGAACTGGTGATAGTCCCACCTGTTTTCAATCCTCTAATCTATGGGTTAAATATTAGAGCTGTTCGCAAAAGAGTTTTTCACTTCGTGTGTTGCATCAAGAGTACATGTTTCACAAAACATCAAAACTTAATTATGTCCTACTAATACATACAAAATGCTAGTTTGGTTTTAACAATGAATTGTGACAAACTGTGAGAAAGAGTGTGATTTTAACAAGCATATTTATGGTGTGTGATTTTAACAAGCATATTTATGGTGTGATGCATGTACAAACTAGAAAAAAAAAATGTTGTGAATTAATGAACACCCAGGCTAAGCATGTTGTTAGCTGCATCGGATTCATTTCTTCAAGCTGTACAATTATTGTGGAACACTGTTACTAATGTAAAATTTTTAATTATTCTTGGGTCATCTGTGTGTAATGGAGCCTCAGGATTTTACCCTAAATTTCAGTCTGATTTAATATTGGATTCATATACAGTATGATCTCCTCTTACATGTGTGTTCTGTATGTAAAGCTCTTTTCTTTGTGAATTTACAATTTTAACATTGATGTCATGTGATAGATATGTGGCCATATGTCACCCTTTAGACTATCACTATCACACATTCTCTTATGTCATTTTACATGTCTTCTGCCTCTCTGCTCTGTACATCATGTTCAGTGCCCTGCTCTTGTCAAAAAAGTTATATGGTGTAAAAATTGTAACCGTTACTGTCACGGGTAGCAGCTCAAAGGAGGCAGATAGATGAACAAACAGGGTCTTTAATAAATCCACATAGAAGAATGAGCAAAACAACCTTTAACACAACGTAGACAGGACAAAGAAACTCAGGAAAAGCAGGGCTATAAATACTGAACCAAACGAGATAATTAATCAAATACAGGTGGAACAGAATAAACTAACCGGGAACAGGAACTGGAAGTCCAAATAAGGCCATAAACAAACACAAGGAAAAACAAAACCAAAACAGAACATGAACATAACAGTTACATTGTAACCTTTTTTTGTCATAAAGTGACATTTTTATTTGTCCTGGTTAAACACTGTGCCAAATACATGTTGTATTTATACATAAACATTTTTAAACATTCATAAAATATTTTGGAAAAATTATAATTTTCACAGTTAAAGCCAGATGATCCATGTCATCACAGCAAAACATAATCCATCACAAACTGGCTTAACTGAATAGCAACACAGAAATAGTGCTGAATCTTAAATACTTAAATACTTTTTTATTATTATTATTATTATTATTTTTTTTACAATTATCAAAATCCTAAAAGTTTGTTTATTTTAAAGGTTAAATTGGACTTTAAATAACAGACTCCCAATATGACCCTACTGAACTCGACAGAAGGTACTGTATGTGTTAATGTTGTAGTTTGTGTATCACTGTCATTGTGATTTGTGTAAGGAATATTAAAAACAGCTCTACAAAAGACAACAGTGTCATTATCCAGCTCAATTTAGTTTAAGTTTTGTTCCAACCAGACATCAGGCACCCTCTCTGAATGCAAAAGTACAGAAGGTGCCTGAAAGTACAGACACTACGTGCCCAGCAGAATCCGTTACTGATTCGAAAATTTCACTTTAGAACTAGTAATGAAGGAACGCTGAGTTGCTTCATTGAAAGCTTATTGTATTACTGTGTTAAAAGCTCAAATTATTATGTAGAGTATTATGAGAGAGACGGACTGACTGAGTGTGATTACCTGCATCTGATACAGCATTCATTCTTCAGCTCAATTTCATATTCACAATAAAACATTAGTTTGAATGTCCCCTGAGGAAAGTGATATCTTTGTTGTAGTATCCTTTCATCTGTTAAGGGTGATTTCCGATGAAAGCGCTTCTCAGTGCATATGTTGGCTGTGTCTTACAAAGGCCCTGTCCCAAATGGCACAGAATGGCCACTGCGTGCGCATGTCCGTTAAGTCCGCGAGACAGTAGGGTGTCCCATTCATCATTTTAGCTTCCAGAAGGTGCTTGCGAACACCCCCTATGTGCATTCTATGCGCACTTCGATGCACAATTATGTCATGAAAGTGTGGACTCAGAGGAAGATTTAGGGTGCGATTTGGGACAGGGCCATTTTGTTGTTGAAAGTAAAAATAACTTCCTTGTTTACAACCCTCTTTCAGTCTCTTTCAATATAAAAGTCTTTATATAAAAGTTTCACTCATAAAAACTCTCTTGTCGCCATCTAAGGGCAGAACAATGTAACTAAAATCAACGAACACACACACACACCATTTCCAATACTAAATACTATTAAATACTACTATTATTTATATAAAATATTATTTATTGAATAAAAATATTTAATAAACAACAACAACAGCCATCATAAAAGTTGCTAGGCAATTCAGTCAAAAGTACAAAGGCAGCGCTCTGATATACAACATTGAAGTTTAAAAAAAATATAACGTGATGAGATTTTGCACTCAGCCAAAACTATTTGCTCTGGAACAAATAATATATTAAATGAGACCAAAGACTGCCCATTAGATTTATTCAAAACAAATTATATCTCATGTTTAACCACTATAGAGACATCAGAGCCAGCAGCAAATTCCAGAAGATCTAGCCGAGGTAAAGCTGCTCTCGGCAGGTTCATGAGCACTGAAAGGCAGCTGATGCCCTGGAGCTCACATCTCCTAAAACACTGAAGCAAATTTTCAAATAGACGTTATCTTTATTAACAAACCACATATTTGAAGTCTAAACAAGCACTGTACATTATCACCTAAAAACTCTTAAAACTACATTCCGTTACACAAAAACAGTATTTATTAAAATTATTTTATTATTATTAGTATTATTTATAAAATTATAGTGGATTTGGGCATCCGCTATGACACTCACTGTGAGAAATACTGCAAGCGGAGTGATACAAACGATGAAACTGTTGGAGTTCCGATATCACTAGAATAGACTATCATACCCCTCTCAGCCAATCAGATTCAAGGACCAGAAAGAACTGTTATATATATATATATATATATATATATATATATATATATATATATATATATTTCAGTTATTCAACTCAAATTGTGAAACTCGTGTATTAAATAAATTCATTGCACACAGACTGAAGTAGTTTAAGTCTTTGGTTCTTTTAATTGTGATGATTTTGGCTCACGTGTAACAAAAACCCACCAATTCACTATCTCTACAAATTAGAATATGGTGACATGCCAATCAGCTGATCAACTCAAAACACCTGCAAAGGTTTCCGGAGCCTTCAAAATGGTCTCTCAGTTTGGTTCACTAGGCTACACAATCATGGGGAAGACTGCTGATCTGACAGTTGTCCAGAAGACAATCATTGACACCCTTCACAAGGAGGGTAAGCCACAAACATTCATTGCCAAAGAAGCTGGCTGTTCACAGAGTGCTGTATCCAAGCATGTTAAAAGAAAGTTGAGTGGAACGAAAAAGTGTAGAAGAAAAAGATGCACAACCATCCGAGAGAACCGCAGCCTTATGAGGATTGTCAAGCAAAATCGATTCAAGAATTTGGGTGAACTTCACAAAGAATGGACTGAGGCTGGGGCCAAGGCATCAAGAGCCACCACACACAGACGTGTCAAGGAATTTGGCTACAGTTGTTGTATTCCTCTTGTTCAGCCACTCCTGAACCACAGACAACGTCAGAGGCGTCTTACCTGGGCTAAGGAGAAAAAGAACTGGACTGTTGCCCAGTGGTCCAAAGTCCTCTTTTCAGATGAGAGCAAGTTTGTTTTGTATTTCATTTGGAAACCAAGGTCCTAGAGTCTGGAGGAAGGGTGGAGAAGCTCATAGCCCAAGTTGCTTGAAGTCCAGTGTTAAGTTTCCACACTCTGTGATGATTTTGGGTGCAATGTCATCTGCTGGTGTTGGTCCATTGTGTTTTTTGAAAACCAAAGTCACTGCACCCGTTTACCAAGAAATTTTGGAGCACTTCATGCTTCCTTCTGCTGACCAGCTTTTTAAAGATGCTGATTTCATTTACCAGCAGGATTTGGCACCTGCCCACACTGCCAAAAGCACCAAAAGTTGGTTAAATGACCATGGTGTTGGTGTGCTTGACTGGCCAGCAAACTCACCAGACCTGAACCCCATAGAGAATCTATGAGGTATTGTCAAGAGGAAAATGAGAAACAAGAGACCAAAAAATGCAGATGAGCTGAAGGCCACAAAGAAACCTGGGCTTCCATACCACCTCAGCAGTGCCACAAACCTCCATGCCACGCCGAATTGAGGCAGTAATTAAAGCAAAAGGAGCCCCTACCAAGTATTGAGTATATATACAGTAAATGAACATACTTTCCAGAAGGCCAACAATTCACTAAAAATGTTTTTTTTTTATTTTTTATTGGTCTTATGAAGTATTCTAATTTGTTGAGATAGTGAATTGGTGGGTTTTTGTTAAATGTGAGCCAAAATCATCACAATTAAAAGAACCAAAGACTTAAACTACTTCAGTCTGTGTGCACTGAATTTATTTAATACACGACTTTCACAATTTGAGTTGAATTACTGAAATAAATTAACTTTTCCACAACATTCTAATTTATTGAGATGCACCTGTATATATATATATATATATATATATATATATATATATATGTGTGTGTGTGTGTGTGTGTGTGTATATATATATATATATATATGTGTGTGTGTATATATATATATATATATATATATATATATATATATATATATATATATATGTGTGTATATACTATATATATATATATATATATATATATATAAACACAAAACATGGCAGTAACAACGCCAAAGTCATAGGTTCAGTTCCCAGGGAAGGCATGAACTTTGAATGCAGTGCAAATCACTTTAAATCCAAAAGTCTGCAAAATGAATCATTTAAATGTTTTTGCCAATTTTCAAACTGGTTTTTAGTGGCCAAACTGTGAGTAGCCTACTGCCACCTAGTGGACTTATCAGTAAATTCCAGTTGATGCTAATGACTGCAGTCATATATTTAGTTAATATGTATTATGTCATGTTCACTGTACATAAGGCACAGCACCAAATATATTTTTAATTTATTCCTAGTATTATTATTATTAACTGGTGCAAATAATGTTCACAATCACGTTTCGCAAAATATAAAACAAAAATGATCAAATATGAAAATGTTTTTATGAGTATTAAAATGTGCTTAAGAGGATGCGCACATACTTTAATGTAGTTTATTAATACTATTAGTATTAGTACCAAAGATGCAGTATGATGCTAGATAATGTCATACACAGACATTTTAACAAATTAAAGTTTTTTTCCATGAGCGAATAATTAAACCCAAGAGATTCAGAACATCTTTTAGAAACATCCTTAATGATAAAAGACTTATAAAAACCAACCAGACCTTACAACATTCAGTTGAGGTCACAACCAGCTCTGAATCTGTTTATTTGTGAGAGATCCTCACTGTCCTTCCTGCAGTCTTTCCTGGATTTTGAAGCCTAATGAGATGTAATAAATGTTTATCTGAACTTTTATTAATATTGTTTTGCTTACAAATTATATTCCATTGGCATTTGTTTCATGTGATTTGAGGGATCATCCATACAGTGATGGATAATATGTCTTATCCTATGTTTTTTACCCTTATGGTGCCCAAAGATGCTAAATCTTATAGACGTATATTTTATTTGCTTTCTTGCCTTATATGTGCTTATTTTGTCAATTAATACTCGTCTTGTTGTGGTCATTACCATGGAGAAAGCTCTTCATGAACCAGTGTATATATCTTTAGGTCATTTGTGTAAAAATGGGGTTTATGGAGCCTCAGGATTCTACCCTAAAAATTTTTTTCTGATTTAATATTGGATTCATATGTGATCTCATTTCATATATGTGCTCTGCAGATATTTGTGATTTACAGCTCTTTACTGTGTGATTTCACAATATTAACAGTGATGTCTTATGATAGATATGTAGCCATATGCAAACCTTTAGACTATCATTCCAAATTAACTAAAAACACCTGTGTGAAATTAATTCTGTTCTCATGGATTGTTCCCACTTTTTCTGTATCCACTAGAACCCTATTATCAAATTTGAGACCATTTTGTGCTTATCACATAGATAAATTATATTGTGACAACTGGTCAGTTGTAAAACTGTCTTGTGCATAATCTTTTGTTAATAATGTCTATGGATTAGGGCTGTCAGTCGATTAAAATTTTTAATCTAATTAATTACATGATGTTTCGATTAATTCATCTAATTAATCGCAAAATAAATTTGACTGTGAAAATACCCACAAAAGATTTTTTAAAGCTATTTTTGTGTTAAATTAGAAAGTATCAAGTAGACATTACAAATTGTAGCTTTAGAAATATTTTATTTGATTCAACAAAAAATACATTACACATAAACATTTAGGCTACAACAGCCTAACATAAATTATGGGACATAAAAGAAGATAATTTGAGAAACATCTCAGTATTGTTTGTTCATGCAATGAAAGTCATTGGTAACCAAAACGTCTCGGTTACGTACGTAACCCTTGTTTCTTGATGGAGGGAACAGAGACGTTATGTTGTGATGACATTAGGGGATTTACTTAGGAGCCCTAATCATCTCTGACTTTAAGTGAAAATGCTACTGAACATTGGCTAGTGGATTTTGCAAACCTGAGCCACTTCCCGTGCATAAGGGTATAAATAGGCAACAGGTGCGTCCACTCATCGGGTTTTCCGCTGAGGAGCCGAGAACGTGTCCCTGGCACCCAGCGATGGTTCAAGATTGTGGTATGGGGACATAACGTCTCCGTTCCCTCCATCAGGGAATGAGGGTTACGTACGTAACCGAGATGTTCCTTATCTGTCGGCCACTACGAGTTATGTCGTGACGACATTAGGGGTCCATGGAAACAGCCTTCCCTTTCTACTGACCTCCGTAGCAGACAAAGAGCTGCTCAGAGCTTCTGAAGCTCCAGGTGCGGTCCACGTATATGCACAACGCTCTTACGGGACACAGCACGCCAAGGCTGGGTCTGCCTCCTCTGAGGGCAGTGCTTGCAAGTTCACAACCTGATCGCGGAAGGGCATGGTGGGAACCTTGGGCACATATCCAGGCCGGTGTCTCAGGACAACATGAGAGTAGTCCGGCCCGAACACAAGGCATTCTTCGCTCACCGAAAATGCTTGGATGTCCCCGACCCTCTTGATGGAAGTGAGCGTGGTCAGGAGTGCTGTCCTAGCAGACAGGAACTTCAGCTCGACTGAATCCAGCAGCTCAAAGGGACCCCTCTGAAGTCCAACCAGGATGATAGAGAGATCCCCAGGAGGGCACCAGGGGTGGCCTAGGAGGATTTAACCTTCTGGCATCCCTCAGGAACCTGACGATGAGATCGTGCTTTCCCAGAGACCGGCCGTCCACTGCAACGTGATGTGCTGCAATAGCAGCCACATACGCTTTCAAGGTGGAGGGTGACAGCCTACGCTCCAACCTTTCCTGCAGGAAAGAAAGCACTACTCTAATCGTGCATCTTCGGAGGTCTTCTCGGCAAGAAGAACACCAAATTGCGAACAGACTCAAGTCCAAGGCAAGAGCTCGCCTCGTAGAGAGGGCTCTGGCCTT
Source organism: Spinibarbus caldwelli (assembly GCA_039654775.1). Classification (NCBI taxonomy): domain Eukaryota; kingdom Metazoa; phylum Chordata; class Actinopteri; order Cypriniformes; family Cyprinidae; genus Spinibarbus; species Spinibarbus caldwelli. The sequence goes on from CM077259.1 coordinate 12,322,630, forward strand.
AGTGAAAGTGTCTTCCACCACCAGGGGACAAAACACTCAAGTCTGCCACGTCTCATCCAGGAACCACACATGGAGGTTCCAAAATCTGGACACGGGTACCACATGGTGCCGGGCCCCTGAGAAAGGAGGTCCTTCCTCAGAGGGATGCGCCAGGAGGGGCTGTCGAGGAGCATGAGTTCCGAAAACCAGATCTGGGTGGGCCAACCAGTGCATTCTCTGGGGAACGTGAGCTGTCGTGAGAGCACATCGGCTGCATGATTGAGCTCCCCCAGGATGTGGACTGACTCCAGAGGAGGAGATGGCAGGCGAGTTTTGACATGCGACGTAATCATAGACAACCCTGCCAGTTGATGTATGAGACAGCCGCAGTGTTGTCCATGCGGACCAACATGTGCTAGCCAAGCAACCGGACCACTGCAAGGCTAGTAGCACTGCCAGCAACTCGAGGCAGTTGATACGCCAAAGCAGTCGAGGCCCTGTCCAGAACCCAGAGGCTGCCTGCCCGTTGCATGTAGCGCACCGGCCCGCACTGGAGGCATCCATCGTGACAATGACATGCCGAGACACTTGTTCTAAAGGTACTTCGACCCATAGAAAGACAAGGTCTGTCCAGGGGCTGAATGAGCGGCAATGTGTTGGCGTGAGTCACGCGAACTGTACTGCAGTGATATGCCCATCTCTGGACTCAGAAGTGTAACCTGTGCTGAAGTGGTCCCATATGAAGCAATCTGAGTGGCGAGCCTGCAGCTGTGGATGCCATATGCCCCAGGAGCCTCTGAAAGTGAAAACTGGCTGAGGTGCCAGAGCACCAGGTCCCTGTGATCGCACAACTGTTCTCGCGCGAGGGCCATGCTCAAGACAGTTGAGGATCCTGATGCCCACTTCCCGTAATGGGGCAAGGGCGCCCTCCATGACTTTCACAAAGCCACGAGACGACAGGGAGAGCCTGAAGGGGAGGACCCTGTACTGCCATGCCCGACCCTCGAACACAAACCGACGGTCTGTGTCGAGGGCGAATCGAGACATGAAAGTAAGCGTCCTTCAGGTTGACCGCTGCAAACCAATCCTGGGGTTGGATGCATCTGATAATGCACTTCTGTGTCAACATCTTGAACGGAAGCTTGTGCAGGGCCCGATTCAAGACTCGCAGATCCAGGATTGGCTGGAGGCCACCACCTTTCTTGGATACGATGAAGTAAGGGCTGTAAAACCCCTGCTTCTTCTCGGCTGGAGGGACCGGCCCGATTGCATCCTTTGCAAGGAGGACAGCGATATCCTCGTGCAAGAAAGGTGCGTCTCGGACTGCCACCGAAGTCTCAAGAATGCCGCTGAACTTGGGAGGTCGCCTGGTGAACTGAATTGCATAGCCGAGTCGGATTGTGCAAATGAGCCAGCGGGACAGGTTGGGCAGCGCAAGCCACGCCCCCAAACTCCGTACAAGTGGCACCAAAGGGACAATCGACGTACCCGTGGTGGTGCAGCAGAGAGGAGTCGCGCTGGATAGCACAGAAGGCATCACGTTCTGACTGACCACAGCAGAACTCCCCACATCCCCGGAGAGACTGGCCAGAGATGCGTGGAGAGGCATTGTGTCTCCCAACTGCAGTCTCTTGGCCGCTGGCAAGAGGGGGCATCGTGGGCGAGAGTGAGGAGGCAGTGCGTCGCACACTGTCAGCCTGCGAGCCTGAGAACCCGGAGGAAAAGGCAATTGGTCTTTCTTTGACAATGTGGTTACCGCTGGCCCTTGAGCCAGCAGCGGAACAGAAAAACAGATTCTCCACCCGACCCTCCTCCGGGGGAAGGAGCGGCGGTGTCCTCACCGTCTCCTGAGAAAGAACAGCTTCCCACATCTCCGGGTTGCCTGTGTCAGGGCCACTTTATCGCCTCCCTGGACGATTTCAGGGCCGGCTGGGACACGGGGGGCGCCGCACTCCTGCAAGAGGCTCGACGTGCCGGCCTAGGTGATGATTCAGCACGGGGCAGAGCAGCTCTGGAGGACCCAGGAGGGCGCCCACGGCGATGAGCAGACTGGGGGCTGGCTTGCGACGGAACAGTGGCAGATGGTGTATCACTCATCTCAGCCAGGCTGAGCCATAGATGGCGCTCTTGGGCCACAAGTGTGGACATCGCCTTCCCGAGGGACTGCACTGTGACTTTCGTCACCCGTAGGGCGAGGTCAGTCGCCAAGCGCAGCTCCTGCATCAACCTCGGGTTGGTACTACCTTCTGAGGTGCAGATAATTGCCACTATTTGCAGTAAGTATAAAGCAGAAAATCCTGCTATTTTAACATAGTGTAAATAGAGTCTATACGGTGTCCGAGAGAGCTCAACGTGCTGCAACTTCAGAAAACACATGCAAATAGAAAAAGCACCAGCAAATCAAGAAAACATCTTCATCAGTTTGACAACAGGTGCTGCAAATGCTCACAATGCAAACAAATAAAGAAACGCGCTGCAAATGCTCACAACACAACCAAATAAATAATTTTATTTGCAGAGCATTTCTTTGTTTGGTTGTGTTGTGAGCATTTGCAGTGCGTGTGTTGTCAAATTGATGAAGTTGTTTTCTTAATTTGCAGGTGTTTTTTCTATTTGCAGTACATTGAGCTCTCTCGGCCACCATATCTATAGCTATTTGAGTGTAAATAGCATACCGTTAAAAAAATACTGCTATTTTCACTTAGTGTAAATAGAATACATTGCTATTTGCACTTAGTGTAAATAGCATCTAATTGCTATTTACACTTAGTGTAAATAGCATCTATCGCTATAAATACTTAGTGCAAATAGCCGCTGCCAATAAAGAAAATCAACAGAAATCATAATATAAATAAAATAAAAAAACTACAACTAATAAAGTAAAAGAATGAAATATGGTAAATGTATTAAAAACCATCACACTGCATTAAAGATATTTAATTGATATAAAAAAATATTTTGCATTTATTTACTTATAGCAGGTTCAATAATAACGAAGTGACATCACCTTAGTTATCAAACCTAATTATCAAAGGGGTTAATAAACCCACCCCACACTGTGTTATATAAACTTTCAGCTGCGAGCATTTGGAAATCTCCCTCAGAGCACAGAACGGAAGGACTTTCCAGAAGACCTCAACATTTTTAAGTCTGGTCACATTGTGTGTATACAAAAAGAAAATGCATGTGAGAAAGTATGATATTAGTATTCATTATGATTGTACTTTTCCTAAGATGCTTTTGTTTTTGCATTTGTGTCTGGTCTGCATTAGTATGTCAAGTGGAATGGACAACATCTCCTCCTTCTCCTCTTTCTTTCTCACAGCTCTGAATGACACCAGCCAGTCCAGCAGGATCACTGTATTTTCCTTTGCCCTCCCAGGCTATTTTCTGACCATTTTTGTCAACACAGTCTTGATTTTCATAATTGTTCTGGAGAAAGTTCTCCACCAGCCTATGTATATTTTTTTGTGCAATTTGTGTATAAATGGATTATACGGAGCCACAGGATTATATCCACCCCTGCTGTATTATTTACTAAATGAAACCAATGTTATCTCTCTGGAGGAATGTGCCATCCAAAGCTTTGCTATTTTCAGCTATGCAATAGGCGAATTTACTAATCTGTGCGTAATGGCGTTCGATAGATACTTAGCAATCTGCAGACCTCTGTACTACCATACTGTCATGACAACAATCACTGTTTGGAGGCTGCTGACTTTCATTTGGATATTTCCCTGCTGCACTGCAATACTGATGATACTGATGACACTCAGGTTTCCCATTTGCATGAACCAGATAAACAAACTGTACTGTGAAAACTGGGTCTTGGAGAGACTTGCCTGCAGGGTGGACACTGCTCAGTTTGTGCTCAGTGGAATACTAACATGTGCTATTAATGCTCTGGTATGCTTTGTGTTTTTGTCTTATATAAAAATCCTGATTGCTTGTAAGCAATCTGTACAAAACCACAAGAAGTTCATGACAACATGTCTGCCACATTTGGTAGCCTTTTTTAATTATATGGTCTGGTCACTTTTTAATAGCTTCTATGAGCGGTTTGGAACTAGCAATCTGTCTCAGGGTTTTAAAAACTTCCTGTCAGTTTCCTTTGTGATCATTCCACCTCTGGTTAATCCTATAATATATGGAATTGTACTAACTCCTATAAGGACTAAGGCAAAAAATGTATTCCAAAGCTTAAGATTGAAACATACTGATTAAACATTGCTTGGTCTGGTAAAATAACACGGCTCACATGAAACATTAAGTGTGGGCTGGGCTTCCTGATGATTCATGACTGTTACAATGAATATCAAAATAAAAACCATACGTTTGTGGTCAAAATGTATTGATATTAAATATGAATACAATAAATATATACATATCAATAAAAATATTGCAATGTAACTCATTTAATCATTAAAACACCACTGAAACTTGCCTATAAAATATTTATTCAAAATAATTAACTGCATTTGTTTATGGAACATTTTTTTTCTATATAAAGAGCAAAACATATGAGATTTCTATGAAAGAAAGTAAGTGTCCATGTCTGGCAAAACTACTACTTAATAACTAAATAAGGGCTAATATAACATAAAAAAATATATATTATGAGTATGAAATACAGGTGCATCTCAATGAATTAGAATGTCGTGGAAAAGTTCATTTATTTCAGTAATTCAACTCAAATTGTGAAACTCGTGTATTAAATAAATTCAATGCACACAGACTGAAGTAGTTTAAGTCTTTGGTTCTTTTAATTGTGATCATTTTGGCTCACATTTAACAAAAACCCACCAATTCACTATCTCAACAAATTAGAATACTTCATAAGACCAATAAAAAAAAAAACATTTTTAGTGAATTGTTGGCCTACTGGAAAGTATGTTCATTCACTGTATATGTACTCAATACTTGATAGGAGCTCCTTTTGCTTTAATTACTGCCTCAATTCGGCGTGGCATGGAGGTGATCAGTCTGTGGCACTGCTGAGGTGGTATGGAAGCCCAGGTTTCTTTGACAGTGGCCTTCAGCTCATCTGCATTGTTGGGTCTGGTGTCTCTCATTTTCCTCTTGACAATACCCTGTAGATTCTCTATGAGGTTCAGGTCTGGTGAGTTTTCTGGCCAGTCAAGCACACCAACACCATGGTCATTTAACCAACTTTTGGTGTTTTTGGCAGTGTGGGCAGGTGCCAAGTCCTGCTGGAAAATGAAATCAGCATCTCCATAAAGCTTGTCAGCAGAAGGAAGCATGAAGTGCTCTAAAATGTCCTGGTAGATGGCTGCGTTGACTGTGGACTTCAGAAAACACAATGGACCAACACCAGCAGATGAAATGGCAGCCCAATTCATCACTGACTGTGGAAACTTTACACTGGGCTTCAAGCAGCTTGGATTCTGTGCCTCTCCAGTCTTCCTCCAGACTCTGGGACCTTGATTTCCAAATGAAATGCAAAATTTACTTTTATCTGAAAAGAGGACTTTGGACTACTGAGCAACAGTCCAGTTTTTTTCTCCTTAGCCCAGGTAAGATGCTTCTGACATTGTTTCTGTTTCAGAAGTGGCTTGGTAGCCCTTTTCCTGAAGACATCTGAGCGTGGTGACTCTTGATCACTGACTCCAGCTTCAGTCCACTCCTTGTGAAGCTCTCCCAAGTGTTTGAATCAGCTTTGTTTGACAGTATTCTCAAGCTTGTGGTCATCCCTGTTGCTCGTGCACCTTTTCCTACCCCATTTCTTCCTTACAGTCAACTTTTCACTTAATATGCTTTGATACAGCACTCTGTGAACAGCCAACCATTCAGTAATGACCTTCTGTGACTTACCCTCTTTGTGGAGGGTGTCAATGATTGTCTTCTGGACAACTGTCAGATCAGCAGTCTTCCCCATGATATTAATATGGCTATTGTGTAACCATTTTGAAGGTTCAGGAAACCTTTGCGGGTGTTTTGAGTTGATTAGTTGATTGGCATGTCACCATATTCTAATTTGTTGAGATAGTGAATTGGTGGGTTTTTGTTAAATGTGAGCCAAAATCATCACAATTAAAAGAACCAAAGACTTAAACTACTTCAGTCTGTGTGCATTGAATTTATTTAATACACAAGTTTCACAATTTGAGTTGAGTTAGTGAAATAAATGAACTTTTCTACGACATTCTAATTCATTGAGATGCACCTGTAAGTTAACAATAATGGTTGTAACTATAAATGCTTTTTAAATCTGTGTTAATATTTTAGGAAACAGCCAAACTATAGTAATTATGTAAGCAGTAATATAAAAGAGTGCATTGTCCCGTAATAACCTGCTGACCTATGAACTTTGAGAAAAATAATAATTCATTAAAAATGGCTACTTTATTTTATTTATTTTTATTTACATATTTAATTGTTACGAAATGATCAGGGCGAGAGACTGTCGGATCCATCTGCAGGCTTTTATTAGAAATCATGGTCAAAAACAGGCAAGGTTCAGATGATGGTGAACAGGTATGACATGGGCAAAACACAGGAATAGTCCAGGGCTGAGCGTGAGGCGGCGATCGGCAAACAGAGTCCAAAGGGTGAGACGAGAAGGATAATCCATACAACGAGCAAGGGATCAGACAAGGAACATACACAATCCAAAAGGGCAAGGCAAGGGGGTAATTCCAATAGACGAAAGCAGAGATCAACACAAAGAACCACGGAACAAGGCAAGGCTAGGCTAGGTTAACTTAGGGAAACATGGAAGGGCTCCATAAAGTAGCTATCGCGTTGAGTGCAATATGTGCTCACAATACTCGGCAATGACAGAGAGGAAGTCCAATGCATATAAAGCGTGTCTGAAGGGATCAGCCATGTAATCAGTGCAATGTGAGATTGGTGACAGCTGTGTGTCGTCAGTGCAATGGATGATGGGAATTGTAGTCCGATGGTGAAGTGCAACAGTAGTGTGCGGCGCTCGTGTCCAAATGATGAAAGGGTGACATCTAGTGGTTGATGGGTGAATGATCCTGGACCGGATCATGACATAGCCCCTCCCCAAGGAGCGGCTTCCAGACGCTAGCATAACAATCCAGGAGGGTGGTGGAGCGGAGGCGGAACAGGGGGAGGGACGGAGGGCCAGGTCCAGGCTGTAGCCCCCTTGGGATTGATGTATGCCCAGGAGCCCACCAAGGCGGCCCAGATGAGGCAGAAACCCTCCAGGACGGAGCAGACGAGGCTGAAGCCCACCAGGGCAGAACAGACGAGGTTGAAGCCCTCCAGGGCGGTGCAGACGAGGCAGAAACCCTCCAGGGCAGAGCAGACGAGGCAGAAACCCACCAGGGCGGAACAGGCGAGGCAGAAACCCTCCAGGATGGAGCAGAGAACCAGGATGATGCCAGCGAAGTAGGAAGCCAGGGTGGAGCGGGGAACCACCACGGCAGAGCAGACCAAGCAGGAGCCCACCAGGGCGGAGCAGATGAAATTGGAGCCCACCAGGGCGGAGCTGACGAGACAGGAGCCCACCAAGGCGGAGCAGACGAGACTGAAGACCTCCACGGCGGAGCAGACAGAGCAGGAGCCCACCAGTGTAGAGCAGACAGGGCCGAAGATCTCCACGGCGGAGCAGACTGAGCAGGAGCCCACCAGTGCTGAGCAGTCAGGGCCGAAGACCTCCACGGCGGAGCAGAGAACCACCAGACCAGGGCAGAAGACCACCACAGCAAACCAGACTGATCAAGAGACCATGGCAGAGACTGGGACCTAGAGAAATCAGAGACAGACAACACAGACAGAGCATCTACAGCATCAGGGGATGAGGCCGGGACCACAAAAAGTTCATTGATAGCTTTCCTTTTGACAACTGAATGGGCAGACAGTTCATACAAGGGTACATTGACTGTAACTGGACGGACAGATGGGTCACTAACTGAGGCAAAATAAGCAGATAACTCAAAACAGGGTGTGTTGGCAAAAATAGCGTGAAAAGACAGTTCAAGACCTGGCTCACCAAAATTGGTAACTGGCGTAACAGTGGATAAGTTAACTGGGTCAGGGGTGGAAACTGGACAGACGGGTGGTTCAACATTAAATTCTTTAAGGGAGGCAGAACTGATGGATAATTCACAGCCAGACTCATTGACAGAAGGTGGAGAGATGGATGGTGTAGCAGACACATTTGTGAAAACAAAACAAGTAGTTATTACATATTTAGAGTCACTAACAGCCTCCTCGGCTGGGACAAATAGAGCTGAGAGTTTAAGGACAGCTTCTTCAGCTGGGTTAGAACCAAACAAAAGTTCATAATTGGCCTCCATGGCCAGTTCTGGACTGGAGAAGAGTTCATGAGCGACCTCTGTGGTCAGGTCGGGACAAGGCAGTAGTTCATAATCGGCCTTCATAGCCGTGGCAGGGCTGGACAATGATCCACAGACGGCTTCCATAGCCGTGACGGGGCAGAATGAGAGTTCAGAGGCGGCCTTTATAGCCGTGGCTGGGCAGGACAGGAGTTCAGAGACGGCCTCCATGGCCACAATAGAACAAGATGAGGGTTGACTAGCGGGTACTTCTGACACCTCCAGAGGTTCTGCAGCAGTTGCCGCCACCTCCGAAGGTTCTACAGATATACCCTCAGTCCACAGGGAGAGATCATTAATGGTTCTTTCAACCGTGACATGACCAGCTGAAAGTTCATTGCTGGGCGCCACCACCATGCAGGGAGTTGAAGTGAGCGCTGCCACCTCGGAAGGTTCTGCAGCATCAGCCGCCACATCTGGGGACATCACAGTGACCCCCACCTCGGGCAGTTTTGTGGTGGTGTACGCAGCCCAAACACAACTTAAGGCGATCCCCATAATGGGAAGTACTTTGGACAAGGGAATCAGTTCGGGAACAGAAAGGGTTGAGAGCACTGGCTTATGGATACTAGCGGCGCGTGCAGACACCAGCAGTGTATCCCTCACACTGGATATAAGATTGGAATAGCGAAGGATTGACCTGGGAGCAGTTGACAGCAAGTGACCAGACTCTAGATGATCAGCGGTGATGCGACGTGACTCTGGACGAGCAGCTGTGACGTGACGAGACTCTGGAAGGTCAGCGGAGACGTGACGAGGCTTTGGCAGATCAGCTGAGACATGATGAGACTCTGGACGAGCAGCTGTGACGCGATGAGACTCTGGACGAGCAGCTGTGACATGACGAGACTCTGGACGAGCAGCTGTGACATGACGAGACTCTGGAAGGTCAGCAGAGACGTGAAGAGACTCTGGAAGGTCAGCGGAGACGTGAAGAGACTCTGGAAGGTCAGCTGAGACATGACGAGGCTTTGGCAGATCAGCTGAGACGTGATGAGACTCTGGTAGATGAGCTGAGATGTGACACGACTCTGGAAGATCAGTCGTGACTTGACTTGACCCGTGAAGAGCAGCCGTGACTTGACCTGATTTGTGAAGAGCAGCCCTGACTTGACTTAGTTCATGAACATCAACTGTGACTTGGCTTGATTCGTGACGATCAACTGTGACTTGACTAGACTCATGAAGATCAACGGGGACTTGATTGGTTTCATGGATGGCAGCTGTGTCATGACGGAGCTTCGTTGTGGCCGCCATTTTGCGAACGGGCTCCGCTGTTGCCACCATTTTGTGTTCACGCTCTAGTGCAGCCGCCATTACAGGAGTGAGTGCGGTGTCGCGTGTCTCTGTGACACTCACAGTGAATGAAGGACCGACAATCAATAAAGCATAGTCCATAAAGTCACTTAGAGACAAGCTGGGACCTTCCTGGATAAGTCACAGTTTGAGCGGCTGGTTAATGCCCTCACAAAAAAAGTCTATCAAAGCACAGTCTGGCAGATCAGAATAATAAGCAACGCTCAGATACTCTTGAATATAGTCCTTGAGCGATCAAGTACCCTGTTCGAGGGTTAATAATAGCCTTGAGATGTCCATACTCCATGTGAAAAGCCGCTGGATCCTTGTTTGGCCGAGTATTCTGTTACGAAATTATCAGGGCGAGAGACTGTCGAATCCATCTGCAGGCTTTTATTAGAAATCATGGTCAAAAACAGGCAAGGTTCAGATGATGGTGAACAGGTATGACATGGGCAAAACACAAGAATAGTCCAGGGCTGAGCGTGGGTCGGCGATCGGTGAACAGAGTCCAAAGGGTGAGACGAGAAGGATAATTCATACAACAAGCAAGGGGTCAGACGAGGAACATACACAATCCAAAAGGGCAAGGCAAGGGGATAATTCCAATAGACGAAAGCAGACATCAAAACAAGGAACCACGGAACAAGGCAAGGCTAGGCAAGGCTAGGCTAGGCTAGGCTAGGTTAACTTAGGGAAACACGGAAGGGCTCCTTAAAGTAGTTATCGCGTTGAGTGCAATATGTGCTCACAATACTCGGCAATGACAGAGAGGAAGTCCAATGCATATAAAGCGTGTCTGAAGGGATCAGCCGTGTAATCAGTGCAATGTGAGATTGGTGACAGCTGTGTGTCGTCAGTGCAATGGATGATGGGAATTGTAGTCCGATGGTGAAGTGCAACAGTAGTGTGCGGTGCTCGTGTCCAAATGATGAAAGAGTGACATCTAGTGGTTGATGGGTGAATGATCCTGGACCAGATCATGACATTAATATGGTTAAAAATAGCTATCAAACATTAAAAATAGTTACTTTATTCTATGTAGATTCATTAACTATACAGATAATGATAAAGACTAGGAAACTTGTCCTAGGAAAACTTGAGGAACCTAGAACTGTTGCTCCCTTATTAGGAACAGTCAGCCCAGTTACAATTCATCCAGAATAATCGTTTGCTTTACTATGAAGTTGTTGTTGTTGGTGGTAAGATTCATTGATTTATTTCTGAATTACAGAAGAACAAAGCCATTAATATAGAAACGTTCACCCCAAGTTCATGTTTGCATTCTATAATTATTTCTGAATTATCAAAGGAGTGTCAGATCATTATGATGTTGCATATTTGACTGTATATAAAGTTCTATCATGCAGCTGAGAGCACAGTTAAGGGTGGATCTCTTAGAATCTCATAGTCCTTCAAGCCAAGAACTTTTGTTGTTTTCTTTGTCATTTTAAAAGGCTTAATACAACAATCATACAGTGATTTAAAAAGTCTTCCAACAACAAAAGATTGAACACAAGAGGAATACTAGATTGTTTGTGTCGGCCTTGTTTGATCTGGAGTCAGATTTTGAGAAGAAATGGATAACATCTCCTTTTCCCACATTCTCACTGTTACGGCTCTGAATGAGTGGGACTGGACCAGCAGGATCATATTTTTTTCTTTTGCGCTTCCAGGTTACCTTCTGACTATCATTCTGAATGCCACCTTGATTATGATTATTGCTTTTGAGAAAGCCCTGCATGAGCCCATGTACATTTTCTTGTGTAATCTGTGTGTTAATGATCTGTGTGGAACTACAGGGTTTTATCCCAGGGCTTTGGTATATTTACTCATGGAAACAAACAGGGTTTCACTTGAGGAATGTATTGTCCAAGGTCTTGTCATCGTTGTTTATGCACTTGGTGAATTCTCAAATTTAAGTGTCATGGCAATTGATAGGTACATAGCAATCTGTCGACCTTTACATTATCACAGTATTATGTCACCTTTCACTGTGCGGAGCCTGGTGACTTTTATTTGGATATATCCTTGTTTTCTGAGTATAATGGCCATTTTAGTTGCTATGAAACACCCTATTTGCAGACATGAGATAGACAAACTTTTCTGTGAAAACCTGTCCTTGGTTAATCTTGGTTGCAAACAAGATATTTCGTATGGGATTTTTAATGGGTGGGTGTATGCCTCGATAACTGTCTTGATTGGATTAGTTCTGATTTCCTACTTTAAAATAATTCTAGCTTGTAGAAGATCTAAAGTAAATCAAGAGAAGTTCTTCAGCACATGTATGCCACACTTGATTACTTTTCTGAACTACATAGCCTGTTCTTTTTTTGATTCTTCCCAGACAGAATTAAGAGCAAAAACCTTGCCTCGTGTGTTACATACTTTTTTGTCTATTATATTCTTGACTGTTCCCCCTGTTGTAAACCCTGTAATATATGGTATAAAATTAGGTCCAATCAGGGCAAAAATATTGTATATTTTCCAAAGTTCAAGGATTAATAACTTGTAGTATTCACTGTTATAAATAGTGCTCACTGCTTTTTGTGTCATGATGCATCACTGTGATGATTCTTTAAAAGTGGCAATGATAAATATTTTAGTTTGAGCTGCAGAAACAAGTTTTGCTCATGTTTGCTCATATAATGTTATTTCAACAGGATGTTTACTTTGAACTGTCCCATTAATGTCACATGATTTAATAGCTAAGAAATATATATATATATATATATATATATATATATATTAAAGAAGTGCTTATGCCTTAGCATTTAACACTATACATATCTTTAATGCCATTAAATGCTATTAATGTCAATAAAAAACAAAGCAGGCCTGTGTCACATGCATTAAAACAATGGTATGTTTTCCCAAATACAGTGGAGCTGTATAAGATGTTATGAAGAATGATAACTCTGAAATTCAACCAAGAAAATGGAGATCAAGGCAACAGTTTGACACTATTTTCTAAACCCTAAAAGCCACCCATGATTTTGAAAAATAATTGGCAAGCCATGTTCTGTCCATATTTTTAACTACATGTAGTTACATTTCACTGTCTCCAACCAAAACACAACCAGCCAAATGTATTAGTGGTATTAAAATAATAATGCAACCTAATAAGTAAACTAAATTTATCACACTTTAAATGTGGTAAATACAAAGTTTTAAATATTATTCTGGTTGATCCATTTTTCATATTTGCTAATGTCTCACTATCAATTATGAAAATTAAAATATGTGCAAGACAATTTAAGAATATATTTCTAAAGCTTTTCAGTAAAGCCGAATTGTAAATTCTCAAGAACAATAAAGACTGTTTACTTCAGCAAGCACTTGGCTGATGGGATTTCTGCATAAAGGTTCACAATATCTGATAGAGGGTCCAAACAATCAAATTTCACAATCTAACTTTTTTTTCCTTTTTTATCAGTTAAATTAGTGATATTAATTATTGTAGTGGTACATTATACCACATTATAAACATATTGTTTAACATAAGATACGTCTTACAGGTTTGAAAAGACATGAAAATGAGTACATTTTATTTTTGTGTAAATTATACTAAAGGTTATGGTAAAGTTTTTTTTTTTTTTTTTTTTTTTTTGTAAATCTTTATATGTAGAAGAGCCCCTAATGAACATTTATAGGGCCCTAATTAACATTTGGTCCAGTTACAGAATAAATAGTGTATTTGGTTATTTAGAGTTTCTGCTGGACTTTTATTTTCAGAATTACAGAAAGAAAAAAGTCATCTAATAGTACCAAACACTCACCCCAAGGTCATATTTGCATTATATAATTATTTCTGAATTATCAAAGGACTGTTAGATCATTATGATGTTGCATATTTGACTGTATATAAAGTTCCCTTATCGAGCTATAAGCAGAATGCAGGATGTATCTCTAAAAGAGGCATTCAGAGGCCTTCTCCATACCTCACAGCCCTTCAAGCCATTTTAATACAACATACTGCTGTTAACTCTATTTTAATGAACTGAAGTCTTCCAACAGTATAAAAAGATACACAAGAAGATTGAACGCACATTGTTTGTGTTGGCCTTGTTTGATCTGGAGTCAGATTTTGAGAAGAAATGGACAACATCTCCTTTTCCCACATTCTCACTGTCACGGCTCTGAATGAGTGGGACTGGACCAGCAGGATCATATTTTTTTTCCTTTGCGCTTCCTGTTTACCTTCTGACTATTGTTCTGAATGCCACCTTGATTATGATTATTGCTTTTGAGAAAGCCCTGCATGAGCCCATGTACATTTTCTTGTGTAATCTTTGTGTTAATGATCTGTGTGGAACTACAAGATTTTATCCCAGGGCTTTGTAATATCCCAGGCCACTGCTGTAATATATGGTACAAAGACTTAAACTACTTCAGTCTGTGTGCATTGAATTTATTTAATACACGAGTTTCACAATTTGAGTCGAATTACTGAAATGAACTTTTCCACGAGATTCTAATTTATTGAGATGCACCTGTATATACAGTATATATACATACATACATACATACATACATACGTGCATATACACATTTACATTACAATTACATTTAGTCATTTAGCAGATGCTTTTATCCAAAGCGACTTACAAATGAGGACAATAGAAACAATCAAAACCAACAAAGGAGCAATAATATGTAAGTGCTGTGACAAGTCTCAGATAGCCTAATGCATAACACATAGCACAGTTTTTTTTAAATAATAATAAATAAAAAGAAAAAAATAGATAGAATAGAAAGAGAGTAGGGAATGCTAGTGTTAGAGGGTCTTTTTTTAAATAAAAATAAAACAAAAAAATACAGAAAGTTAGTGTTAGAAGGTCATTTTTTTATAATAAATAAAAAGAAAACAAGTAGATAGAATAGAAAAAGAATAGAGAGTGCAAGTATTACAGAGTCAAGTGTTTTGTGTTTTCTTTTTTTTTAATAATATTTTTAATAAAAAATAATCTCCTAAATAATCTCTATAATAAGCTGTTCAATTACAGAACGCAAGCCTTTAGAAGGCACGTAAGTCTGAAGTAGTGAATTTTTACGTAAAGGGGTGCAGAGCCTGTGTTGGTTTTGTAGGCAAACATCAATGCCATGAATTGATGAACAGAGGTGTGACATGCATTTGGAGCATGCTCCAAAAGAAAGGGCTTGATTTCCCTAATGTTGTATAAAGCAAATCTGCAGGACCGGGCAGTTTTAGCAATGTGGTCTGAGAAATTCAGCTGATCATCAATCACAATTTCAAGGTTTCTGGCTGTCTTTAAAGGAGTCATGGTTGATGGTGAAATTGTGATGAAGTGATGGGTTTGTTTAATCAAAAGCAGTTCTGCCTTGGCAAGGTTGAGTTGAAGGTAATGGTCCTTCATCCAGCAAGAAATGTCTGTTAGAGTTATCGTCGGAACATCAGGACGGAATGAGAGGTAGAGTTGAGTGTTGTCAGCATAGCATTGATATGAAAAGCCATTTTTCTGAATGACAGAACCTGGTGATGCTATGTAGACACCACAGTAGCTAGTTGTTACGACTTGGACACCTCACCCCTCCAAGATACCTTGAAGGACCTATCTGAGAGGTAAGACTCAAACCACTGGAGTGTGTTCCTGAGATACCATTTGCCAATAGGGTTGACAGGAGGATCTGGTGGTTAACCATGTCAAAAGCAATGGACGGGTCCAGCAAAATAGGTATTGAAGATTTGGAAGCCGCTCTTTCCAGTTTTAAGGCTTCAACAACTGAGAGCAAGGCAGTCTCGGTTAAATGCCCACTTCTGAAGCCAGACTGGTTGCTGTCCAAGAGGTTGGGGGGGGGGATGTTTTAGAGTATGCGAGAGGAAAGGAGGAAAGAAAATGTTTTAGAGTATGCGAGAGTTAGACAAATGGTTCATTTTGTTGTGGTAGTATGCCCTTTTAGCAGTGGAGACATTAGCAGAGAAGGAAGAGAGAAGTGATCGGTACACATTAAGGTCAGTAGGATTTTTTGATTTGCGCAATACCCTTTCTGCAACTCTGAGCTTAGAACAAAGCTCGCAGAGAACATCAGATGGCCAAGGGGCAGAAGGGGTGGTTCAAGCTGGCCTGGAAGACAGGGGGCAGACAGTGTCTAAACAAGATGTAAGAGTGGAGCAGAGAGTATCAGTAGCACTGTTAGCATCAAGTGATGAGAACTGTTTAGGGGGATGAAACAAAGATGAAACCATATCAGATAGCCGAGAGGGTGAGAGTGAGCGTAGGTTACATCAAAAGATGAAATGTGGAGGGGTATGTGTTGTGTCAGGAACCATGTTGTTGTTAAGAGTGAGGAGGAAGTGATCTGAGGTGAGCAGTGGAGAAACCAACACATGATCAGTAGAGCAGTGTTATGTGTAAATAAAGTCCAGTTGGTTACCTGATTTGTAAGTAGCTGTAGTTGCACTCACTTGAGATCAAAAGAGGCAAGCAGAGTGTGGAATTTTGCAGCCTGAGGTTTATCTAGGTGGACGTTGAGGTCTCCAAGCATAACTAGAGGAGTTCCATCCTCAGGAGAGTTTGAGAACAACACATGTAATTCTTCCATGAAGTTACCTAGTGGTCCTGGGGGTCGATAAACAACTACAAAATGGATTTTAATAGGGTGGGTGATAGTAACTGGGTGTGATTCAAAGGAGCTGTTGATACCCAGAGATGGTAAAGGATTAAATTTTAAATCATTAGAGATAAGCAGACCAGTACCTCCACCTCTTCCAGTCAGGCGGGAGGTGTAGGAAAATGAGAAATTATTGGAGAGTGCTGCAGGTGTAGCAGTGTTCTCTGGTTTGATCCAGGTCTGTGTCAGGGCCATGAGGTTTAGCTTTGAATGACTAGTAATAGATATAATGAAATCTGCTTTGTTTACTGCAGACTGGCAATACCAGAGACTCATAGAAAAAGAAAGTAGTGTATTAGCAGGCATAGGCAAAATGCGCAGGTTGTCAGGATTGTGCTGCCTAAAGTGTGTGATGCATGGTTTGCAAGTGTTATTAATTGTCACAGGATTAAAGGAGGACCCAAGGGCAAAGGCAGGTGAATGCAAATAATTTATTGACAAAAAGGAAACTTAGGCAGTCTGCCCTTCTTGCCGTACTTGGCTGGCGCGGCTGGATAGGATCTCAGGTGAACACGCACGTCAGCGTAGCTCTTGGGTGCAGCAAACAGCAGTTCAGGCAGCAGGCAGGTGGAGTGAGACAAGTGCTGTCCCCAACCAGCAGGCTCAATCCTGCTCTCAGTGACAGGATCGATATGCACGGGCAGCAGGATGACTGGGCAGAGAACAGGTATGAAGCATACGACTAGACTGGACAATACTGGACTGGAACTGACTTAGATTTAGCAAAAATGTCTAGAGAGTCATTAAGCGAACAGTAGTAACCAACAATAGTCTAGCAAAGAAGCAGAGAGAACAGCAGAGTAAATCAAGGTAAAGAGAGAACAGGTGCGGAGTCAGTCAGCGCAAGCGCTGATCCCGATAACGAACAGTTGAGTCAAAGTAGCAGTAATGAGAGGATAAAAACCCAGCTCATGAAAGTACCCCTCCCCCAACAAGCGCTCCCAGGTGCTCCCAAGGTAGAGGACCTGCGTAAGCAAATGAAGTCCTCAATGAGCGAGCCAGGACATCCAGGACGTCCCAGGCCGGAATCCAACACCAAATACTGTTAACCACGCCCCCAGGGACAAACGTTCAGCAGTCTCCTAGCCCTATAGACAGGAGAGACTTCGACAAGAATAGGAGAAGGGGTGGGACAGGAGTGGGCATGAATGACAGGCTTATTACACGAAACATGGAATACAAGGTGGACGCGTGGCAGATAAATAGGTAATCTGAGTCATACCACCACAGGACTAAGAACTTTGACAATGGAAATGGGCCCAATAAAACAGGGTGCTAGTTTATGGGAAGTAAATTGCAGAGGCAAGTAACAAGTGGAAAGCCACACCCTCTGAACTCAAACGTATCTCGGAGACTTGGTACGTGGTTGATTGGTGGCACGTCGTGCGCGGTCTCTGTTGTGGCACAGCGCGGTTCTCACCCTTCTCCAGGTGCAACGGCACCATTGAATAAATGCCTGCACCAAGGGAACGGAAGTCTCAGACTCCTGAGAAGAGAATAGAGGCGGCTGGTATCCAAGGCAACAGTGGAACGGGGATAAATCTGTGGATGACGACGGCATTGAATTATAGGCATATTCAGCCAAGGGTAGTTGGTCAGACCAGGATGATTGATGGACGCTAGACTATGAAGCAGGCAACCAAGAATTTGGTTTGCTCGTTCAGCCTGCCCATTAGTTTGTGAGTGAAATCTCGATGACAGACTGGTGGAAGCTCCAATCTGCCTGCAGAACTCTCTCCAAAACTAAGAGGCAAACTGGGGTCCCTTGTCAGAAACGACATCAGAGTGTAGCCCATGGATCTTAAAAACGTGATCAAAACTACCCGAGCAGTCTCTTAGGCGGAGGGGAGCTTAGGAAGTGAGACAAAGTGAGCCACCTTAGAAAAGCGGTCGACGACCGTCAGAATAACTGTGTGCTCGCTTTACCAGCTGCTTGATTCCCCAGACAAGTGTCCAGACCACACTGCTACAAGGCAAATTTCTCTCAGAGGTCAAAGTATTCTCTGAAGAGCCAAACTGGCGGGAGAGGGCGTCAGGTTTCATGTTTATAGAACTGGGTCTGTAAGAGATAGTAAAGCTGAAACGGTCAAGAAGAGGGACCAATGAGCCTGCCATGCATTTAATCTCTTAGCTAAACGAATGTACTCAAGATCTTTATGATCAAACGGAATGGTGCCCCCTATAACACTGGAACCTCTCCCAGAGTAGGCATGGGCCGATAACCGGTTTCAAGGTATATCACGGTTTGGAAAAGTCACAGTTTCAAAACCACAAAATTTTTTCTTAATACCGTTTCTGCAGTATGCGCAGTTTTTTTTTTTTACGTGTCGTCAAAGACAGAAAGTGCAGGACTCCCTCAGTTGTGTAAGGAGTCACACGACCCCTCCCCCTCCGGTTGGTGCCAGCAGTCAGTCACCTGTGTGTAGGATGACCGAAGGAGATGAATCCAGGTCGTACATAAACTATATCTGTGTCATCTTCATTTCTCATTCTTTCACTCCCGATCAAGACAGAGACCAACAGACCAACCCACCTGCCGTTTGTTTCAGTGTTGAAATAAATACTATTTGGCTTGCTACCGAGGCAGATAACACGACTAATTAACTAACTAACATCAACTAGTTTCCTCCCTCACTTCACAGAGCGGGGAATAGCAGACTGAAGTACTACGTTTCTGCGATTTAGTACAATAATTAAATTTAGCTGGTATCACGTCTATACTTTTAAGCCTCCTGCCATTGTTTACATCTGTTCAAAATCACTACATTTAAAAAAAAAAAAAAAAACTTTGCCACTGTCAGAGTGTTGTATGGAGAGAGACCACACACGCGTGTGTTTGTGTGTGTAACACACTCGTGCTCTCTCTTTCCTTATGTGTATGTGCACACATCCTCATACCTCACTGCTCCAAACTTAATCCGAGAAAGGTCAACATTCCTGCATCTTAACTTGGTCTGAAAGATGAATGTGTAGAAAGTGAGCTTGTCTCCAAAAACCTTGTGAGCTGCAGGTTTAATGACTGCTTTTTTTATTTTTATTTATTTATTTATTTATTTTTTACAGAAATTATGTTTTGATTATTGTTTTTGATTATTGAGCTGCAAGTTTAGGCTCACTTTAAGTGACTGCATTTTTTTCATTTATAAGGATTTTTTATTTATTTATTTATTTTTACAGAAAATAATTTATTTTCTGATTATTGTTGAGCTGCAGATTTAGGCTCACTTAAGTGACTGCACTTAATTTAAGTAAGAAGAATTTAATTATTTATCTTAATTATTTAGCTTGACATGATTATTGTTCCAAAATGTTCTATTTTTCTTTTTAAAAAAGTTTTTTTTTTTTTTTTTTTTTTTACCCAGATATTTAAAAATATATTTATAACATATTTTAGAGCTGTAATCACAATACTGTGCAACCGTGAAACTGTGATATTTTTATCTAAGGTTATCATATCATCTCATACCGGCCCATGCCTATCCCAGAGCCAACCAGGTGGCCAGAAGCTCATGGTTTCCAAGAACACACACACGGGTGAACCTTCTCATCAAGTGGAGAGCGCTGCGAAAGCACCACCCCCATGCCCACGTTGGTTCTCCACAATGAACTGTTCCTTGGGCTCGGGAGTGATTAGAATAAACACGGTGGTAAAAACCTCTTAAGGCCCTCAAAAGTGAACTGGGTCGCCTCTGACCAGACAAAACGAGACTTAGTCAAGGTGAGGGCAGTCAGAGGGGCGGCTACTTGACTGAAACTTCAAATAAAACATTGATAAAAATGTGCAAACCCCAGAAATAATTGGAGTGCAGTGCGAGACTTGGGAACAGGCCAGTCAATAACGGCTTGTACTTTATCAGGGTCCATACTGATCCCATCCACTGTCACAACTGACCCCAAAAATGTGACTGACCTGGCATTAAACGTGCATTTAGCTGTAACACATGGCGAACATACCAGATATGTACCTGGAGAGATGGGTAAAAATATGGATATCATTGGGGTACACGAAAACGAAAATATTGAGCATGTCTCTCAAGACGTCATTAACTAGAGCCTGGAAAACTGCAGGAACGTTGATAAACCCGAATGGAAGAACCCGATATTCAAAGTGCCCTAAGGGTGTGTTGAATGTGGTCTTCCACTCGTCTCCCTCCTTTATGCACACTAAATGATACACATTGTGGAGACCAGCTTCGTGAAAAACTTTGCTCCCCGCAAGATCTCAAAAGCTGACGACATAACGGTAACGGGTACCAGTTCTTTATAGTGACCTCATTCAGTCTACGATAATTTATGCAGGGACAAATGTTTGCAGGGCCCAAACATTCAAATTTCACAATCCACATTGTATTGTTTGTATGGTAAATTTTGCAGTTGTATTGAAAATCTTTGGTATTTAGAAGAGTCCAGGAACATTTACGGGTCCTAAAATTAAAATTTAGTTCAGTTACAGTTCATCTTCTACAATTACCCCATCAAGTTCGGTCAGAAATCTTGGTGTAATCTTTGATGATCAGCTGACCTTCAAAGAGCACATTGCAAAGACTGCTCGATCTCGAGGTTTGCATTGCACAACATTCAGAAAGATCAGGCCCTTTCTAACAGAGCATGCTGCACAACTTCTTGTCCAGGCCCTTGTCATTTCTAGGCTGGACTACTGCAATGCTCTTCTGGCTGGACTTCCATCATGCACAATCAAACCTCTACAAATGATTCAGAATGTAGCAGCACGACTGGTCTTCAACGAACCCAAAAGAGCCCATGTTACACAGATCTTTATCTCCTTGCACTGGCTACCGGTTGAGGCTCGCATCAAGTTCAAGACATTGATGTTTGCATATCGAACAACTACAGGCTCTGCACCCGGCTACTTCCACTCACTATTACGAATCTACATTCCCTCCAGAAGTCTGAGATCCACTAGTGAGCGACGCCTCATGGTACCGTCACAGAGAGGCACAAAATCACTTTCCAGATCATTTTCGTTCACTGTTCCTGGCTGGTGGAATGATCTTCCCACCCCAGTTCGGAATGCTGATTCCCTGTCAATTTTCAAGCGACAGCTGAAAACTCATCTCTTTCGCCACTATTTGACTTCATCCTAAAATTAATTAATTAAGAAAAAAAAAAGTCTTTTTCTTTATTTAAACTGAAACTTGGTATTACAAGCACTTCTTGTGTCTGTTTGCCTCTTTAAAATGAATCACTTTATGTATTCCCCAATTGTAAGTCGCTTTGGATAAAAGCGTCTGAAAATGAATGTAATCTTGAATGAATGGTATTATTTTAGTTTAAGAGTTTTTTAGTTAAAAAGTTCCTGCTGGACCTCCATTTCCAGAAATCATCAGGTGGTTCAGAATTACAGAAAGATAAAGTCATCTAAAGCACTTTAAGGTCACGTCTGTATTCTATAATTATTTCTGTATTATCAAAGGACTGCTAGATCATTATAATGTTGTGTATCTGACTGTATATAAAGTTCCCTCATCAAGCTATGAGCAGAATGCAGGATGTATCTCTAGGAGAGGTGTTCAAAGGCCTTCACCAAACTTCACAGCCCTTCAAGCCAACATGCTGCTTGTAACTCTATTTTAAATTATTTGAAGTCTTCCAACAGTGTAACAATATACACAAGATTGAATGCAGGAAAAATTCTACATTGTTTATGTCTGCCTTGTTTGATCTGGAGTCAGATTTTGAGAAGAAATGGATAACATTTCCTCTTCCCATATTTTCACTGTCACGGCTCTGAATGAGTGGGACTGGACCAGCAGGATCATATTTTTTTCCTTTGCGCTTCCTGTTTACCTTCTGACTATTGTTCTGAATGCTGTTTTGATTATGATTATTGCTTTTGAGAAAGCCCTGCATGAGCCCATGTACATTTTCTTGTGTAATCTGTGTGTTAATGATCTGTGTGGAACTACAGGGTTTTATCCCAGGGCTTTGGTATATTTACTCACGGAAACAAACAGGATTTCAATTGAGGAATGTATTGTACAAAGTCTTATCATCATTGTTTATGGCGCTGGTGAATTCTCAAATTTAAGTGTCATGGCTGTTGATCGGTACATTGCAATCTGTCGACCTTTACATTATCACAGTATTATGTCTCCTTTCACTGTGAGGAGCCTGGTGGCTTTTATTTGGATATATCCTTGTTTTGTAAGTGTAATGTCCATTATAGGTGCTATGAAACACCCTTTTTGCAGACAAGAGATAGATAAACTTTTCTGTGAAAATCTGTCCTTGGTTAATCTTGCATGCAAACAAGATATTTTGAATGGGATTTTTAATGGATGGATGTATGCCACTGCAATTGTTTTAATTGGTTTTGTTCTGATTTCTTATTTTAAAATAATTCTAGCTTGTAGAAAATCTAAAGTAAATCGAGAGAAGTTCTTCAGCACATGTATGCCACACTTGATTACCTTTCTGACCTACATAGCCTGTTCTTTTTTTGATTCTTCCCAGACAGAATTAAGAGCAAAAACCTTGCCTCGTATGTTACATACTTTTTTGTCTGTTATATTCCTGATTGTTCCCCCTGTTGTCAATCCTGTAATATATGGTATAAAATTAAGTCCAGTTAGGGCAAAAGTACTGTGTATTTTCCAAAGTTTAAGGATTAAGAACTTGTAGTATGCCTTATTATAATTTAGTGCCGTCTGCTTTTTGTCTTTGCTCTGCATTAATCTGACCTTTCACTTAAACTTATTTTGAGATGTTCATATATATAATGTTATTTAAACAGGATAATTTATTCTTTAAGCTGTGTTATTAATGTCGCATGATGTAATGGTTGAAAGAAGTATATGTATATTTGTGTAAGTGCTTGTGTCTTAGCATTTGACACTGGATATATTTTGTGCTATTAAAGCTGACAAAGCAGGACTGTGTCACATTCATTAAAACAATGGTTCTTATAAATACAGTGGCTCGTTATAGGATGCTATGAACAATGATGCTACCAAAAATATCAAAGTAACACACTTTAAAAACCTATATCCCTCCCAAGATTTTTGCAAGATTACTGGCAAGCCCAAATCCAAAGGACTGAATACCATTCAAGATGGGTTATTATGGTTATGACAACCAAAACATAACCAGCTAGAAGTTTTTATGTTATTGGCATTAATATGATAATGCAACCAATTAAGTAAACTAAATTTATCAGACTATAAATGTGGCATATCCAAAAGTTTTAAATATCATTTTAGTTTATCCATTATTCTTATTTTGTAATTATGAAATAAAAATCTGAAAACGTTGTATTGGAGGAAGATATAAAAATAAGCCTCACAATCAATAGCTCACATACACTGAATACATGACAATTTAAGAATATTTCTGAAGTGTTTCAGTAAAACAGAATTGTAAACATTTCATGTAAAATGCACCAGTAATATTTGTTCACAACTGTGGTAAAATAATTTTTTAGAGGGCCCAAACATTCAAATTTCACAATCCACACTGTAAGAATTTTTATGTTTTTTAAGGTTGTTGATGTATTGAAAATCTTAGTTCAGTGAAAGTTCATCTAGGATAAATAGTATTATTTTAGTTAAAGAGTTTCTGCTGGACCTCCATTTCAGTTGCTTCAGAAATACAGAAGGATAAAGTCTAAAACAATTCAAGGTCACGTTTGCATTCTATAATTATTTCTGAATTATCAAAGGACTGTCAGATCATTATGACGTGATGTATCTTCCTCATGCAGCTGTGAGCAGAATGCAGGATGTATCTCTAAAAGAGGCGTTCAGAGGCCTTCTCCAAACCTCACAGCACTTCAAGCCATTTTAATACAACATACTGCTTATAACTCTATTTTAATGATCTGAAGTCTTCCAACAGTACAACATACACAAGACTGAACACATTAGAAATTCGACATTGTTTGGCCTTGTTTGATCTGGAGTCCAATTTTGAAAAGAAATGGATAATATTTCCTCTTCCCACATTCTCACTGTTACGGCTCTGAATGAGTGGGACTGGACCAGCAGGATCAAATTCTTTTCTTTCGCGCTTCCAGTTTACCTTCTGACTATTGTTCTGAATGCTGTTTTGATTATGATTATTGCTTTTGAGAAAACCCTGCATGAGCCCATGTACATTTTCTTGTGTAATCTGTGTGTTAATGATCTGTGTGGAACTACAAGGTTTTATCCCAGGGCTTTGGTATATTTACTCACGGAAACAAACAGGATTTCAATTGAGGAATGTATTGTCCGAGGTATAGTAATTTTTGTCTATGCAGTTGGTGAATTATCAAATTTATGGTGCTGGTGAATTCTCAAATTTAAGCGTCATGGCTGTTGATCGGTACATAGCAATCTGTCGACCTTTACCTAGTATTATGTCACCTTTTACTGTGCGGAGTCTGGTGACTTTTACTTGGATATTTTCTTGTTTTGCAAGTATAATGGCCATTTTGGTGGCTGTAAAACACCCAATTGCAGACACGACATAGATAAACCCTTACGAAACAAAAATATATGTGAATATATTGGAAGATATAATGTGATATATGAAATAATATATTTTGATATATGGGACTCTAATGCTTATATTTTTCAATATTATGCAATATATGCATGGACCATGTATAGCCATATTTTGATACATATAAAATATATATTTAGCAATAAGACAGAAACAATACAGTACTACGTAGCTTTATTGAAGCACTCATTCCTTTTTATTAACACATGGGTTTACATACAAAATTAAATATCTCAAAATCCCAATATGCCTACAAAGGTCCCCAATTCTATACAGATTCTGGCAAATTAAGGTCCACATTTAATCATTCAGCAGACACTTTTATCCAAAGCGACTTAAATGAGGACAATAGCAATCAAACCAACAAAAGAGCAATAATATGTATATATATGTATATACACACACACACACATTTTTGAGAGCCCCTTCTTGAATCAGGCTTGCAAATAAATGCAGCCTTGCTGATCAGAAGGAAATTCTTTTAAAACATTAGAAAATATTACAGATCCCAATTTGAACACTATGTGTGAACGTTATAATAATTAATAGAACTGTTGTAATTATTATCATTATTATTGTCTTACTTTTTAATTTTATTTACCAGAACAACAGTAATATTACAATACTAACATTTATGAATGTTGATGGAGCTTTTATTTTGAGGGAAACCCGCAGAAAGTCCTCAGTGCTTCTTTTTGTTGACAGCAGCAGATTTATAAATTATTCTCATTACTAATTTGGGAAGATGCACGTATCACATTGTCACATGCCTTGTAAATTCATAAAAGTGATTTTAATCATCACACAGTAACCAGGAACAACCACCCCTTCCTCTTCTGATCGGAGACTAAACGGTCTCTCGCTGTCGGTGCTTGTAATGATTTTTGCGTCTTTCTCGGACAGTTTTAAATGCTTTCACACTGCCGTCATGTTTGCTTTGCATTCACACATACATGACACAATAAATGTGCTCATATTTGGATACATATATTTTGCATACGTTCACATAAATATGTGACATTATACTGCATGTTAAATTATATGTGTAGCCAATATTTATATATTTAATAATATATAATTCCATATGAAAATATATTAAAATAAATATTTACCTTGAATTGTGTTCATATATTGCTAATACATATTCCCATATAAATGTGATTACATGAGCACCATATATGTTGACATATATTCCCCAATATATGGAAAGCGTCAATTCCTTATGTATTATTCAGTATATTGTAATATATTACCACAATGTATTATTCTATATAATTACCAATATACTGATAATTCTTTAATATATTGACCGTTCATATATAATAAAATATATTTTCTTTCTATAAGGGAACTTTTCTGTGAAAATCTGTCCTTGGTTAATCTTGGTTGCAAAGAAGATATTTCATATGGGATATTTAGTCTTTACTGGTTTAGTTCTGATTTCCAACTTTAAAATTTATTCTAGCTTGTAGAAGATCTAAAGTAAATCAAGAGAAGTTCTTCAGCACATGTATGCCACACTTGATTAATTGTCTGAATTATAGCCTGTTCTTTTTTTGATTCTTCCCAGACAGAATTAAGAGCAAAAACCTTGCCTCGTAAGTTATTTACCTTTTTGTCTGTTATATTCCTGATTGTTCCCACTGTTGTCAATCCTATAATATATGGTATTAAACTAAGACCAGTATGGGCAAAAATGCTATATATTTTGCTAAGTTTAAGGATTAATAACTTGTAGTATTCACAATTTTAATTTAGTGCTGACTGCTTTTTGTCTCATGATGCATCACTGTGACGTTTCATTAAAAAAGTGAAGTTTTATTTTTGAGGATTAATTTTATTGTTTTTATTTAAACAGGATTTTTCTATGCTGTACTAGTAATGTTACATGATTTTAATAGCTGAGAGAAGTATATGTATATTTATATAAAAGTGCTTGTGTCTTAGCATTTGACACTGCTTATCTTTTGTGCTATTAAAGCTGGCAAAGCAGGTCTATGTCACATGCATTAAAATAATGGTTCTTATAAATGTAGTGATTCTGTGCAGGATGTTATGAACAATGGAACGCTGAAACTATAAAAAAATATCAAAGTAACACTTTGGTGCCATCTTCTGGTTGAAAAACCTATATGCCACCCCCAATTACTGTAATTAGATTGAAAACTGATCCATTATTATTTACTAATGCTTACCATTGATTAAACTGAATCTGAAAATATAGTGCAAGAAGATTACATCTTAAATAATAATGTGTGGGTAGATCACATACAGGGCATGCAAGATATAATAACAACTGTAAACTAAATGTATTATATACATTTAAAATATATTTCTTCAAGTTGACATTTATTATATATACCATGCAACTGTGCTGTTTCTTCATTCCAAAGAACTTTTTTGTCTTTTATTTTATTTAAATGAAATGCATTAAGTACATTATTGGAAATTAAATATTTTTGTAATATTTGCTTTACATATAGTTGATACAGCAAGACAGTTTTCATAAGGGCCATAACTTGAGTCAAAATTCAAATGATACAAATGTGTGTTTTCTCAAAAAGTGTTTCTATATGTTCGAACATATGGTTAAAAAATATACCTATGCAAAAAAAAAGAAAAAAAAAAAAAGAAAAAAAAGAAGTGCTCTATTTTCACTCACTAATTTTGTATATACTAAAAATTATTCTTTAGTACTTCATAAGATAATCTTAAGAACATCTAAGTGTACTCAAATGTGCTATTTTGGGACACCATGAATATGGACTAAAATGTGTTTTTAACATATTTTCTCTGTATTAAAAAAAAATGTATTTAGTCACCACTAGTGAGTTCAAGTGTACTACATTATCTTAAGTACTAATGAATATTTTTTAGCATATTAAGTACAAAATTAGTGTGTGAAAATAGAGCAATTTAAGTACATCATGGAAGTGCACTTTTTTTCTCCTGGCTAACATTATGATCATTTTTGTGAATTTTATCCTCCATTCTAAAATTTCAATATCACTGTATTTTTTGTGTTTCGCCACATTGGCATATATTCAGACAAGGGTCAACTATAGAGACCAGCATCTCAGCAATGTGAGGATCCCCAAGATTGTTAATACACCTAAAATTAGAGCCATCAGGATAAGCATGTGTTTCAGATCAGGTGATGATTTTTTTACGATGATAATTTTCTGCAGCCTCAAACACGTGATGGTACTCTTGTGTCTTGGTATTTTCTGATTACACCAAATAAGATTAAGAACAGTTCTTCCATTCATTCTGCTACATAATTCAATTTTAACTTAAAGTCTGATTGGAGTGGCTTCAGTTGGGTCACTCCTCCTTCCAAGGTCACTTAGAAAATAAGACTGAGCCTGACCAGAGTACTGCGCAAACGTCCCAGGAGTGCCATCATCATCCGAAGATACCAACATGAAAACTCAGATCATACTTGTCTTGCTTGTCCTTGTTGTATTAGCACTGCACTGTAAGTTTGGGGGTTTTTTTGCATTTAGTGATAGAACTTTTTAAATTGACTAACTTTATATTTAAGACATATGTTGCTTGTGTAAACCTGAAACTGGGAAATCTTGAACAGCAAAACTCATGGATAAAAATCATGGATACATGGCTCCAAATCAGTTTTGGCTCATTTTACAGGATCTTTCAGTGCTAAAGCATTTAATTTCTGTCTAAGGCAAAGAGAATGAGGCTGTGTCATTTCCCTGGAGCTGTGCAAGTCTCAGTGGAGTTTGCAGACAAGGAGTGTGTCTGCCTTCTGAGCTTTACTTTGGACCCTTTGGCTGTGGCAAGGGATTCTTGTAAGTTCTGGTATATGCCTAATATCAATAATCTGTCACATCAGTTATAAACTATATTAAAATATACTTGTATTTTTCCTTTTTTTTTCAGGTGCTGTGTATCACATTTTCTTTGAGAACTGAAAATGATGTACCTCAAAAGTCCACTATGTGAATCCAGCCTTACCTATGATAATTCTGCTTTAATTCATCACATGCCTGCATGTTTGATTTAGGATAATGTATGGAGATGCTTTAAGGATTAACATATTTTAAATGGTCATGTATATAACACTGATTGTCAACTAATAGCATCTGATGATCAAGAATTTCAAACCATCGTGTTAAGGCGGACCATACCGTTTATAATGTGGAATACTTGAATTTAGGTCTTCTGATGACTGTTATATATCACAGCACTGATGCAATAATAAAATTAATAGGCTATTGTTTACCTCTTTGTGAAATTGTGATTCCAAGGCTTTTAAAACCTGTTCTCGAAGACAATGAGTTTGTAATATGCCCTATGAGGTTTAAAAAAATAAATAAATAAAAATCAGTTCTGTGGTTGTCAGCTGTCAGCTTGAACTGAAACCAAAGGTGGAAAATCTAAGGTAATAAGTTAATTCAAATATCTATTTTGAGAAAGATATTTCATTTCCAAAAGACTTTTGATTAAACAGATCTTTGTTTCCATGTAAGGCACCCAAAGACAAGCTATTTTTGCAGCATACACTGATTACTGAGTAAAAAGCGAGTGCGGTTTTAAATAATACATTAAATCTTTACAATTATAACCATATAGATTCTGCCAGAATATCTATAAATAACTTCAAATAACTAATCTACATAATAATAATATTTATTAAAGTATAACTTAAGAAACTGTAAGAGTAATAAAAAAAATAATAACATAATAGTTACAACAGTTATTGTTGCTACAAAAAAAAAAATGTAAAGGCACCACTGTCTAAAATAAAATAAAATAAAATTTACAAAATTACTCTGAACGTATTTTGC
The DNA here is from genome assembly GCA_039654775.1 of Spinibarbus caldwelli. NCBI lineage: Eukaryota > Metazoa > Chordata > Actinopteri > Cypriniformes > Cyprinidae > Spinibarbus > Spinibarbus caldwelli. Next base: position 12,352,178 of record CM077259.1, read on the forward strand.
AATGTTTTACAGTAGTAACAAAGCTGTTAGTAAGTTACAGATATTTCAAGCTATTTATAGGAATTATGGCAGACATCATGATTACCGTGGTTACAAGAGCTCGTGGAATAATAATAATTAAAAAAAACATACAAGAACCTGCAAGCCTCCTAAAACTCTATGATAAAATACATTTGGCGTAAGCATGTTAAAAAGCGAATACACATGTTGTGTTGTGCAGTGTATAGATCTACCTCTGCTAGTCGACGCTGTAGTCCACGTGACCGGAAGTCAATACGGTTCAGCAGCAGTTCCCGCGTTTGGCGACTCTTTCAATCACAAGCGACTTAAACTTGGAGTAGCAGCCAGTTATTCCGGAAATGGATGACCTGTATTTAGACAATATTGACGAATTTGTCAATGATCAAAATAAGATCGTAAGTCGTTTTTTTTTTAAACGAAATCGTTCTTGTAATCTGTAAATATGAAATGTCGGTTTACGTAAGATATCCAAATGCTTCCATGTGGCTGCATGCTTGTTTATTTGACTGTTCAGGGGTTGATTATCAAGACAAATACTGATATCGAATGAGTTTCATAACATTCGGTTCTGTTATCAGTTTTTTTCTTCTTCTGTGCAGTCTGTTGTCCGAAAGAATGGCACTTATGAGTTGGCTCTTGTTAGTGAATCAACCACACGCGCGAATCCATGTTGCATCTTCATCAAATCCGACTCAAAACTAACAAAAATATGTAACCTTACTATGCTTAATGCTAGAGAGAAATCAGTTCAGTTATTGACGGAATGTTAACATGTAGTTAAAGATACACATTATGAGTTTTATAGAAATCAAATGCCATTATTCAGTCAGACTAAACATGACAATAGCTTTTAGCTGCATTATCAACTAATTGTTATTCAGCATTTATATTTTGATTTTTGCAGGTCACCTACAAATGGCTCAGTTTAACTCTTGGAGTCCACGTTAACACAGCAAAACAGTAAGTCCTGTCCTTTTTATTGACACCACTTTTTGTATTCAAGCATTTGATGATCATTAATGATAATGTAACTTTTTTGCAGAATGTTGTATCATTACCTGCAGCAGAAACGCAATGAAAGTTCAGGGACGCCGCTTCATGCCACCTACCTTGTATCTGGGAAGTGTGTTGAGAAGGGTAGTACGGTAAGGGTTGAGATCTGATAATTGCTTAACCTTTGTGAAATTAATGTTTCCCGAATAACCATTATTTTAAGATCTGCAGTTGAATGTTTTCCATTACTTTTAGTGCCATAAAGTGTCAATAGTACGTGAAGACAAGCTTGATGGTAAGATTACCATATTTATATCTGTAAATTACAACAAAAAGCATTAATACGGGGCAAAAATGCAATAATCCTGGGCTAAAAAATGTTAGGCTTCTCTGATCTCACATAAGTGCTCTTATATTTATAATTATAATATTTATCATTTTAAATATGTTAATAAAATATATTTTTAATGTATTCTGTGTTGTATTGTCATTTTGTTGGAGTAATTTTAATTTAGATTTGATTTATTTATAGTTATTAATTTAAAATATAAATTAAGTAATATAAATACAAATTTTATTTTAATATTTCATTTTAAGGGGGAAATATAGGAAGTAAACACACACACACACACACACACACATTTTATATATATATATATATATATATAACACAACACAAAATATATTTTTAACAGCTGTTAAAGCGAAGATGGATGTGACCATCAGTGTGCATGTGTACAGTGTGCAGAGAGCCGAGCTGAAGGATAGTTCACCACTTTACAATACAGATTATGATGCTGTTAAGGAGAACCTAAAAAACTGCAACAAGTAAGTGATGCTCATATAACCTGTAATGTGTCATGTGCAAGCATCATATTCTAAAATTGTGACACATCCAATATTTCTGGCCTCAGGTACAGCGCTATACGTTGTGCTACGGCAGTCCCCATGTCATCTGCTGAGCTGCAGAGAACTCAAGAGATGGCTTTGGTCCCTCCAGCGGAGAAAGAAATCAGTAAACCTGGCTTGAATGAAAACACTTCAGCTACCTCCAAACCCAGTGCTAAGCAGCCAGCGGGCATCATGGGAATGTTTGCGAGCAAAAATGCTTCTAAGAGCCAAGAATCCAGCAAGGAAGTGAAAACAGAGCAGAAAGACTATTCTTCTCTGGTAAGGGTGTAACTCTGTAGTTTAATGTTGATGGCACACAGGACTGTGTGTGAAATTTATAATGGTTTCATATGTTGTAGGTTGAAACATCAAAAAGCAAAGCAGCCTCCAAAGCGAACCCGATGAGTAACTTCTTTGGGAAGTCTGCCCAAAGTGAGTGTTTTACTCTGTTGTCTGCCAAAAAGAAAATAAAAATACAAGAAACAAAGCATAACATGAACTAACCAAACAAAATTTTTTCTTGTGAAATTTAGAAAAGGCTGATGAAAAACCCAGCAAAAGCATTAAAGAAGAGATGGATGGAAGCTCAACAGCATCGGCTACTGCAAGTACGAAACAGTCACAGACGTCTCACAAATCTGAGACTGACATTAAAGAGGAACAATCCAAAGTGTCCAATGCTTTGAAGGCTGAATCACAAGACACTCGGAAGTAAGGTTTCCTTCATTTATTTATTCATTTATTTTCTTTTTCAAGGAAATTATTTAATTTATATATACATATATACAGTCATGGCCAAAAATCGGCACCCTTGGTAAATATGATCAAAGAAGTCTGTGAAAACTAATCAGCATTGTTAATCCTTTTGATCCTTTATTTAAAAAAATTCACAAAAATCTAACCTTTCATTGGATAATAAGAAATTTAAAATGGGGGGAAATATCATTATGAAATAAAGGTTTTTCTCTAATACACGTTGGACACAATTATTGGTACCCCTAGAAATTCTTATGAGTAAAATATCTCTGAAGTATATTCCCATTCATATTCACAATTTTGAGCACTCCGGGGTGATTATGAACATGAAATTATCCAGCCATGGCTTCCTGTTTCACAGAAATATAAATAGGAGGGAAAACAAAGCCCAAATTCCCTTAATCATCCATCACAATGAGAAAAACCAAAGAATATATTTCTGACGTGCAGCAAAAGATAATTGAGCTTCACAAATTAGTGAAGTGGCTTTAAGAAAAGAGCTAGAGCAGTGAAAATTCCCATTTCCACCATCAGGGCAGTAATTAAGAATTTCCAATCAACATAAAATGTTACGAAACTGCCTGGAAGAGGATGTGTGTCTATATCGTCCTAATGCACGATGAGAAGGAGAGTTTGAGTGGCTAAAGACTCTCCAAGGACCACAGCTGGAGAACTGCAGAAAATAGTTGAGTCTCGGGGTCAGAAAACCGTAAAAAAAAAAAATGGTCAAACAGCACCTAGATCACCACGTGTTGTTTGGGAGGGTTTCAAGAAAAATTCTCCTAGCTCATCCAAAAACAAACTCCAGCATATTCAGTTATCAGACACGACTGGAACTTCAAATGGGGCTGGCTTCGATGGTCAGATGAAACTAAAAAATGAGCTTTTTAGCAGCAAACACTCAAGATGGGTTTGATGAACAGAGGGATAAAAAGTACCCCATGTGTACGATGAAATATACTGCTGTATTTTTGATGTTGTGGGCCTATATTTCTGCTGGAGGTCCTGGACATCTTGTTTAGACACATGGCATCATGGATTCTATCAAATACCAACAGATAAAAAATCAATAAGTGACTGACTCTGTTAGAAATCTTATAATGAGCCATGTTTGGATCTTCCAACCGTACAATAATCCAAACACAAACCTCAAAAACAACACAAAAATGGGTCACTGAGCACAAAACCAAGCTTCTGCTATGATCATTCCAGTCCTCTGACTTGAACTCTATAGAAAATGAGTGAGGTGAAGTGAAGAGAAGAAGCACCAACATGGAGCTGGGAATCTAAAGGGTCTGGAGTGATTCTGGATGAAGGAATGGTCTCTGATCTCTTGTCAGGTGTTCTCTAACCTCATCAGGCATTATAGGAGAACATTTAGAGCTGTTAAACTGGCAAATGGAGGTTTCAAAAAGTATTGAATAAAAGGGTGCCATTAATTGTGGCCAATGTGTATTAGAGAAAAACATTTATTTCATAATGATATTTCCCCCCATTTTAAATTCTTAGTATCCAGTGAAAGGTTAGATTTTTGTGAATTTTTTAAATAAAAGATCAAAAGGATTAACAATGCAGAATTTTCACAGCCTTCTTTGATCATATTTACCAAGGGTGCTGATATTTTTGGCCATGACTGTATGTATGTGTGTGTGTATATATATATATATATATATATATATATATATATATATGCAAACACACTTCATATCACTTCTTCTTAAGTGTGGTTTATATGACGTGCTATATTCGTCTAATAAATGTGAGCTAAAAGCTATGTTTGCTTTATCCAAGTAAAACAAAGCGTCCTGAGGTTGTGGATAGTGACGATGAGAAAATGGAGAGCCAGCAGAAGAAGAGACGGCGGATAAAGAAGCCCCAGCCAGACAGCAGTGATGATGAGGGTAGGAAAGAGATAGGGGAAAAAAAGGCTCACGTCATGCTTGGCAGATTTGGATCAGTCCAGATGAGGCGCTCTGTGACCCAAAATGAAGAAAAACAAAGAAATAGGTTCACCCTCTGGGCAGAGTGCTGAATAAAATATCAAAATTGCTTTCTGACAAACAAAAGCTAATTGATAACATTCATTGTTTCTTCCCTCGTTCTTTCTCTTTTCCTTCTGTCTATATATATATATATATATATATATATATATATATATATATATATGTACGTGTTTGTGTGTTTGTGTAAATTTCAAATATGTGTGTGTGTGTGTGTACAGACTTTTATACTTAATATATGTCTCTTCTTCCCTCTTCCAGTTGTGCCAGATTCTCCACCTGTGCCTAATGTACGTACTCCCAGCCCTAAAAAACAAGTGAAGAGAGAGCCTGTTTCACACCAAGAAGTAAGCATTGCCATCACCAATAATTACTAGCTTTTTTAGGAACAATTTCCAAACACTCCTACAGGAAGTCCCACTTCAAACTCGACATGCCAAAATGGCAGGTCACTCAAACCAGTTAGGTCAAGGTTAACAAGGGCAGTTAGCTACTGCCGATAGATGGTGTAAGAGAACTCATTCAAGACCATTCAAACGTAGTCATCTGTTCATACAAAATGAATTTTTTTTTTTTTTTTTTTTTTTTGCAAGGAAAAAACACCAACTTGTGCTATTCTTTTGTGACTAACAGATATCGCTATACAAGTCATATTAATTTAAACACATCTCATTTGTATTTTCCATACAGTAATATTGTCAATGATTATGTTCTTGACACACTCAGGAGAGTTCAGATGTGAAGAGGAGGAAAAGGAGGCGTGTTTTGAAGTCTCACACATTTGTTGATGAAGAAGGTGCCTTTGGTAAGTATAATTTCAGTTGACATTTTCCATGGTTTTGATTAATGGTCGACAAATTTTTTTGATGGCCGATATTGATATCTTAAGAGAGCAGGGTGGCTGATGACCGATATAAAGCTGATATATATGGTATTACACTTTACTAACAATTAACAATAGCTGCAATGACATTTATATTTGTTTGACATTATTTTGTAAATTAAAATAAATAAATAAATAATAATAAACAAGCATTCTCAGCACTTTCAAAATAAAAGTCTAGTCAATGTCATCATAAATGCTGGCCAAACAGAAAAACATATTGGCAGATGCTGAAAAAATGCTCTATATATATATATATATATATATATATATATATATATATATATATATATATATATATATATATATATATATATATATCTATATCTCAGTTGATATATATCTGTCAACCACTAGTCTTGATCATCTCCATGTACATGAACCATCAAATGCATCAAATCTGTAATATAAAGGATTATAATTTTAAAAATTCACAATTTCAAATTCACGTGTTTCACAATTAGGTTCATTGCAAATTATGTTTTATTGACAGAATTTGTGGCATTTATGTCAGTTACCACAGATTTTTTTCTGCTCATCTCTGTTTTATTCATTTTGTAGTTACAATAAAGGATTTACGGTAGAAGTACACAGGGCCAGGAAATAAATATGACAATGCTTATTATTTATGCCCTGCCTATTTAACCTGGAAGATTCCTTTAAATATCTGTGCATAACAGTGACTAATGACTCTCTCCTTACTTTTACAAGGACATCATTTATAAGTGCTGACAGAAACATTTAAACCATTGAGTAAATCATAAGTTATGTGACAGAAATACAGATGGCTGGCAAACTATTTTTGCTGAAACTGTTTATTCCAGATTATTTTTGACTTTGTTCATGTGGAGGAAATCTTCGTATTTGAACACCAAAAGCACGAATGTGTGTTTGATTCCTGTAACTTTGCGCCACTGGTATTATTTTTGTACTTAGCACAGTGTCTAATATTACACATTCCTTAATGCCAGTTGTTTGTTCAGCACAAAAACTCTTTCAAGTAGATGTTTTTTTTATTGTATGGCAACCAAATTCATTTCATATGGTTTTTTTTTTTTCTTTATTTGTTTGTTATTATACACGATTGACCAGACCAAGATTTATAGTGTAGCCAGGAATGTGTATTGTTCTAAAACCTAGTGTGTTGTCTACAGAGGCAGTAATTTAAGACATAATAATACGCACAATGTGAAGGCTGTTAATATAAATTACGCTGCCTAAGGAACTTTGTTTTGGCCAAAAAGAATCGCAGCTTTGCAAAATCCCTATGTATCCAAGTGCCTATGTATAGAACCCCAAACCAGACACTTATATTCACCACATTCGGCTTGACAGTGTCTCTCTGACAATGAATAACCAATGTTTCTGTTTTCCTAGTGACCGAGAAGGGTTATGTGAGCGAGTCTTACTCTGAGAGTGAAGAGGAGCCTCAATCTAACAGTCAAGCCAAGGATTCAAGCTCACTCAAGCAGTCATTTGGAAAAAGAGAGGAAGAGAAAAAAGAAAAGAGTCAGAAGAAGACCTCTACGGCTAACAAACCTTCAAAACAGCCATCCATCATGGGATTTTTCCAGAAGAAATAATTTTTTTTTATTCTTACATGGACTTTTAGGGGAATACTTCACCTGGAAATGCAAACTGTCATTAATTACTCATCTTCATGTTGTTCTATGACATGAATCATTGCAAAGGTCTTTTTTTGTTCATAAAGTCTGTCCATTAAAGAGGAGGGAAAACAACAGAAAAAAAAACAAAAAAGTAATGCCTTCATTTTTTTTTGGTGAAATATCCTTGTGCACTTAATTTTCAGCAGTGACATTCATTCCCATGAACCACATATGATGCTGTAAGGAAAACAATCTTCATTGTCATTGTCACTTTTCAGAGACTTTGACAGAAGATTTCTCCTTCTACATGAACAACACCTTTGTGCCGACTATCCTGGGCCTGATATGATTGGTTGTTGTAGTATGTAAATGTATGATCCTGCTGATCTAGCAGATTTCCTTACTATTAACCAACCTGCACATGGCCAACCACCAATAATTCCTGTACTGTAAGGTTTGTGGATTCTGTCTATTGTCTATTTTTAGTATGTTGCTGGATAATAAATCAAAAATTAAAATATTTTTTCTTTTTGTTTGGATTTATTTTCTTGTAAAATAAATATTAGTTGGTTTAGCCAGAAATTAGCCAGACATTCATTAGTTAAGTCCATTAAAAATCTGCTCAGTGGTCAAGAAAATGTTTTTCTCTTGCGGTCTTCTTTGGTTCCTGGGAGTCAAGTTGTTTTCTCCTCTGAGCTTCATATTTCTACATGACATCAGTTTCTGGCTCCAAAGTTGTGTTGATCTTGGACATTTCCATTTATCAAAACTAAACTTACTGTGTGGAAAGGCATGCCTCTGGAAATGCACATCAAAATCAGTCCAAGCTCTTCTGATCCAGTGCCACAGACGTGAAATTGAGCGTTTTGTGCCAAGACATAATTCCCCATAAACTCACTTTTTTCCCTGAGGAAAGGCTCCTAAACTTAGGCCTGAGTTGGTATGTGCGATTGAATTCAAGAACAGAGTGTACTTTATATTGTTGTAAAACATTTGTAATTGTGCTTTCAAACCTGGGGTCCACCATAGTGAGAATTTCTCATTGCTTTGTATATTAAATACTCAAAATTCTTCCTCTTTGTGATCATTTGATATGTACAAAAAAAACAACCTTTGACACCAATTACCTTATCCAACTGCATTCTGTGAAGGAAAATAATTTGGTTTTGTTTGTTTTGTGCAGTTAGGTGTTTGCTCGTTCCCTGAGCTCACCCTTGCAGGCCTCTCGCTGGGCAGTCAAGATGTAGACTGGGGTGAGGCGCCCCTCCTGGATACCTTATCAAACAGCCGTTTAAAATTTTAGGTGCCTCGTTGTCTGAGAAAATCCTTTGCTCGATTGCATAGCTGTCGTTGGAAAAATGCAGCAATGGTTTTGGCTCGCCGACGCTTCGGGAGAGTGCGGTTAACTGTTTCCAGGTTTACCTTCAGTCTTCAAAGGTGCACTTGTTCAGCTACCTGTTTGGATCCTTTTGATTTCCATATAAACCATTAATACAACAATAATGGAATGTTGAAAGAAAAATTAAACTGCATTAAATTGCAAAATAGTTTTAGAAAAAGTTCTCACTCAGAAATTACATCTACTTAAATGTTATATTTTTGAGTAGAAAAATATAAGTAGATTTTGTTTTTTGCATATCAAAACAACACTGGACCCCAATGACTATATTTGATTTGCCAAATTATCTGCTATGTTCCACAGAAGAAAGTCATACAGGTTTGAGGGTGAGTAAATGATGACAGACATTTTGGTGACCTGTCCCCTTAAGAGCGCCATCGTCTGGTGAGGAAGGATATTACACAATGCTATTATAAAATGATGTGAAGAAAAAGGTACTAAAGCCCAAATTGAAAAGGTAACTGGGACTCATTATCTCACAATTCTGGCTCCTTTCTCACAATTCTGAGAACTGAATTATTTCTCAGAATTGTGAGATATAACCTTAAGATGGCAAGGTATATTCACTCAATTCTGAGAAGTCAGAATTTTAAAATCTAAAATTGCAATTGCAAGAAAAAATGTCAGAATTCTAAACTTATATCACGCAAATCTGACTTTTTTCTCCGAATTCTGAGTTTATATCTTGCAATTCTGAGAAACAAAGTCCAAATTGTGAGATATTTTTTTAATTCCACAGATGAAACAAGCTTCTATAGAAAGGTTTATTTTCCATTAAAGAAAAAAAAAATTGTAGCAAGTGTCATTTTTTTTTACCACATCCATCTGTTTAACACTTCAGCTCTTCATTTCCACCTACCTTGTTCTGTCCATCCGTGATTTAACACTTTTGTCCACCGTACGATTTCAATTAGATTGCTCTTGCATAGCCGCTCAGAACGCATTTTTCAGCCCAGGTGGAATAGATCAATAGGCATTTTCAAAATATATCAAGTGAACTCACATTATTAAATTCAAACTGGCCTCAGGCACGCTGCAAAGCCATTAAATATTGTTTGAGAGCTTCATATTTTGTCTTTTCTGCTCATGTAAAAATACATATCTTACAAAACCAGAAGGGCTTTTGTAGGTTTAGCCTACAAGATTTTCCAATCCTGTCATTCCTAACTCACACATGTGACAAACACCGTCCGCTCATTACTGAATATTCACATTTTAATTAGTTACATATTTACCCATGTGACTCCTCCCGCTTCCCTTTTGCACATTGAACCTGTTTGTGGTTGAAATAATCCATTAAGCAAGTACTTGAACTCAAGATTTTTTAAAGTTCCTTTTGAAATTTTTACAGACCCTCATAAAAGTTCATTAAGTGTAAAACAATTAATACAGAGAATCTGCATCTCTGAAGATGCCTTTTAAGTCCGGGCAGAGCTTGCAGGCATGAGAGAGTCTGGCTTTGCAGATCAACGCCAACAAAATACATCAAACAGCAATAACTCAAACTTTGAGCAGTGATTTATTTTTCTAATCCCCCTCACTGTTCTCATGCAGAGCTCTTAAAGAATAAATCATTGTGTATTAACTGAAAGCAGATTTTTACACACGCTCGTCTGATGGGATGATATAACTGCATTTGGCTGAAAGACCACTGTTCTTTGTCAAAACAGGAAAATATGCAGAACATGATTGGAAAAGGCAGAGCACGCATCACCTTTCTGGGATTTGATGTCTTTGGGATTATTTTTAGGGTGTGGGGTGCCTCACATCTGGATTTGTCTTGTTGAAATCAAGCAAAAATTTGTATTTTTCTGATTCTGATTACCAAATAGAGCCTGTGATCTCTTTACAAATGTCACCGAATGCACTGAAACGCTGCACATGTGCAAAACTTGGCATGAATACAAGCCCTGATTATCTCTAAAACGCTTCACATCATCATTCATCATTCTGTCATATTAGTTAACCGGCCATATGACACCCATCCATCATGGGTTGATGTGGCTTAATTACTATTTTCCGTGGTAAAGGCCATGTAGTCTGTTCTCAGTAAAATTGGTGTTGTTTGGAAGTAAATTTTTGTTATATTCATAATTCTTTAATTTTGGCAGAACTTTTAGCATTTATTATTCTCACTTAAGGGATAATCATAAAGGGATAGTTCACGCGAAAATTAAAATTCTGTCATCATGTACTCACTCATGTTTGTCGAAGCCCATATGACTTCCTTTCTTTTGCCAAACACAAAAGCAGTTATTTATAGCAGGATCCAAGCTGCACTTTTCCATACAATGAAAGTGAATGGTGACCACGAGCAAGAAAGATTTACAAGGCATGAAACTCTTTTAGTGATTTCAGTCTGCTACTCACACAAAAAAATATCACATATTTAGTGCATTTTTATTATGGTTGACTTTTTATAGCTTGACAGTTCCTGGTCTCCATCCACTTTCATTGTATGGAACAGAGCAGCATGGACATTCTTCAAAAGATTTTCTTTTCTTATTTTTCGAAATAAAGAAAACACATGTTTGTTATGACACAAGGGTGAGTAAATGATTAGGATAACAGTCATTTATAAGTAGTGGTGTCCTTACCGTTCCTAGTAGGGATCAGGAAAGGCAAATTCATGACTGGATTGTTCATGACAGGCTGTTCAGTGCTTGCTTAGCATGATTCAAATCATTGGATGAAACGATCAGGGCCAACTCAAGTAAGCAGAGAGAAAAATGGGGTACAAAAAAAGTATTTGGATGGCACATTAATTCACAGGTTACATGAACACCTTAATCAGCTACGAAAGCTAACCAATCCATCAGAGTTAATTAGCTTAACCCAGTTTAGCTCCCTTTGAATCTTGTTTCAGTTGCTTAGAGACTGTGAATCTGCAGGCGTCGTGCAGAGCAGTAGTTCAGAGGCAGAAACATTACATATTCGCAGTGGTGGACAGTTTTTACATAAGTATCTGTATTTTATTTTGGGAAATTTTTACTTCACTACATTATACTTTCTTCACTACATTTGATAAAAACATATCATTCCATATTATTTTGAACAGTGGAAATCACCACTCGCTAAAACAACACAGCAATGTGTAATTAACAAACAAACTGATTCTTTTTAATTAACCTGTTGAATCAGTTTGCAAATAGCATTGAAGAATTCATTTGGACAGGTCCAATCACAGCAGTTCTCTGGTCCACAACTCTAAGATTTCATGATCCAGTCAGAGCGAGTATCAAGTAACAATTCACTTGTTCATGACTGACTCAAAATGTGCAAACACAGGTAAAAACTATAAGTAACATTAAAATAATGCAAATCAATGCTCATGCATTTGTCCTGCTGTTGTAGCATTTTAAAATAATATAGAACTAGTTTGTTTGCACAGTAGGGGTTGAATATTTGAAGTCAATAGTTATGTGATTAAAGCCCAGTTGAGTTCTTGTTAACATCTTAACACATTTTACCCCTTGTGACTTCCATTTTTAATTGTACGTATACACTATTTGTCACCACAAATTTACAAGCATTTTTTTTCTTCATTTTAAATACTATATTTTTTATCTTGTTGTTTGCACACTTGAATTATCAGTAACTTGATATTTTCAGATATTGAAGTTTAATGTTTTGATAGTGTATGTTTTGGTAATAAGATAAAATGTTTGCTTATTTGCAGATAAACATCTTCATTCACTAATCATTCTTTTTTTTTTTAGAATGGAGTATATATATTTGCAAAATAAATAAAAATGGCTCATTACTCAATACTTTTTACTTTTAATACAGCAAAATGAAAAGAAGTACTTAAAGGGATAGTTCACCCAAAAAATGAAAAATTCTGTCATTAATTACTCACCCCTCATGTCGCTCCAAACCCGTAAGACCTTCGTTCAGCTTCGGAACACAAATTAAGATATTTTTGATGAAATCATAGAGCTTTCTTTTCCTGCATAGACAGCAAGGGAACTGACACGTTCAAGGCCCAGAAAGGTAGTAAAGACATTGTTAAAATAGTCCATGTGACATCAGTGGTTCAACTTTACTTTATGAAGCTATGCGAATACTTTTTGAGCACAGAGAAACAAAAATAATGACTCTATTTAACAATTTCTTCTCTTCGAATTTTTGAATGAAGTCGTTATTTTTGTTTTCTTTGGGCACAAAAAATACTTGCATAGCTTCATATAATTAAGGTTGAACCACTGATGTCACATTTAACAATGTCCTTACTACCTTTCTGGGCTTTAACGTTTCAGTTGCTGTCTATGAAGGGTCAGAAAGCTCTCGAATTCCATCAAATATATCTTAATTTGTATTCCGAAGATGAATGAAGGTCTTAAGGGTTTGGAACGACATGAGGGTGAGTAATTAATGACAGAATTTTTATTTTTGGGTGAACTATCCCTTTAAGTAATATTTTTTGAGCTCTATTTTATTAGGGTATCTGTACTTTTACTCAAGCATACTTCATCCACTATTGCTTATTTGTCCAGTTTTATCACCTGCCTTCATATACGTATGATATTCTACGTAATAAATCCAAGAAAAAAAAAAAAGGTAAATAGCACTAGCTGGCTTTCAAATAGCTGCTGAACATCACAGTGGTATAAAACGTAAGTCCATTTACACTTTTACATGCAACAATGGGAAGAAAAGCTGAGCAGGAAAACTCACACAGAGAACTGACCCATTCACCTGATTTATACCCAGTGACTGCCCCCAGCTGTTCAGATTGCCAGAGCCAAGACTAAGCATGCATAGCTGAAAGCTATTTATTGGGAATTCAAAACCTTTAGCCAAAAGCGAAGGTGCCAATAAAACTGTTTAAAATCAAATTCGCAAGTGTCGAACCCCACCGAGCTGAAACAATTTCAGACTCCATCAAATCAACACGGACATAACAAATCGAAAGGTTCTCAACATTACACAGGGCTCTTTTTGTGAAGCGACGGCCTGCGTACGGATCAAACGGGATGTCCGACCATCCCCTTAAACTAACATACACAAAGAGAGAAAATGAAATAAGAGCGCACAGTAAAATCCCCTTTGTCTCCCTCCAAAGCCGTTCAAAGAGAACAAATTGCCAGAAACTGTTAGATCCAACAGCCAGCGGAAATAATTCACAGCTTCATTGTGAGACTATTAAGGTCTGCAACTGAGGGGCTTCTGTTTCAAAATATTTTGTCAGGCCTTCAGTGAGAGATGAACAGCACCGTCTGGCACTTTGTGTGCGGCCAGCACAATGATTCATTGTGATAGAAGAGGAAAGTGGGCTTTTGGGATCTGGAGAGAGGGGATATTAGTCACAACTCCCTGAACTGCCCCAATCTGGGTTTGGTGGCCCGTCTCGGTTCATTGTGATTAACACGACGGAAGAACAAACGATGTCAGGAGCCCATCATGATGACGGGCCGCAACAGGTTTCTTCTCATTTATGCCGCAACTGATTGTTCGTTCCAGCTCAAAGTAAACATCCCATCATGTCTGCTTCTCATTTACAACATTATGAAAAGTTTCTCATCAGTATCAATGATCATGTGAGCTAATGACCTGCTTTAGTACATGGATGCTTGATACCTAAAAGCCTGCAAAAAGTCAACATTATCTACATTTACGGCAAAGAACCTATATTTTCTTTTTATACTTATTATATTAGGTCATAATATGGAAGCCCATTTCCATCTGTAATAAAATAAAATAAAAAAGGTAATTGGGACTTTATATCTCACAATTCTGAACTTTTTTCTTTCAGAATTGCAAGATATAAAATCAGAATTGCAAGATGCTGAGAAGTCGAGTTCACAACTTGCAACTGTGGGATATAAACTCGCAATTCTGAAAAGTCAGAATTGTGAGATAAAAGACCACAACAACCTTTTTATATTTTTTACACCACTGCAGAAAAAAAAAAAAAACAGATTGGCGAGACGTAAGGTCAGAATTCAGAGAAAAAAAAAGGCAGAATTCTTAGAAAAAAATTTTACCTTTTTTTTTTTTTTTTGGCAGAAACAGGCTTCCAATAACGTTTGAAAACAAGAATGTAAGAACAGTCTATAAAAGAACATAAAAGAAATCTTTCAATAAGATTTCATATTCGTTAGTCAGGACATCAGCCCAATATATTTTTCATAATTTTTAAGTGCATACGAGTTATACATAACCAGATCAATACACACGCTACAAACATTACAATGCAAAACATTTTCTGCATAAAAGATAGCCAGAAAAATATTCTATTGAATTAAAGATGTTGGCTGCTTTGACTTTACAATAAATAGTGTATTTTTAGTTTATCCATATTACATATATGAGTAGTGTATATCTAAGAACAGTGGGGAAAAAAAATGTGGCCTACGTCAACTTTATAAAAGCATTCCGGCCAATAAGCTGTCTACATCATCCTTTGTTTTTCTTCTTATGTACATACAGTGGATGCTTTCTAAAATTACATACAGTGGGGCAAATAAGTATTTGGTACACTGCCGATTTTTCAAGTTTTCCCACTTACAAAGAATGGAGAGATCTGTAATTTTCATTGTAGGTACACCTCAACTGTGAGAGACAGAATCCAGAAAATCACATTGTATGATTTTTAAATAATTAATTTCCATTTTATTGCATGAAATAAGTATTTGATACAATAGAAAAATAGAACTTAATATTTGGTACATAAACCTTTGTTTACGATTACAGAGGTCAGACGTTTCCTGTAGTTCTTGACCAGGTTTGCACACACTGCAGCAGGGATTTTGGCCCGCTCCTCCATACAGGTCTTCTCCAGATCTTTCAGGTTTTTGGGCTGTCGCTGGGCAACACGGAGTTTCAGCTCCCTCCATAGATTTTCTATTGGGTTCAGGTCTGGAGGCTGGCTAAGCCACTCCAGGACCTTGAAATGCTTCTTACGGAGCCACTCCTAGTTGCCCTTGCTGTGTGTTTGGGGTCACTGTCATGCTGGAAGACCCAGCCACGACCCATCTTCAATGCTCTTACTGAGGGAAGGAGGTTGTTGGCCAAAATCTCACGATACATGGCCCCATCCATCCTCCCCTCAATACGGTGCAGTCGTCCTGTCCCCTTTGCAGAAAAGCACCCCCAAAGCGTGATGTTTCCACCCCCATGCTTCACGGTTGGGATGGTGTTCTTGGGATTGTACTCATCCTTCTTCCTCCAAACACGGCGAGTGGAGTTTATACCAAAAAGCTCTATTTTGGTCTCATCTGACCACATGACTTTCTCCCATGCCTCTTCTGGATCATCCAGATGGTCTTTGGCAAACTTCAGACGGGCCTGGACATGTGCTGGCTTGAGCAGGGGGACCTTGCGCGCGCTGCAAGATTTTAATCCATGATGGTGTAGTGTGTTACTAATGGTAACCATTGAGACTGTGGTCCCAGCTCTCTTCAGGTCATTGACCAGGTCCTCCCGTGTAGTTCTAGGCTGATCCCTCACCTTTCTCAGGATCATTGATACTCCACGAGGCGAGATCTTGCATGGAGCCCCAGTCCGAGGGAGATTGACAGTCATCTTGAATTTCTTCCATTTTCTAATAATTGCGCCAACAGTTGTTACCTTCTCACCAAGCTGTTTGCCTATTGTCCTGTAGCCCATCCCAGCCTTGTGCAGGTCTACAATTTTGTCCCTAGTGTCCTTAGACAGCTCTTTGGTTTTGCCCATAGTGGAGAGGTTGGAGTCTGATTGATTGAGTGTGTGAACAGGTGTCTTTTATACAGGTAACGAGTTCAAACAGATGCAATTAATACAGGTAAATAGTGGAGGATAGGAGGGCTTCTTAAAGACAAACTAACAGGTCTGTGAGAGCCAGAATTCTTGCTGGTTGGTAGGTGATCAAATACTTATTTCATGCAATAAAATGGAATTATTTAAAAATCATACAATGTGATTTTCTGGATTTTTTTTTTTTGATTCTGTCTCTCACAGTTGAGGTGTACCTACGATGAAAATTACAGATCTCTCCATTCTTTGTAAGTGGGAAAACTTGACAAATCAGCAGTGTATCAAATACTTATTTGCCCCACTGTACATCATTTCCTTTAATGATGATGATTGCCTTAAACACTTTCTTCCTTATAATTCCAGCCAAATACCATACATTCTCATCAAATGTGCATTTTTCAACAATGCAAGAAAAATGAGTGACCTCAAAGCCTCTGGAAAAAAAAAAAAATCAAGGTCTCAGAAAGAATTCTGGGATGTCAAACTCATAAAGACTTGCGCTAAACTGACTCATAGTAATAAACGAGTTCTTTAGCCTACCTGCTGCCAGCATCTGGTTTTGTACTACATGCACATTGTGTGAGTGTGGGTGTGTGTGTTCTTCTGGTAATAAAATGAGTGTCAGACTGGGATGGCACAGTGTTAGAGTGAGGAGGAGACTAAGAAGTGCAAAGACTGTCCAGCTGTTCAGGGTTTAAGTACTTCACCACTTCCTTGATCCCGTCTTCACAGCTCCTAATCTTACTCAAGTCTTTCTGCTTGTCCTCTTCTTCTTTGAACTTTCTCCAAGTGTCTGTGCAAACAGAAAAAATAAAGGACAATCCAAACTGGGAAAAATTAAGTTTTACAGCAAAGGCCTGTTTCATAGTGAAGCAACGGGGTAAATGCATTAGGCTTTTTGAAAGTTGCATTTGAATTGTATGGACTTGCTTCTACCATGGGATCAAAAAATAAAAAAGGTACTTGTGACTATTAATCTACTTTCTTTTCACAATTCTGAGCTTTTATCTCACAATTCTGAGAAAATTGCGAGACATAAAGTTGGAACTGTGAGATATAAACTTTCAATTGTGAGGGAAAAAGTTGGAATAGTTACCACTTTTATTCTGTGGCAGAAAAAACAACCACTACGAGATATAAACTCAGAAATTTGTGTAAAAATATGTCAGAATTCTGAGTTTATATCTCACAATTGTTACTTTTTTTCTCACAGTCTTGGCAGAAAAAGTCAGAATTGAGAAATATAAAATGGATTTATTTTTTATCCTGTGTCGGAATCAGACTTTCATAGCATTGCATCTCTATACATAAAAATGTGATTTCTGCGAATACTGTAATGCATACGACAAAAACCATACGGATTGCTTTAGCGTGCCATGTCAAACAGGCCTAAGTCTGTCTGGCAGTTCAGCATTTAAGCTGAAAGACAGCCAATGCACACAAAATGCATTAAGAGTGACTTTCTGAAATAGTTAAGACAGAAAATTTATAAAAAGGAAATCAAAAACCTTTCTTTAATTTTCATGTTAGACATGTTCAATTTCCTTTGGTCTCCTTCACCTTCTCATGTTTCCTGGCAGCTGTAAATACTCTTAGCTCAAATATTTAGTGTCGTCCCTAGACTCTGTCTCTCTGTTTTCAGGGCTGTTTAAAACATACTGTAGGTTGACATATAAGGAGAGGAATACATTTTTCTTTTACTCACCAAAAAAACGTATTCAAATCAAACTCAATTTTAACTATCAAAATACACCGTTGAATGTTTAAATGTGTGGTGCTGTGCAATGTATGATTTTCAATATCTCATAAAGCAGTAATTCCAAACTAATGCAAAACTAATTTGGTGAAATGAAAGGAATGAAACATACCCTCATCTAATGTGGTCAGCAAAATGTAATTTTCCGGATGCTCTATGAGGTCTTTCTTCTGAACGTCACCTGTCTCCATCAGATGCAAAACACCTGCAAAGATTAGAAGACAGTTTTGAGGTTAAAAAAAAAAAGATTACAAAATAAAAACAAGGTAACACTTTACAATAAAATCGCATTAGTTAATGTTAATCAATGTATTTACTAGAATTAACAATGAGCACTACATTTGTTACAGTATTTATTAATATTTGTTCTTATTAGTTAATAAAAATACAGCTGTTCATTGTTAGTTCATGTTAGCTCAGGTCCGTTCAATAATATTAACAGTTGCAACTTTTGATTTTAATAATCTATTAAGAAATGTTGAAGATTAATAAATGCTTCATAAGTATTTTTCATTGTTATATGTTTATTCATGTAGTTAACTAATGTTAACAAAAAGAACCGTACTGTTACGTTAGTGTTACAGAAAACCTAACTATTCCAGCCTAAACAATAGGTTGTTCCAGGACTGATAGAAATGATGAGTTTAATACTATAAGCCTGGAATAGTCTGGAATGACTGCAAAAAAGTAACATAACCTGTTGATGCTTGATATTATGACTTGTTTAAATCACCTTCAACAGTTTTCCAGACTTGCACCTCTACTTCAGTGGCTCCTTGTCTCTCGATGGCAATCATCCGTACTTTATCTTCTGACTGAGCAGCAGATGGAGGTTCTACTTTATACACCAGGAGACTGTTATTGTCTTGAGCAAGGTAGCACTCTGTCCTGTTGTTCTCTGCTTTCAGCTCTGGAAACCAAGTTGAAAGAAACACACTGATAAACCATGAAGTTTAAATCATTACAAATATAATATTACTCATATGCCTACCTGGACAAATCTTACAGCATTTCCCCTCTATCTTTATGGGATGTTGGCATGGATACTGGTTGGGACACGTGATGCGCCTACATTCTTGAAAGCCATCCCTGCAGGTGCACAGGATGCACTCCACGACCTTCCCCAGCACCGGGTGCCACACGTCACCATGAGAATACGTCTTGCCACTGTACACACAAGCTTAGACAAAGTCAGAAACCCTACATTACTTTGACAGGATATGACTTCATTGGATTTTGACAGGCAATTCTTGATATTTGGAATCAGTGGTGCATTACAGTTTACCTTTCTGATGTTTGCGCTGTAGAAGAATTTTAACAGTAGTTTCGGCAGCTCCTTTGAGGTGTAGGGTCTGTAGGTTGAGGCCTCGGGGAGACCCCTGTAGTGTTGATGGTGTGGCCTTAACTGAGCGACCCCTGACCTGTTCTGCAGCACACTGATCCACAGAATGCCTCTTGTGTTTCAGGACACACAAAAACAAATGTTGTAACTCTGGACTCTAATATAGAGTAGCATGAATGAAACTTTAAAACATTTTAACCCTGTAAAACTTGACTTACTATGTAATAATAATAATAAAAACAAAACAAAATAAAATCTAGTTAAGTATCATATATACATCAGGCTTTTATGGCTCATATAGTATGAAATAGCAGAATATGAAGCTCAAGGAGGAAAAAAAAACACTTCAATATTATTCAGAGGCCCAAATAAGCAAAAAAAAAAAAAAAAAATTAAATAAATACATAAATAAATTCAATAATAATAATAATAATAATTCAATTTGTTGCAGTTAATGATATTTATATGGCCAAAAAGCAAGATGAAATTCTGATACAGTAGCAGATTGCTTAAAAATGCTTATAAATATAATATGTCTTATTAAGATGATATTTTAATGTTTAGTTTTATGATCAAAGCTCTATAGTTTTTATTGTGGGGGGCAAAATATATAATGCAATGCAATACAAAAATGATTGAGAGATTGTACAAATAAATGTTCTTCAAAGGCCTGAAACATTATATTTGATACATTTAAAAAAAAATTATTTATGGCTAATAAGTTGCTACAGTCCAATAAGTGTTCCTCATTAAATATTACTAACAATATAAAAGTTATTCTTACATTTACATCATAAAAATCATTTAAAAAATTCACAGAAAAAAAAAAAAAAAAACATGTGCCACAACCTGTATTAAAAACCATAATTTTATAATTACACTAAAAGACCTTTTACTTTCTAAAAAAAAACCCCTATAAACTATCAATCAGATCACAGAAGGCATGTAGTAGTTTTGATCATATTGATAATTTAGAGATATTTGATACAGGGTTAAAGAGTACAGTGAGTCCCCTGAAAAAGAAATTACATACAACTCCTCTGTTCAGTTGTTGTCCTCTGTCCTCAAATGATGCAGAATTGATATCAATTGCACTTTCTGTTATTCAAAGGAGACAATGTTATTTAATCACCACAATCAGGGGTGGAATTAAAACATAAGCATGTTATACAGCTTATAACATTCAATTTCCACCAAAAATTAATATATCTCAGTAGTGAATAAACCTACAACAGTCCAAACTGCACATATATTCTCACCTTTGCACACTAAGCAGCAAGTATCCGGGACTGAGACTGGTGAGGAGCATGTAATGGGCTGACAGGTTTTCAATGCACAGAATATATTTCCATTCTTTAATAGAAAAGAATGAGATTTAAAAAAAGAAAAGAATATTAAGAATCAGATTTTGACATTATGATTAAAAGCAGCACCTCAACATCAGTGCCAGACACATGGGAGAAAGCAAGGATAAATTACTTTTTTATACTGATATCAACTCAGGCCAGAAAATGTCTCAATAACATAGAGTATGTTACTGCAGAGGGAGACGTAACTCTTTTTTTTTTTTTTAATTCTGCATTGTTTCATTTATTGTAAATAAAATTATGATCCTAAAACCAAACATTTCTTTAAGAGGCTTTTATCCAATACAGCTTACAGTAGATTGCATTCAAGGTATACATGGAACCCATAAGTTTGGTATTGCTATCGCTCCCCTCCACTGTTTGACCTGCAGAAATACTGTATTTACGACTGCTCTTCGACACTGTCTTTCAAAAAAACCATACTATAAAGGATTTTTTTAACTATCTGAAATTAGATCTCTATGTTCAATGATGTACTATGGTGACGACAACAATAATAATTACAAAAAAAAATAAAAAATACTTACAGAGCAAGTACACATGACACACTGGTTCGACTGACGGGACGGGAAGAGCTCATGGTTGGCGAATGTTTCCCCTGTTTGATAAGTGCTTCCATTATACCTACAGGTTTTAATGGGTGCCCGCAGACCCGCAGGAGTTCTGTGCTCATCTGTGATTATGAGAATAGCCATCAGACGGTTCAAATAAGAATGTATTAGAATCATGCATATCAATTCACATAAACAATGGGACTTGGAAAAGCGTGATGTTTTACCTGCACAACGAGGGCAACATTGCTGTGAGTTAGTCACTGGATTTTCACATCGCAGAACAGGGCATTTGATGCTGCTGCATTTCACATGACCAGACTATACGTACATCCACATGAAAGTAGACATAAAAATTGACATATTCATAGTATGTTGATCTGACATGTGCATGCACCTACATGCAAGCATAGAAACAATATAGGAAAATTGCAACATGGGAATTATGGGAATCCATGAATGATCACCTGTATCCTCCCTTTAAGTAAAAAAAAAAACAATGCATAAGAAAAAAAAAGTCATTTTTTAGACTTGGAAGATGAACACGTACCTCTGTGCAAGTACAGCGCATGCAGAACATGAATCCAAAGGGCTCCAAATAGGGATGCCAGCTATCTCCTGGTCTGTACGTCTTCTCTTTAAAAGTGCAGAAAACACCTGACACTGCATGCAACACAAACATTCACAAACAAAATAATCATTTGATTTTCAAAAATAACATCAATTATAAATGTTTTTATTCTATATATAATACAGTATTAACAGTTTTACAGTTTATTTAGGCAATTCTCATCATCATACTAAAAGATGACAGACCAAAAAAAATAATGTTTACTACAAAAAACAGGGTCTCTCACTATCAAACCTGACAAAATATAATTTTTTTAATAGGATGAGTTTTTATATATTGAATTTTACATCATTTTAATGGGGAGTTATTATTATAACAGCTTTGACGAATAACCTGGAGACATATTTTTAAGACTTTTTAATAAAATGTTTTGTTCACTAAATCCTGCAAATATAGTGAGTGAATCATTCATATGGAGAAAAATGACGAAAAATAAATAAATAAAATAATATTAATGGATTTTGTTGTCTTAATGAAATGAAATACAATAATAACATCGTTGTTTACACATATTAATGAAGGACATAATAGACACCTTTTCACTCAATGACACCCATTTTAGTGACTTTAAAACACTGAAAGCGCCGTTATAAATGAACTTGTATTTATAACTTCATCACACAGCATTTTCAATACAGTCGTATCGCTGGCAGAATGATGCAACTAAGTGTGATGCCCATTTAAATAAATAAAATATTCTTTGATGAGGTCACTTACTTTTTCCTGGTCGTATTGCCTCAGTTTCACCTTGAACGAAGCATCGCATTGTGACCAAAATGAAAAGATGTTTCAAGTAGGTCATTCTTTTCTTCATATTCCAGGAAACAGTGGAAATGCAGGATTTGTCTTCTCAAACTTCTCCGCACTTTATAACTACGACGGTCTGTGGGAGTTTCTGTAGCGCTTCTAGGTTTTTTTTCCAAAGCGCCTCCTACAGGAAAACTAACTTGCTCGTTGTGTTGTACAAACATTATTTTAGAAACATTACACGAAAGAAAAAAAAAAAAAAAAGAACGATCAGTAAAAAAATGAATAAATAAATAAATAAAAAGTTAATATTATATTATTCTGATATATGTGTATTTGTAAAAATGTTTTATATAGAAAAATAACTAAAGAATTGTGTGTAATATTGACAGTAGTTTAAAAAAATATTCATTGAATTCAAGTTTTTAATCAAATGTGAACTGCTGCACGGTATCATTATATGGATTTAAGCACATTTAATTTGATATTATGCTGATATATGTATATTTAATAAGAGCTATTTTATGTAATTAACACTAAGAGCTTTTATGTAATAAAACTGATGATGTAAAAAATTATGTAATTATTTTCTGGAGCAGTATACACATTGTTGTAGTTAGTCTTGTTGTAAATATATTAATATGTAATACATGTAAATTGATGTTGGAGTTCAAATCGGTTTTTTGAAATTGCTAAATAATATATATATATATATATATATATATATATATATATATATATATATAATAGATAGATAGATAGATAGATAGATAGATAGATAGATAGATAGAAGAATATGAGGTTAAACAAATGCCCTTATAGAAATATAAGCTCTCAGCACATGATGAGAATAAATTTATTGCAAACTAAATATATCTGACAGCAATGACATATACTGTTAATTTGTAATCAATACAAAGATCACACAATTTGTCACCATCTCTCCAATATCTTAATAGTGTTTTATTGCAAACTAAAACCAACTCATTCATGAAAAAGCAGAAAGCACCTGTTAGTTTAGATTACACGTCATCTCAGTCTCAATCTGTGCTGCTTGTTCCACTCTTTTCAGATGAGCCGTCCTGTACTTCCTTTTCATGTCCTTCAGTAGCGTCAGTGCTTCCTCGTATTCTCTCTTACAAATATCATTCCCTCCTTCGAGTACATTATCTGGATAGAGAACATATAAAAGTGAATTTAATATCATTCTATGAGCACTGATGCATTTAATATCAGAAATATCTATTCATATTAGTTTGAATAGAGGTTTTCCTAGATGGATGGCATATCCACAATCAGTCCATTGAAGTTCATGCATGCAGCGCAGTCTAACACACTAGCAATCCGTTAAGTGTTGAAATAATAGAGGAACAGCTGCAGAGCCAAATAGAGCATTTCAAAGTAAACAGTGCTGAACAATCACTATAACATCTCTGCAGTGTGCTTGTTAGTTGACCTGTAAAATATGCTAGTTTGTGCTAGTTGATGAAATTTATTTGCAGCTCATTTGGAAAATATTTCCTGCTGGAATAGCATCACTAGGCTTGACTTGCTTAATTACACTGGATTCCATCTCGGTTTTGTCATTTTAATAAATAAGTGGCTCCGCATATTTCAAAGCCTGCCATAAAATGACAAAGGAAGCATCTGTTACCTAATGGAACTTTGCTTATTGTTTTCGCCTCCTTTATTTGGGCGAGAAGTTCCTCAACTTTTTCTATATTTGACTTCTTTGGTCCCAAAGGTGGCAAATTTTTAATCTGTGAAAAGAATGTTTCTGTCATGTTATTAATAACACATGTTGGGTTTTCATGCTGAATGCACTGTATGAAATGACCTCTGACCTTTTTCCTCTCTTTCGGTGTACAGCTTCTGTGGAAGGTCCAGATTTGCTTTAGAATCTCTATACACAAGCAGGTTCTTGAGCATGTGCTCCAAAACACTAATGGCTTGCTGAATTCCTGCGTCGAGCGAAATCAATGACAACCCGAACAAACAAACGGCACTGATTCAAACAAAGCAAGAGGTCAGGAAAATTCCTACCAGTAAACTCAGGCATTTCTGGCTCAGATGTGTCATCAAGTAAGATTTCATAACCAATCAGTTTTTCTGGACATGCTTTGCTGCCTTTTTCCAGTTCGGTTTCCTTTGAATCATCTGGATTTTCTTGGTATTCAGATTCATTTTAAGCCATTAAGCTGGAAAATTAAATAAAACAAAAAGTTTTCTGACATACATATCATACAAGTCTTGATATGTAGACTTCTAGTTTCTAGGTGGAATAAAATTACCTCTATCACAAAGAACGGCTCTGCATTTTGATTCGTCTCAAAGGATATGTCTGCACTTGTCATGTCAAAATGCTCCTGGCCTATGGCAATCTCTTCTTTGTCGTCAATGCTTGTTTGAGACGAGAAGCCAAATGCATACTCTAAGGGTAGAGGATTATCTTGTCCAGTACATTTCTTGGAGCGTTTCTGTAGCATGTTGATTTGCCATGATCGAAGGAAATTTTGGTATGTTTGGAAGTGTGGTTTTCACCTAAAAGGTTAAGTAGGAGGTAAATTGCTTCTGAAAGGATTCACTTTAAAAATATTAAGTGCTAAATCCAAACTTGTGCATTTGTGACACCTTTCTTTTGGGGAGTATAATATGTTGCTTAATGAGATTAGCTGTTTTTTTGCGTCTTATCTTAATACCCAGCTTGTCTTGAAGAAAACAGGTCAGCATTGGTGGATCGCCTGTATTTAAAAACACAAAAAGATGTGCATTTTTTGTCAGATTTAGTTGATTTAATGCACTAACAATGAGCTTGCCTGAGGATGTGTGAGCTTACCACTTCTCTGTGTTGTCAAGGAGTTTGAGTGAATAACAAGCTCATTGAGCTTTGGAAACAATGCCACGGGCAAAATTGCCTCTTCCTCAGCTATATAGAGGAAAGAAGTGGCAAATAGCTCTGCTGTCAATGACTTCATTCAGCTGTCTATGTGTGTAGCAAATCAAATGCTTTTTAGCTGCCAGCAGGCAATACACACACCTCATTGTTGGCCAAATTCAGATGACGAAGTTCTGGAAAAGGTAGACG
Source organism: Spinibarbus caldwelli (assembly GCA_039654775.1). Lineage (NCBI taxonomy): Eukaryota > Metazoa > Chordata > Actinopteri > Cypriniformes > Cyprinidae > Spinibarbus > Spinibarbus caldwelli. Next base: position 12,377,944 of record CM077259.1, read on the forward strand.
GAGACCCAGAGAGCATCCATCTTCCTTTCTCTGATAATATTGTGAGGCACCAGAATGCAATTCGAGACATGCTTTGTCCTCCTATTTGAGATGCAAGTTAGATTGTAAAATGTTGATAAAGGTCTCTGATAAGGTAAGAAAAAACGGATACGATTTATGTAAACAGGAGAATAACAAATAAGAGAGCAGATCCTACTTTCAATGTTTTTTCTGGTTTTTCTTGGCCCATTCTGATTTCAGAGTCTACCTGGCAGAGAAAGTAAATAAATGAACACATAAACAATTTGTTTTCCAATCTAAAATTGTTCTTATTTTTAAATTAAATATACTAACACTTTATCCTCTTGTCATTCACTGTATCCACATTCAGTCCGATGCCTGTCTGGGCATCTGTTCTAAGAATGGGACTCCTGAGATGTAATTTCCTTGTAAGTTGAGATGACGAAGTCTAAATGCACAATAAAGTTAAATAAGAAAAAAATTTAAAAGCGAATGAAAGACTCACTTATGCAGTTTCTTAAAAATTAAATTTCAAATGTGAGCTTACATTGCCTGTTTGAATTTTCCTCATTTATTAGTATAATTTAAGACTTCAAATTTCTAAAAACAAAACTGGCCATTTAATCACTACACATTAATGCATAGGACACTTGGGCTACAGCATTGGTTTGTTTAAAATTCTAGAAGAACATTTTGTGGCTGTGCCTCAAGAGGGCAGTTTATACCAAGAAGAATGAAAAAACTGAGACTTGACAAACTTGATATCTAATGTTACTAGTAACTGATTGTAATGACTGCACATTTTGTGCAGAATTTTCTTTTTTTACATACATACATACATACAAATCAGATGTTTATGAAAAAGAATCCATTAGCATCTGTAAGCCACATGTAATGCAGGCCTAGTGAGATAATCTATCTTGTTGAGTGTGACTTTTATGTTATATGGCTGAAATTCATTTAAAAATTCCACAAATGCCAGAGAGAACTTTTCCTCTATAAAAAGCTTTCTTACCTCTTTAAGTTAGCAAGGCTCATAAACACTCCCGGAGAAGATAATTTGTTGTCATCAAGCATCAATACCTCCAGAGTCTGAAACAGCAAAACACCTTGTTCTGTGCTGCTGAAAAAGAAAAGATTATATATGATAAACTAAAAATTATAATGAAAACTACAGATTCTACATTTTGTGAAGGAACTACGGTAGCAAACATTTACTTTTCTCCAGGGCTGGTACAAGGTCCAGCCATATTGAGTGGAAGCATCTGCAGCTGGTTTCCAGTCAGATGGAGCACCTTCAAACACGGTAAAAGGCCTAGATTTAATATGCTTTCTCCTGTTAATTTATTGAAGGATAAATCCAACACCTGAAACAAATGAATAATGTCAAGCTTCTTTGATCATCACAATATTCTCAGTGACATCTGCTTCAAGCCTTCAAGAGCGAAGTATGATCACAGCCCAGTATTCAAGCAAACTCACCTCCAATTTCTGGAAGTCTTCAGCATGAATTTCCAAATCATGGAGGCTGTTCAATGACAGCTCCAATTCCCTCAGCGCAGGAAATCTGGCAAAGGGTTCTAGAGGCAAAATATATAAGAATATATTTCAAATATTTAAATTAAGTTATGTATATTGAAGAAATCCACAAGTGTGTTGATTTAAAGTAAGTCAAATTGTTACATTGAAAATTATTAAATTTTTTTTTTTTTCTTATTTTAAAATATTTTATGTCATCCTGTGCCCCCTTAATCTAAGTATTTAATCTAATCTAAGTAACTTTAAATAATGTTTTTGATACAGGGCTTACCGTTTGCAAACGCTGGCCACTGATGTTAACAGAACAGAGGTCGGAGGGCTTATTCACACAGTGCAGTGTAAGCTGACGTGTTTGTGCTTATGTTCAACAGAGAATATTGAAAGAGAAATTGAACATCAATTTCACATTTTAAAACAATTAATGAATTTATAGACAAATTTAATAAGCATTCTTACAAGAAGTTGTGTTTCTAGCACTCTCTGGTCATCTCTTTTCATGTTTCCCAGTGTGCACTTCAAAACGTGATCCTGAAATGTTTGTCCTTTTTGATGTCCTCTCTTCCAAAGTATTTCTGTTCGCTAAAAGCCAGTGTCCAGACCCTTTAAAAATAAATAATATCAGAGGAATGTTTAATAATTACAGCTTTATTTATTTTAAAGAGTTAAGAGTCATATTTTCCACAATAGTCAGTAAGATTGTTTAAAGAAATTAACACTTTTATTCAGCAAGGATGCATTAAATTAATCAAGTGACAGTAAAGACATTCACATTGTAAAAAAATATTTCTATTTTAAATTAATTCTGTTCTTTTGAACTTGCTAGAAATTGATAAAAAATGTGTCACAAGGAAACAAAAATATTAAGCAGCACAACTATTTCCAACTGTGATACTAATAAGGAATGTTTCTTGAGCACCAAATCAGCATATTAGAATGATTTCTGAAGGTTCATGTGACTTTGTAATCACACGAATAATAATCACCTTACCAAAACAAAAAAAAAAACCTTACCAAATAAACCGTAAAGATTAAATACTTTAGTAACTCTAGAAAAGTAACTTACATTAACTTGGAACCACTGAGTCTCCTCTACTATGCGTGAAGTCTGTCTTGCATGGTATCCTAGCAACCGTAGAGTTACACTTTAACTCAATGAATACAATTTGAAAAAAAATTATAAATTAATTTTAAAAAGTTACAGCTGAATTAATACAACTGAATGAAATAAGTTTACAGCGTCCGTTAGTACCGAACTACATTTCCCACAATGCACCAAATAAGTTTCCGCTTTCGTCTTTCTCAGCTGTGTGCAGTGGAGGAAGCTGGAGAAGGAGAGCTGCATCAGCACGGTACATTTAAACGGAATACTACACGTTATATGCAACGTGAACAGATTGTATGTATTGTCAGTTTTTTTGCCTTCATATCTTTAATTAAAAATGATATTATTGGCGTCGTATCATTTGATTATGCATGTCTATACCGTGTGGGATCAGGACGTAAGTCTGTTTAATGAGTTATATGATTTATATTTTATATTTATTATTAACGTTAAATAACAGCAGGACCAATGTTTTCTGAAGACGCCTCAAATCCAAGAAGTGTCTAGATATCTGTGCATGAAAATGGCTTCAAGTTCAAAGTCTACTGCATTTCATGTCATAAACCTACATATGTTTACCTGCTTGATTATCTAGGAATGACTGACAGCATGGCGTCAAAAAGCCACCCAGAAGCCCAGCACGCCCTGCCTGCACGAACAGCGTTATTCCATCAGAAGGATGGTAAAACATACAGGATTCCTGCTCTAATCTACATCAGTGATAGTCAGAATTTCCTTGCCTTTGCTGAAGAGCGCAGCACTCCACGTGACAGTGATGCAAAGGTGTTGGTCATGAGGAGAGGATCAATGCAAAATGGATCCCTTCAAGTAATTTTTTTTTTTATATATATATATATATATATATATATATATATATATATATATATATATATATATATATTATTATTATTTATCATATCTGTAGTTTACAAGACTACAGTTTAAAAGTCTGAGGTCAGTCCTATTTTTTTTTTGTTTAAAGAAATTAATACTCTTATTCAGCAAGGATGTGACAGAAAATACTTTTTTATTTCAAATAATTGCTGTTCTGAAATACTGAAAACAATATATCAGTATTTCCACAAAAAAAATTAAGCAGCACAACTGTTTTCAACACTGATAATACTAATAAATGATTCTTGTGCACCAATTGAGCTAGAATAATATCTAAAGATCTTGTTACACTGAAGGCTGGATTAATGACTGCTGAAATTTCAGCTTTGCCGTCACAGGAATGTATTGCATTTTAAAATATATTAAACTAGAAAACAATTATTTTAAATGATAATAATATTTCACAATATTAGTTTTTTTTTTTTACTGTATTTTTGATCAAATAAATGCAGCAATGGTGAGCATAGAACCTTCAAAAACATTTTAAAAAATTTTACTGACCACAAACTTTTTAACAATAGTGTATAATTTTATAATTCAACATTATAGACAATTTAATTAATTGTCATTGCTTTCAGTGGTCTCCTGCTCAAACACTCTCTTCTGCTTGTTTGCCGGATCATCGCACCATGAATCCTTGTCCAGTCTATGAGAGGAAATCCAAAACCATCTATCTGTTCTTTATCTGCATATTGGGCAATACCTCAGAGTTTTACCAGATTGCTACGGGTAGAAACCAAGCACGGCTGTGCTACATCACTAGTACAGACTATGGCCAGAACTGGAGCAAGTTAACAGATTTAACAAATAGTGTTATTGGAGATGAGATTTGCAACTGGGCTACTTTTGCAGTTGGACCAGGACATGGTATTCAGATGAAAAGTGGAAGACTAATCATTCCAGCTTATGTTTATTACATACATTGTAGGTGTTTTCCCTTTTGTTTTCCACTCATAGTCAGGCCTCATGCTTTATCTTTCTATAGTGATGATTGTGGTGTCACCTGGCAGATTGGAGGAAAAATCTCAATGAAATCCTGTGAATGTGAAATGGCTGAGATCATAGACCACGCTGATAGGAGTCATTTGTACTGCAACGCCCGTAGTACATGTGGCCACAGAGTGGAGGCTTTAAGTGAGAGCAGCGGGGCAGCTTTTGACAATCCTCATGTTGCTCAGAAACTCGTGGAGCCCCATCATGGCTGCCAGGGTAGTGTGCTGAGCTTCCCTGTGCCTGAGCCATCAGATGAAGAGGAGAAGAGCCCAAATGATTGCTTGACACAATCAGACACAAAAACATGGTTACTCTATTCCCATCCAACTAATAAAAAGAAAAGGAAGGATCTTGGAGTTTACTTGAATAAATCACCCTTGAAAATGTCTGGTTGGGGCCGACCATGGATCATCCATAAGGGTCCCAGTGGATATTCAGATCTGACACAGTGTGAGGAGCGATTTGCGTGCCTCATGGAGTGTGGAGAGAAAAGTGAGATTGAGGAAATAGCCTTTATGGAATTCAAACTCAACGATTTAATGTGCACTTGAAATGGTAAAAGAGTACTTCCTGTGAGATCTTTTAAGGAGTAGTTCATGCTAAAATGAAAATTTGATTTGAATTTGCTCATCCTCAGGTCATCCGAGATATAAATGAGTTTGTTTCTTCATCTGAACAGATTTGGAGAAATTTAGGATTATATCACTTGTTCACCAATGGTCCTCTGCAGTGAATGGGTGCCATCAGAATGAGAGTTCAAACAGCTGATTAAACACAGCACAATAATTCAAAAGTAATCCACATGACTCCAGTCCATCAGTTTACATCTTGTGACACGAAAAGCTGTGTTTGTAATAAACAAATCCTTCATTGAGATGTTTTTAACTTTAGATCACTGATTCAGTCCTCTTGACTGAATCAGAAGAGAAATGTGCACAAATTAACCACTGTTTACAAGTAAGAACAGATCTGAATACATATGTTGATGTTTTCATCAGCTATTTGGACTCTCATTCTGATGGCACCCATTCATGGCAGAGAATCCATTGGTGAAAAACTGATGCTCCTAAATTTCTCCAAATCTGTTGCAATGAAGAAACAAGCTCATCTACATCTTGAGGGCGAGGGTTAATACATTTTCTGCAAATTTTAATTTCTGGCTGAACTATTCCTTTAATGTTTTCTTTGAGGATAGATTTGCATCTTTCTACTAGATTTTTTTAAAAAAAAGAAGAATAGCTGAGAATAGCTGTATTTTGAATTCAGATAAATTTATCTGAGGTGAAGTCCCAGCATCTCTTGAGATCATGAAACTGTAATGATTTAATAAATTAAGAGGTTAATGTGATAATTAAATTATTATGTGATACATGTAAGGTATGCTTTACCTTGTATTTATGTATATATTGTAAGAAAATGCCTATTAAATGATTGTTGATCTTAATAGTAGGACTGTATGATGTCCTACTCATTTGTATGTCATGTCATTTGTATGTCTTATAGACTGCTTGATATTTACGTTGAACTGTCTACACTTTTTTTTTATTCACTTAGTTTCACTGTAAAAAAAATTTTAAAGTATTTTAAGAGTTCTCTATATTACCTTTTACTGGCTTGGGATGCAATTGTACATGTACTATCTTTAGTGTAGTTTTTGACACTATTTTTGTCATTTTTTTTGGTAAATAGCTGTGGTATCTGTAATTACTACAGATTAATTTGAACAGTTTAGTTCTAAAAAATCTTACTGTTTTCATTTAAAGTAATTCAAGAGGACACTATCAATATTGCACTGTTATAGACTGGTGTCATTAAAACTTATGGTATGATTAAGTTTAGTCTGGTCATGCTTTTAATTGAAATTGACTGATTGTGTTACATGGATATAATCGCCAGCCAAATAGTGCTGTTGTTATTTCATTCTCCATAAGTGTGCCTTTTGGCCTTTTCATGACAAGGTCATAGTGGACAGAATCAATTAAATGTTTTACAAAGAGTAGTATTATATATTATTTTTGTATTTTTATTACATATATTGATAAGATCTTAGTGGATATAATATTGTACAAATATAGGCTATAATATTAAAAGTTGTTTCCCAGCTTGTGCATAATTCCAGGATGTGAAATCTAAAAGAAATTGTCCCATTTTTTTCCACTTTATCTTATATTTTGTTAAGTTTGTCAGTAGGGGGCGATCTTAAATTGTCAGCCCTGTAACCATGACTTTAAAAAGTAAATAAATCATTTAAAACTGGATATTTGTAGGAACAGAATTTTTATAAACACCTTGACCGCACGGATTGGTGTTTCAAACCTTATAGACATTTACTTTTCAAAATAGAAAAGCAGCTATTTCTTGGTAACTAAAAACAGGTGTTGCATCTGGCCTATTACTCTTGCTGTTGCAGCAAAAGATTTAATGTAACGTAAATAAGGCCTTAAGAGGCAGCTAGAGCAAGTCACTTTAAACAAAGCGAACATCTCAAGTTAACAAGGTGTCAGGCATCGAACCGTCACTTTCGGTTTCATGTTATCATTTACTTATATTATCTGTTCTGCATGTGCTTTGTGTTATGGTTGCATTATAACTCTGCTTGTAATTTGATCAAAGTAAGGGAAGTACACACTCTCCAACTCCAACAAACGCACACATTGCACAATTCGGTATCCCTATTGTGGATACGGAGAGAGAATAGCTAAAAGAAGGAAGGACAGGGTACAACAAATATAATCGTTGAAGTACTCCTTTATAAGTAAAGTTCTTTATCATCTTTATAAGACTTCACCACTTAAATTATCGCTGAATCTTTCCTTGTGATTTATTTTATTTTTATTTATTTATTTCTATTTTTGTCTAATATATATGTGCTTATTATATTTTTAGGATTTAAATTTAACAATGGACAAAGCACATCCAGGAAGCAAATCAAGACCCTTTCCCGTAACAACATTATTCAAACAGGACCCTCAGAAGTCTGAAAGAATGCGGGTGACATATAGAATTCCAGCTCTCATCTATATCAGTGACAATCAAACATTCCTTGCCTTTGCTGAAAAGCGGAAAACCACAGATGACACGGATGTAGATGTCCTTGTGATGAAAAAAGGAATATGGAAGGATGGTGGAGTTGAGGGGAGTCTTGCAACATTAACATTTAGTCAGTATTGTACATTGTTATACAGTTCTCTGGAACTGAAGTTTTAAAGGAATAGTTAACCCAAAAATAAAAAATATGATGAAAAATTACTCGCCTGTCTCAGGCCATGTAAGATGTAGATGAGTTTGTTCCTTCATCAAAAAAGATTTGGAATTATTTAGCATTACATCACTTTCTCATCAGCGGATCCTTTGCAGTGAATGGGTTCCGTCAGATTGAGAGCCCAAACAGCTGATAAAAAATATTACAGTAATACCCACAAGTAATCCACACATCTACATAATGCGAAAAGCTGTGTGTTTGTAAGAGACAAAGCCCTTGTTGTCCTCTCAGAATCCACAGACATATTTGTTTAGAACTGATTTGGACTCTTTTCACTTGTAAACACTTGTTTTCACTGGGAAAAGTAATATTATGGATAGAGGACTCGTATATTACTTTACACTCTACAAGACACTGATGGACTGGAGTCATGTTGATTACTTGTGGGTTACTGTGATGTTTTTATCAGCAGTTTGAACTCTCATTCTGACGGCACCCATTCACTGCAGAGGACCTATTGGTAAGCAAGTGATGAATTGCTTTTCTGTTGAAGAAACAAACTCACCTACATCTTGGATGGCCTGAGGGTAAGCACATTTAGCAAACTTTCATTTTTAATATTAAGGCCTTTTTTCTTATTTTTCTTTTTGTTTTCAGTGGGATAGTAGTCATGAGTTGCTCTCTTCGGCTTGTCAACCAAACTGCCGCAGCATGAATCCATGTCCGGTCTATGAGAGAGAATCCAAGACCCTCTTTCTGTTTTTCATCACTGTTCCTGTTGGGGTCTCTGAACACAAACAAATACACAAGAATAAGAATCAGGCACGACTTTGTTACATAACCAGTATGCAAAACCTGGAGTGATATTACAGACCTGACAGCAGATGTGATCGGTGAGCAGGAGAAGGACTGAGCCACCTTTGCTGTTGGACCAGGACATGGAGTTCAAATGAAGAGCGGAAGACTGATTATCCCAGCATATGTGTAACCTTGCAACTCACCCAACTGTAAACCCACATCGCGTGCATTCACATTGTACAGTGATGATAAAGGAAGTACTTGGCATTTAGGAAAACGTGTAGATGGTGAGTCTAATGAGTGTCAGATGGCTGAGATCATTGACGACAAAGGTAACCCTAAACTTTACTGCAATGCTCGAAGTATATCCGGCCACAGAGTTGAGGCTCTAAGTGAGAGTAATGGAGATGATTTTGACAGAGACCGGACATGGCTGCCAAGGAAATGTGTTGAGTTTTGCCCCTGATCAAGCAACTGAAAAAACATGGCTACTCTATTGCCATCCAACCAATCCAAGCAAGAGAGCATGCCTTGGGGTCTACCTGAATAAATCTCCGTGGGATGCTTCTGTGGGGTTTTTGTTCTTTTCAGCAGTAAAATGTGCAAGCTGTAGTTTTAATTCAAATAAGTTTCACTATTAACTCTTGAAATCATTAAGCACCTTTGGAAAAAAAAAATAACTATAGTGAATCAGCATTGTGTTGCACAATCTACTGTATCACAGCTTTTCACTTCTTTTCAGTATTATTTGAGTGCTCAGTAAAGATAAGATGTGTGTTTTTAAACATTTGTGCAGGGCTGTGCAACATTAGGGGTGGAGACCATATTTCATTTTTGACATAAGAGATAAAGTTATCCCAGTGTTTATAATTCATGCACGTAACATGGCTCATAAATCATTTAATAATTATTCCAGATACTCCAAATGTCACCATCATAAGCTCATTGTACAGTCCTCAACTCCTTTTGTACTTAGTGATAAAATATTAGTGATAGCATCTGTCAATGCTTTTCCCCACCCAGTCCAATAAGCATAATGGATGTTTCTGTATCTACTTACAATTCAAATCAGCAGTAACTTGGAAAATCACCGGACTTTTGCCAGACAATAGCCATATGGTGTGCCAGATAAAGCAAGCTAATTGGAATGTAATAAATGACAGTTATATAAACACAATAAAACAAAAAAAGCAAGTACTGGATTTTTTTATGCAACACAGCCCTTCAAGATTGTGTCAAACTGGAGCACTAAAGCAAATAGCATTGGAGTGAACTGAGTGGCAAATGAGACTGTACGAATATGTAAGAAATGCATTTGTATAATTTGCATAATGTTCTATATTCAGTAAAATGGAAGCTTAAGGACAGTTTGATTTTAATTCATTTTAATAAAATGCTGGTGCTTATGCTTATAACACTGGTGCCAATTGTGGTGTTGCCACTATTTAGTCCAAAGACAAATTAGTACTGTATTTATCAAAATTTTGATTAAAATATGTAAATATGGGGGACAAATTATAGTCCATTATTGATTCCAAATTACATGACAAAAAAAGTAGATAGTAACGTAATCCATTACATTACACATTTAGGTAATGTAATCAAACTACTTTTTGATTAATTTTAGATTACTTTTGACCTAACTCATTTATCACATTGATTTAAATAGGATAATCTTATACCATATTAATATAAAAAAACAAAGAGAAAACAGTTCATTGTAATTAACAATATGAGATGCATTAAACATTACATTAATCAATCTGCATGTCATGTGACCATTAACCAATGTCAGAGAACCGTGAACATGCAGATGTCATACTTAATTATTAAATATTTATTTTAATATCTCAGGGGTACTTCAAGTATATATATTAGGTGAAAGATTTTCAGCTGACAAAGAAGTTTGGGAATGCCTGCATTACGTATAAATAAGAAAAAAAAAAATGAATTTGTGCTTTTAATGTGTTTGAAAGACAAAAGCCTTCCAAAGACAGCAATACATTGTTAAATAACCTACTGAGTGATAATTCAAATAAACATTAATGTGTAGCTGATGCAGTGTTGAAACACTTCTTAAACCTGAAATGATTTTTTTAAACCCAGCTATCAAATGCTTTGTGGTCACCTGACTGATAACTGGTCTTTGTGTGAATGTCCACAAAACTGGAAGATTTTCTGAATGTATAAGCAGTAAGCTATTTTTGAAAAGAAATGTTAAAAGATGAAGAAGAGGAATTAGGGAGAATCAATAAAGTTATTGCTATTGTGTGAATAATATGTAATCATGTAATCAATAAAAAGTAAGTGTAGTCTGATTACGACTATTTTAAAATGTCATATAATCTAATTACAAGTACTTAATTTTTGGAATCTGATTACATAATCCAGGTTACATGTAATCAGTTACTACCCAGCTCTGAAAGTATTTTAATCAATTTAATTAAGTTGCACATTTAATAAAATATACTATATATTCACAATATAATTGGTTTTATTTGTGTTAAACATGTTTTTTACCATTACATTCTCAGGATACCTTTTTGATGTATGGTGGGGATATGCAGATTTTCTTAAACATTAAATCTCTCAAACTTAATTAAATATGTATTTTAAAACAACAATGCAACTTACCCTACAAAATACAAATAAAATGCAGACATTTTATGATTTACTGGTATTTAATGTTTAATTCACACACATACACAACATATAAAGAAAAAATACTTTATGCTCTCTTTTACTTACTTTTTCTTACAGACTACAGTAAATGAAACTGATAAACAATGTTTTTCACCCTGAAGGCAGTCCATTTTAAAATAATAATAATAATTTATGACCGCATGTTGACTCTTGCTTATCATCCTGCTCTTTAACTTCGTAAATGTTTAACTTACTTTCAGAAATTTCCTGTATTGATATAGGTTATTATAAATAAGGGATGCTCAGCATGTTTTGGTTACACCTGATGAGAGGCTTGAGAGGTGGAGAAAAACCTGCTGTAAGAATCATTTGTTGCTGCTGCAAGAAAAGTAATTGCTGTGAGTATTGCTTCTTATGGGGAGAATTGTTGACAAGGACAAAAAAATTTATAAAAATGCAGTTTATTACATTGTAAGAATACATAGGTATGTTGAATGATCTTGTGATGTCAGTATCACCTTAAAAATAAAATAATACAAAAAATGAAATAATAAAATAAAATAAAATATCAGAACTTTGCAAAAAATGATTTTAGGGCAATATCTGAATGAAGAGGGTTGGCCAGACTTCTGAGGCTGCACAAAATTCAGCCATGTCACTGAGTGCCACTCACAGTTTTTCCAATAAATTATAATATATTTGTCCCAAACTGTTAACACTGATGTTTTTATTTTCATACAGCAAGAATGACTAAAGTGGCGTCAGTAAATTTGCAGGTTGAAGTGCAATAACTTTCTTATGTAACTTCTGTCTGTACAGTGATTATACTCATTGTTTGAACGTCAGACCAAGTGATTCCTGTACTTTGTCCTACCTGTGAAGGCATGCTGTTTCTCATCTGGGGTGCATCCCCCTTGGCTCTTTTTATTCTAGCAGTGCTTTTTTGGGCAAGGTTTTGATCATTTTTGTAACCATTAGATTTTGCACACACGATCAGCAAGGACGGTGTCTGCAGAAGCTGCGCAAAAAAAAAAAAAAAAAAAAAAAAAAAAAATCATTATACGTTTTGTCTGCTGGATTGTAAATCTGCCATTATGATGTTTTTATTGGTCAGTAAAATTGGGAGGGGTTGTACAATCCTTTATTGTAGGCCTACGATTCTTACTAGGTGACAGTATAAGTTGTAAGTCTCAGAGTAGATAGAAGTCTCAATGTTGAGGTAGAAACATTTGTATTTTACAATATTTATTATTATTTCATTTTATTATCAAGGACAGAAACCATGAAAATTCCTCACAGAGTTATGTAAAATAAAAATTAATGTCATACTGTTAATAATTTTTAAGAATTATTTAAAAATAGAATAAAGTGTTCTTGTGATATCAGTGTCATTTAAAACTGACTGATAAAATAAAATAAAATAAATTGCATTCTAGGACGTGTCTTTTGTCTTGTTACTGATACTGTTTATTATTTTTCCAGGGCTAAAATTTAACAATGGGTAACAAGACACCTTCAAGAAGCAAATCAGGTTATCCGAAAGAAATAAGCAAAACAACAATATTCAAACAAGAACAGCCTCAAACCTGGTGTTGCTGTTGTAAAAATCAGGTGTCATACAGAATTCCAGCTCTTGTCTATCTCAGTGATGACCAAACCTTCCTTGCCTTTGCTGAAAAGAGAAAAACATTAAGTGACACAAACGCAGAAGTGCTTGTGATGAGAAGAGGAACATGGCAGGATGCCAAGACTCAAGAAGTTGAGGTAAAAAAAAAAAAAAAAAAATCATGAAATATTATTCCTGATTTTTCTTAACAACTTACATAGCCTGGCATGAACACAGTCATGATGCTTTTTATTTCAGTGGGTCAGTGGTCATCAGCTGCTCTCTTCAGCTTGTCTACCAAACCACCGCAGCATGAATCCATGTCCGGTCTATGAGAGAGAATCCAAGACCCTCTTTCTGTTTTTTGTCTGTGTTCCCACTCGGGTCTCTGAATATGAACAAATACGCACAAACAAGAGCCAGGGGCGACTTTGTTATGTAACCAGTAAGGATGCTGGCAAAACCTGGAGCCAGACCACAGACTTGACAGCAGATGTGATCGGTGAGCAGATGAAAGAATGGGCCCCGTTTGCTGTTGGACCAGGACATGGTGTTCAAATGAAGAGCGGAAGACTGATTATCCCAGCATATGCTTATCGTTACACAGGCAAACCTGATTGCACATCATGCTGCTTCTTATCATTTTGCTGTTTCACACCTTATGCTTTAGCATTCTACAGTGATGATCTAGGAATCACATGGAAGGTGGGAAACCAAATGCATGTTGAGTCGTGCGAGTGTCAGATGGCTGAGATCATTGATGAGGAAGGTAAGAGTACTCTGTACTGCAATGCCCGAACCCGCCTTGGCTACAGAACGGAGGCTCTAAGCTACAACTCTGGAGAGGGCTTTGGCACAGTTTTATCCCCAAACAAACTGATAGAGACCGGAAATGGATGTCAAGGGAGTGTGTTGAGTTTTCTAGAACAGAGTAGTCCTACAAAGACATGGTTGCTCTATTCCCATCCCTCCAGTCCAAAAAGTAGAGTAGATCTGGGTCTCTACTTGAATAAAACCCCTTTGGATTCCTCAGGGTGGCCGGATGAACCGTTATTGATATTGCATCAGGGTCCCAGTGCGTACTCAGATCTGGTAGAGTATGAGCCTGGACGCTTTGCTTGTCTCATGGAGTGTGGGACAGAACATGAAAATGAAGAAATAGCCTTTCTGCTGTTCGAACTCCCTGAGAAAAAACTGTAAAAGTGTTAATTTTCCTTTAGTACCTGCAAATGAATACATCTAATCATGACAAATCTATATTTTCTCTGTTTTTGTTCTAAAAACTGCTTCTGTAAACACTGATTTGGAAACTGGTATATATATGGAACCAAATAGACTCATTGTGATTAGCATAATAGTTAGCATAATAGTGCATTATCAGCAATTTAGAAGGTATGTATTATATAAAATTCTTGAAAAGACCTAACTATTACACATTAAGTGCATATAAAAGAAAATTTTATGAATATATTCCATTTTATTTCTGATTAATGGTAAATGTATCTGTTTATGATGCATTTGTGGGAGTAAACTTCAAATGTGTAACATGAACATCCTCTTTTTTAAACATTATAAATGATAATCAGAATAGCATATAAAGGGTTCTCTTCTTTCTGCATTTTTGTTAATGAAGTCAACTGCCAGCACAAAACCATGCCTCCTATGCTGCATAGAAGAATAAATGTAAGTGTTAACATGTCTTTAACATGTCTTGCTGTACTAAAATTCATTTCTATGTGTGTGTAGAAAATACTAACATTAAAAAACACCTCAGTTTCTCATGAAATGTGTGTTGTAGCTGACTATGTCCGAAGGTCAGTGAAAAATCCTTTCCCACCCAAAGAAAGTATCTGATGACACAAACCTTGGAGTCTTGCCTGAAGTTCAGGAATGCAGGGGCTGCACCCTTCTGCCTGCCCAAAATTATAGTTCTTTGCATGATGTAGAACATTTTCTAAACATGTTGTCATGTTTTAATTTTTTTATGTGCCTTTTTACAGTGTTCTTTGTGATTTACATTAGATGTGACTTTTTTTTTTATGTGTTCATTCACATCAAAACTTACAGATTTTTTTTCCTCCTGATAGCAATAAATTATATTCAATTTTCCCAAAACAATACTGTAAGCACAAAGTTATATATATATATATATATATATATATATATATATATATACACACACACACACACACACACACACACACACACACACACACACACACACACACACACATACATAGGGGAAGTATTAAACTGTAATAGCGAATTTTAATGTATGCTGCAAATTTTAAAATGTATAGAGGTTTCTGTGAACCGAGGTGGGTAGTAACATTAGTAACATTATTAGTGTTTTTAATTTTCTCTTTTATTGTTCATCTTTTGTCACAGAAACACTGAATGACCAAAACATTGCACAAGCTTTAAATGATATGATAATTATTTATATATGTTTATATTATGAAAATGTTATTTCATACATGTATACCACATTTTAGTTCTAATTTTTGATGTATATCATAACAATGCTGACTGATGTTTCAGAAAGGTTTATCTATCTATTTATTTGTTTATCTGTTTATTTTAAAAAAAGTACATCAAGATTTTTACACGACATTGAATTATTAAAGATAAAGTTTTGAATAGAGTGTATGAATTTGATTACAAACTTAATGAATGTCATTTAGTTTGTATTTTTACAGTATGTTTGTGATTATAGTGTGTTATACATAACAATTGGGGGGGTGGTCTGACAAGGCAAGTAAGAATGAAAAATGTGCTGAGATGACCAAGTTTGGACAATTTCCTGTGATGCTATATATAATACTATAAATAAGGGGAGCACAGCATGGGTGTGTAATTATTAGACTACGAGGGGCTTGTGTAGTGTCAGTGGTGTCGGACTTTCTGAGAGAGCTGTTGCTGCTGCAGGAAAGATCATTTCTGTGAGTATTACTTCTTCTGGAGATTTATTGATGGAAGATAGGGATAGGGAAGATAGGAGACCCAACAGCTACAGCAAAAATATTATATTATATGTTTTTTATTGAGAGTAAATTAAATAAGACATGACACAGAAAGAAAATTAACATATGAACAAGCATAAAATATGTAGTGCAAGGAAGTTCCACGGCCTTTCTATATATATATATATATATATATATATATATATATATATATATGAAAACAACAAAGAAATAATAATAATAGGCTACTAAACAGATAATATATATATATATATATATATATATATATATATATATACACACTGTATATAATATGTACAGATTTCTTATAGAATGGATTGATTTAGAGAGTGGAAGGAAAGAAAAAACTCTCAGCAGTTGTGCTTCAAGAGAATTTAGAGAACAAAAAAAATGATGTTTTATATGTAATTTGAATATATACAATGTATCGTCTGTGTATTGTTGTTGTTACTGTTACTGTAATCACATTCACTGCCACTGCCATAACTGCAATCATATAAAAAATGTGAAAACTGTTAGAAGACAAAGGATGTTGTCAGAGAGAAAATAAATACAATAATAATTGTAATAAAATAATAAAGGAGAAAAGGAAAGTAGAATAAAGAGGGGGGAGAGAGAAAGAGAAACTGTACACGTTCAGACTGATGATAGGAAACTGCTGAGACACTCCCTGCTGTACATGAACCCGTTTCCTGTTATTGATATGTCTTTGACAGGCTCCTTTCAGACCACTGGTGCATGGCCTTGTCATGGCTTCAGCTTTGTACATAAACACTATTAGCAGAAATATGATATATTTGTTTGTAGTGTTTGAAACCAACATACAAAGTTACTGCTAGAGAAAACAAGCTATTTTGTAACCTGGAAAAGAATTAATTACTGAGATATAGTCCTTGTGACAACTTCCTCTTTGACAACCAGCCCCAGTCTCCCATATAGTTCTACAAAAGATAAGAAGCAGATAAAAAAGTTAATGTGATGAACTGCACCTGTGTGAAATTGAGGGGAACTGACTTCATACATCCTTTAAAAATCTCTTTTTGAAAAATGTAGTTGGTAAGTAATTGCAAAATGACTAACACAGGCATAGAGATAATTCTAAGAAAATGTCTAAAATCATTTGTTGGCAAATTCCACTTCATTTGATTCGATAATTGGAATCTAAAGTAAAGTCTTTCATACCGTACATTTTAAAATGTGGCTGAAGTGTATATTATGGGGATACTGTTACTTGTACTTCTGTTTATTCTATCTATAAGGCTAGAATGTAAAAATGGGTAATAATACATCTTCAAAAAGCAATTCCTCTCAAAGACAAAACAACAAAAGCATTATTCAAACAGGAACAAGAATCAGATTTTTTGGAAAAGAGGCATGAGTGCCTGAAGTTTGTCCTGCCTGTGAAGACGTAGGGCATCTTATCCGTTCTGCAACCTCTTTGAGTGTTTTTATTCTCACATTTTTAATCATTTTTTAAACATTTTGTATCCTTTTGAGACAAAAAAAAAAGGTAGAAAAACAACATTTAATCTTTTTTTTTTCTTTTTATGTATAATTTTATAATAATAAAAGTATAATTTGATAATTTGTCTTATAACTTATACTGTTTATTCTATTTCTAGGTCTTACATTTAACAATGGATAACAACACACCTTCAACTGAACTTACAGGCATAAAAACAACAATATTCAAACAGGAACAATTTCAGTGTTGTTGCTGTTGTTGGCCAAGTTGGTGTTGTTGTTTAGGTTGGTGTTGTTGGCCAAGTAGATGTTGCAAACAACAGGTGACATACAGAATTCCAGCTCTCATCTATATCAGTGAAAATAAAACCTACCTCGCCTTTGCTGAAAAACGCAAAACACCAAGTGACACAGATGCAGAAAAGCTTGTGATGAGAAGAGGAAAGTGGAATGAAGATGAGAATAAAGTTCAGGTACTAGACATGTTTAACCAAAAGCATAAACTATAATTCCTATCAGTTTTCTTAAGAACTTCTCTATTTCATAGATTCTTTACCAATCTAGTTGATAAAAGGCATGAACACTGTCATTTTTATTTCAGTGGGATAGTAGTCATGAGGAGCTCACTTCAGCTTGTCTACCAAACCACCGCAGCATGAATCCATGTCCGGTCTATGAGAGAGAATCCAAGACCCTCTTTCTGTTTTTCATTTGTGTTCCAATTGGGGTCTCTGAAAGTGCACAAATAAAAGCAAAAAAGAACCAGGCACGACTTTGTTACATAACCAGTCAGAACACCGGTACAACCTGGAACCAAACTAAAGACTTGACAGCAGATGTAATTGGTGAGAAGGAGAAAAACTGGGCCACCTTTGCTGTTGGACCAGGACATGGTGTTCAAATGAAGAGCAAAAGACTGATTATCCCAGCATATGCATTTTATTTTGACTCCACAATTGTTAATCCCACATCACGTGCATTCACATTCTACAGTGAAGATAAAGGAAATACTTGGCATCTAGGAGAACTTATAGAAGGCGAGTCGAATGAATGTCAGATGGCTGAGATCATAGATGACAGTGGTCACAGTACACTGTACTGCAATGCTCGAAGTACATCTGGCCACAGAGTCAAAGCTCTAAGCAGCAGCAGTGGACAAGCATTTGACAAACCTTCAACTGTTCAAAGTCTGATAGAGACCGGTAAGGGTTGCCAAGGCAGTGTGCTGAAAATTCATTACCCTGGTCAGGGTACATGGCTCCTCTATTCTCATCCAACCGATGAAAAAGAGAGAAAGAATCTCGGAATCTATGTAAATAAATCACCATTGGATCCAAATCAATGGCACAAAATGGTCACAATCAATGATGGTCCAAGTGGATACTCAGATCTGGCTGAGTGTGAAAAAAGTGAGTACGTTGCCTGTCTCATGGAATGTGGAAAGAAAACAGGAATTGAAGAGCTAGCCTTCATGTTCATCGAAATCAACAACACTGTGGTTTCTCCACAGGTGGATAATCCATAGCAATGTTCAAGGTCAAACTGCAAAAACTTTTCTTTCTTTTTTTGCGCTAGTTAATTTGTTTACTAATGAAAATTGCTGAATGGTAAAAATTCAAGTTATGCATCATTTTATTAATTCAAACTGCAAATTATCATAACCAACCAAGCAATATGCTTTCCTTATTAGCATGCCAATAACTCTGAAATATTCCTTTTTAAAAATTATATTCCACTCACCTGAATTATTCAATATGTAGGAAACAGTAAACGTATTTAATTAGTTTAGCTTCCTTTTATTGGTAACTTCATAACATTACACACACATAATTACATTATCTGACTGAAAGTTTTTTTTCTGATTAAACTGAATACACTGTGTGCGTCTCGAGACCTTGCATTTTGTTTCGTTCCGTTTCGGGAATTTGTCGCCATCCCGCATCAGTATTAATGTGCTTTCTTTGTTTTTGTCCAGTCGCGCCGTCCGCGTCCAGTGTAAAAATGTTGTCATGCTACTATATTTATATATATTTTTATGATGATATTACAAAGCCTACTCACCATAAATTCATACATGGACATGAAATACTGATTTTAGTTGAAATATCACACTGCTGAAGGCAGCAACTGACCAATCAGAATCAAGTAGCTATTCCAGAGAGCTGTGTACGGTAATAATAGTTTGCTAAAGGTCCCTGTCAAAATTCAAAGACAATGTTTTTTTCAATTGTTTAATATTACTACGAGTTCACAAACATTGTACTCTTGTACTCTGACTCTGAATAAAGGATATCCTTGTATCATTACACAAATGTTTTGACAATTAATTATCTAATGAACATCAACATCATCTGTCAGTGATTTTATCCACCCAGTCCCATACATGTAGAGATCCATCCATAGCTGCTGAGAGAAGAGTTTTTGGTCTTGATTGATGCCAAGAATGGGTGGTAACCACCGGTGGACAACCGCTGTATTTTGCTTCATGGGACATTTCATGACCCCGGTGTGAAAAAACTGGCTGAGGGCTCTGTCCCTCTGTACTCCAATCCACTGTGTTGTAGATGTGCACTGTTCCATCAAACCCTTTCAAATTTGAGAACAAAAAATTGTCAGGTCATTAAGGAATATGAACACAACATTTTGTATCTAACACTACCTTACAAAACTACAAGTTTGTTCCTTATTTAAGACAGGAAATATGGAAGCATTCTTTACTTACCCGACACAGACAGACAACTGTCAAGAACAGGAGCCCAAGAAATGTTCAAGAAGTCATTCTTTGATGCACTGTGCTGGACATTTAGTTGGGTTTGACAAAATGGACTCTGTAAATCTCTTAGATCAGACAGCAGCATGTGACCGGAGGATGAGAGTCTGGCTACAGTACAAGTAGGTTCTGACTGAGAGCTGTCACTCCTCAACCCAAATGACCAGTGCAAACCACTCTTGATCTCTTTCAGAGGATACTGACAAGTCGAGGGATCTCTTGTGTCACCCATGAGCAAAGTGCCATTGCTCGCACAAACGAGAAAGACACAAGCATTCACAAACTGTAAGCCACTCACTGAATCTGATGACTCTTTCGCTGTAAAAAAAAAAAAAAAAAAAAGTAATATGAAATGAGCTGTACTAATAAAGCATTTAAAACTAAAAAAATTAATACGTTTTGATATTACCTACTGCATACAGAACCCGTCCTGTTGCTATCTCTGTCAGCTGAACTTCACTTATACAAGAACCATGAAGGACTGCTGGTTCGTCTATCAATCCAGGTGCTATTTTACTGCCTTTTGTTGATGTGCTCTTGAGGTTTATGACTCCAGTCCTTTTTATAACATCTGTGTTGAAAAACCAGGTAAGATACTACATGAAATGTTAAGAATTTGTGAAATGCTCCGTGAATTGAAAAATACAATGTCAGGTTATTTTAGCATAAATAAAAAAATAATGATTTTGTATTTTGAAGTCCGTTACACAAGATTCATCAAATGCACATAGATTATTAGTTTAATTTCTCATTGTTAATTTCATTCAGAATGAACTATACAGACATTAACCCTACCACTTTCATCGCCTCCAATATCCCAAATCTGCAACGTCGAACTAGAACTTCCACTAGTCACCACACACCTGTAAAGAACCGTATATCAAATAATTATATATCATACAGATGAGAAAATAAACAGGCCACTAAACTTTTAAAACTGAGAAGAACTGAATATTTCTCAATATCTTGCTTTTGTTGGCATCGTGTCAAATCAAACTCAGCAGTTTTTCGCCAGTAAATAGACTGAAATAGATAGTTACAGTAGAAAAGGCGTTGTATTATCACTTCTGAACACATCAAGATCTAGTTATCACCTTGTTCCAGGGATATGTATCAAACTCTCAACAGGTTCCTCTGAAAAGCCACCATGCTGTACTTTGAAGTCTCTTTCTCCACAAAGACCCTAAAGTTGTAACAAATAAGCAGTTAATTAAATGAATTGCACATTCAAAATACACAGTTTCTTCATTCACCTGGTTTTCTCCTGCATATAACTTAAGAGGCAGAAGTAACTCTAAGATTTCGCTTCTTGCTCCACTGTATCCTGCAACACAAATACCTGGAATACAGAAGGGAAAAAACAGCCTTTTTAGAATTTAATGGATTCTTTAATGGAATGGATACTTTAATGATTACATTTTTTCGGGAATTCAGAGACGCTTTACTTTTGTCTCCCGTCCACTCAATTACTTTTGTCGGATGCTCGAGTTGAAATACATGCAGGTCTTTGTATCTGAAACCAGAAAGACGCAGAATTACTGTACAATGAAAGACGTCCCTGGTGCTCAAGAAAATACTGTCTAGGTAGGCAACACAATAAGTGTTAGGACACAACCTCTATTAGCCTACAGGCAACTGTCAGACTCACGTGTTTAGAGACTCCATAAACCAGTCATCAGATTCATCAGAGGATATGTCCATTGCGAATAACTGTTCACGTATTTAATAAATAAATACAAAACCTCACTCCTGTATTCATCAACAGATATTTAAAATCGGTTAATATTTCCTGGACATGTTCTTCTGTACTCCTGATGTCTTTCTAAAGTACAAAGTTCAGTTGTCGCCATCTGCCGACACAAGGATAATATTTCGCAAGTGACGTTTTAGAATTTTATGTTTTGCAAATTTATTTTCCCTAATAAGACTTAGAATAAAATAAAATAATGAAATCAAGTTCTTTAAAATAATGGTTTCAGGTGTGGGCCGGAATAACTTTTAAGCCTCATCAGCTTTGATGAAATGAGATTTTATAGAGATGGCTGGGGTAGATTTCATTAATATATTTACATTTACATTACTTTTAGTCATTTAGCAGACGCTTTTATCCAAAGCGACTTACAAATGAGGACAACAGAAACGATCAATTTTAGTATTAAAACAACTAAAACTGATCCAAAACTAAAAGCTAAAACTTTATAAATAGTATATATACACACACATTAAAATAAAATAAATAAATAAATAAAATAAAAAAAATTAAAAAGACAAATGCATACAACAAAATTTCTGAACTTAACATTTAAATGAAAACAAAATAAAACTACAAACAATTCAAAATTTTAACAGAACAAAAGGTATAAGAGTATAATGATGATTCTAACATAACACTAAGCCAAACACCAAAAACAACTACATGTGTATGTACACACACACACACAGGCATATATGCACACACACACACACACACACACACACACACACACACACACATCCATAAATTCAATATATATATTATTTCATTTCCATTTAGTTTGTTGAAGTACAGAAATAACTCAAATAAAATAAAAGTAAAACTTAATAAATAACCTATACTGACATAATAAAAAAGCTAATAAAATGACAAACATTAATACAACTTTAGCTAAAATTAAAATAGATAACATATACAAATCAAACTACATTAGTTTAACAGTGATCCTAAAAAATAACACATGCTAAAAAAATATATAATATCAATCCTTAAATGATTTAATAGGCTATATATATATATATATATATATATATATATATATATATATATATATATATATATATATATATATATATATATATATTTAAGAGCAGGTTTCTTACCTTAACTTGAGCAATTTTTTCCATTGACATTCGCTTCCAGTTACAAATTGGTATTTTGTTATCATATTATTAGCCTATATTGTAGGCCTATTATTATAATCATAAATACCCATACAAGTGCTGAGGACTGAATTGGAGGTCTTGCACATTCTGATAAAATATCTTACTTCCATCTTGGCTACACACTATCTTTAGGAAATCCACCACTATTCCACAAAAAAAAAAAAAAAAAAAGGTTTATTTTAAAAAGTTTATTTTGACCCTTTAACTCTGCATAAACAGCAGATAATGCCATATAATCAAGCTGATTTGAGCACATAGGGAATGACTACTGACTTCATAGATTCTGGTTTATTATGTCTTATAAACAAACAAAGTAGATACGCAAAACAGAAAATCTCTAGATAGTGAATGAGTAAAAACGTTTGGCAAATATTTCATTTACAAAAGCAGCATTCCACTATAGCTATTTGGGTCAGAGCCTTCATTGGATGTGTTATTGTCTAGTGGCTGTACAATGCAGAGCAAAGCCGGCTCCACTTAAACCAGACCATCCTTTGACTTTCATAAACACAGACTGAATAGAGTTAAATGTTGGAAATGTGTGGCATGCCTCTGTTGAAAAAGAACCAGTATTAATTGTAATCCAGGATTTACGGTGGTGACATGCTTTAGCTCTCCCATCAGCTTTACTCAGTTTGTGATCTGCCTCACTTATGTTGTATGCTAAAATATCATCCCCATGTGTAATTGCAATGTTCCACAGCTCATTACTTCAGCTGCTTTTTATTTTGAGATTCTCACACACTTCAAATGAACACACTTCTTTTTCTCAAACAGGAATCATTTTTACAGGAACATTATTTTCACCTCTAGAAAATCATCGTTAAATGCCAAAAGACTAATTAATATGAATGAATTATATGATGATAATTAAAGTTTTTCATTTGCTTCATATCAGTACTGAAATCTAAATAAAGATGTCTTCTGAGGATGTACTTTCAAGCAGTCGAGACCTGCTAAGATTGTGACATTTTTTCTGCTAAATCCTCACAGCACAGCATCTGAAAATAATGAACAAACCATTGTTAAGAGTTACGACATTTACATTTGTGTTTAATAAATCTTAAAGTATTATATATACCACCATTCAAAAGTCTGGGTTCTGTAAGATTTTGTTGTTGTTGTTTGAAAGAAATTAATACTTTTATTCAGCAATGATGCATTAAATTGATCAAAAGTGACAGTAAAGGCATTTATAATGTTACAAAAGATTTCTATTTCAAATAAATACTGCTATTTTAAACTTTCTATTTATCAAAGAATACTGAAAAAAATCACGGTTTCCAAAACTGATTAAGCAGCACAATATTTTCAAGGTAAGAAAAGTTTCTTGAACCAAAAAAAATAATAAAAAATTTTAAAAAAAAATCTGCATATTGAAATCATTTCTAGGATCATGTGACAGTGTAAACTGCAGTAATAACTGCTGAAAATTCAGCTTTGCCATCACAGGAATAAATCACATTTTAAAATATTTTCAAAACAAAAATTTAAATTGTAATAATATTTCATAGTATTGCTGTTTTTAATTGTACTTTTAATCAAATAAATGCAGCCTTGGTGAGCTTAAAATATTTAAAAATATCAAAAATACTTTTAAACTTATAGTATATTACATATAATGTATAAGTATTACATAGTAATACTTACAGTATATTATTTTATATAAATTTATCAAATATTTTATTTATCGTCACTTTATATCAACACACCTGTATCTGCGTGGACAACCATGGTGACCAACAATGTATTCTTGATCAAAACAGAAGCGACGACAGAGTCCTCCATAACCACAAGTCCAATTCTGAATCTGC
The DNA here is from genome assembly GCA_039654775.1 of Spinibarbus caldwelli. Lineage (NCBI taxonomy): Eukaryota > Metazoa > Chordata > Actinopteri > Cypriniformes > Cyprinidae > Spinibarbus > Spinibarbus caldwelli. Next base: position 12,402,672 of record CM077259.1, read on the forward strand.
ACTTCAGCATGATGCACTGAGACAAAAAAAAAAAAAAAAATATCCAAAATTATTCAAGTACTGTTGAGCATTTATATGTTGAATTGAAATGTTAGTATCATCTTTGCACACAAGCTTTAATGCTATATTGGTTAAAACAAACAAATACAGTTATGAATAAAAATCCAATTTGACGAATGTACTTGTGTCAAATACGTAAGCAACACATTCACAAATTAATATTATTACAGTTAATATGTAAATTCAAATGTCGCATTCCTCACTTCCACAAAGATACACATACAAACGCTCCATCTATGCAGTAAAAATATCCTACCATTCTCTGCAAAAAGTGCAAGCAATGCAACAAACAGAATCATGCTAAGTGTCTCCATAGTTTTACAGTCTCATCCTTTCAGGCTGTGTTGATGGCAGTGCCAATCTTTCATTTATACAACATTGAGGCAAAGGGGAGGAGTCCAGGGGAGCTGGCTGAAATACACTTACTAGAAGAGGAGTCTTAAAATTAGAAAAACCAGAGATTTACCAGAGAGTAATTTTAATCTGCTACTGAGGCTTATAGCACCTAAAAATATATTTTAAAAAAGCAATGTCATTTCACACCCTTTTTAATATATTCCAGTCTAACAGGGACTCTAACACTCTCAGAACTTTGGCTAACATTCTGAGAAGGTTCACTCAAAGTTATGAACAATGTGCATCCAGTGACATTAATAAAACATTCGTTAGAGTTATCTGGTCTTTAATAATGTTCTCTAAACGTTAGTACTAACACTTTATTCATACATTGTTCATGGAACGTTTTTTTCTGAAACTCTTCAGTTGGACATTCATCTCACCTTTTTTAAATTGTTAAATAACATTCAGAGAACATTCAAAAGTAATGTTCCTATAATGTTTGCAAAATTATAAAATGGAATGTTCCCTTAAGGTTATCATAAACTAGAAGAACAATATTTTAAAAAATTGATGTTTTGAACAAACTATTTTCATAACTTGAACGTTACATTCTTAAACATATTTTTGTTTAACTAGGTGATGAAAGTTATTAACAAATCGTAGTGAGTACATGATTATCACAAGTATTTTTATTATTTTTCCAAGGAATTGCAATCTGATAGTCTTTCTATTTTAAATATTTAATGTAAAATATTTAGCGATCATATTCATTCTGCCAGTAAAACATGTTCTTCATAGGTTTGATGGACCTACACGTCTCTGAAAAAATCAAGTACAAACTAATTTCACTAAATGTCACAAACAATTTCAAAGAAATCGTAAGAAACACATTGAATTAAAAGTGAAATTCTGAAGTAGAAAAACTGAAATAGCATTTTCTTTAAATGTCCTGCAATAATTTTGTTTTATTTACATCTTCGAAAAATCTTTTTACAATGTAGGCCTACTGAAATATCAATATAGGCCTTCCATCTTTTTTGTTTTTATCCCCAAACATCTGATTTATGAATGAACCAGCAGATGTCGCTGCAACATTACAAGCCATGGAGCAAATATCCTTCAATGCCACTAAATTATGAACACTGCTAAATTAATTTTCTCTCTCTAAATTCACTTTCAGTATGTTTGATAAAATCATTCCTTTATTGGAATACAAATTACTTGAGTACAAAATATGTTCCTTAATAAAGCTGTATTGATATATTTTAAATCTAATCTCAGCACACCTTCCATTTCTTTTTCTGTAGGAATTTCAGTTAGCTTCCTTGAAGTGTTCATGATAGCAATCAAACAGTCTTATCTGTTATTAAAGCAGATTATTCACAGTGTTCAGTGGAATGAGGGTAAAACTGCATACCCTTTAAAAGACAGAGCGCAGCTTATAGGGAATTGTACAAAGCGAGTTAAGTTGGTAAAAAGAGTGAAAATGGGTCACGGCATTATTACCCTTTTTCTAATGTGCGTCATCTAATGCATCACAATGCCATTACGAGGGGTCGAATACAAAAACATTCACCCTGGAAACAGAGGGGAACATTAGTGAGATTTAAAATTAATATCTAGTTTTGGGGTCTAAGGACTGAAACCCAGATTCAGGTACTTGTTTGTGCACATGCATGTGGTTACAGTAGTTTCTGACTTTGCCTTACTGCTGTGGAAAATTATACACAATACAGATAATTATGCTATGTGACAGGCTTTTAAGCTGTCTGTTTCTGCAAATGGTCAGATTTCCCTGTGTTTTTAGTCCACCTTTATTTCAAAAGAGAGAAACCATGGCGACTGGATCTCTCACATTCTCCCTGACATAAAAGAAACAAAAAATGGAGCCAGTGGCTCTCTGATATACCGTGGTGAAGGTTGAAGTGCCTTGTGACAATGAGAGCATGACTGACCTTGCTTTTTTAACTTGAAATCCCCCTCAAATCTGTGGGTAGATGCTGAGAACAGTCTCATGCAAATGAGGACATTTAAATGACATGTTGGATGTTGGATGATGACCCCATAGGGAGACAGGTGGCTGTTTGTTCACACACACACACACACACACACACACACACACACACATACAAAGCCACATTTGAAAAGAGACATCCCTTCTGTCAGTCATGCTGTAATTATGACTGTATGAAATGATGTAACATAATTGTTTGTCATATATTGTAGTTTTGGCTCTAGAGCTTTATTCCTGCAGCAGTTGTTTAATGTCAGAACCATGAATGAGTTACAGTTCAAAGTTCTCACAAAACATACTTTTATGCAACGCACAATAACAAAATCGCTCTGATGTGTCCTCTCATGATAACTGTCTCTGTGGCTCATTTTCAGTCTTCCCACATCTCATGCAGGCTAATAAATAATCATATATTCATTGATCTTTTCAGACTAAGTTTATGCTGAATTCAGAACTGCATACTACTCTTATTATTTTTATACAGTCTATTTATTTCTATGGCAGGAAAAGCAATAGTATGTTAGTATGATGTACCCTCTTCTGTAATAATCATGACGTGCGATTCGTTCGACGCATGCGCACTATGACTGTTTTGTAATACTTCACCTGACCTGCAGAGAACAGCATGTTGCGTCATCTTTCTATTCTTATACAAATGCAATTATCTTCTGACCTCCTCTCATATTCGTTTTTTGTTATTTTAACATTCGTGTTCTGTTGTATTTACTAGCATTTTCAATCTAATCCTTAGGTTTTCAAAGAACCGGTGCGGTTGTGTATGTTTCCACGCACATGCGCAGATGACAAACACGCAAATGTGCGCAAGGCTACAGTATTTTGGCTCTACGAAGTTAAGTATGGACGAAGTAAAAATTATTGTAGAAAAACGAATAAGTAGAATGTAGCTACTGCTAGCTAAACGTAAGATTGTGGGGATGTGAAAACGTGTTATAAAAGCAAGAAAAAACGAAATCTCAAAATTGACCAGTGCATGAAAAAAACTGTGGTTTGGGGGAGAAAAAAAAAAAAAAGGAGAGGAAAGGTGTTAAGTGGTCATGTTAAACTAAATTATGTATATTTTATGGAGAAAAAAAAAAGATAGCCTTTGTGAACCTTAATTATGTGGCGGAACTACAGAATTAACTGTTTTTACTCTGGAATTTGAACTCTGGAATGCATAAATGAAAATATTTTATCAATCCAGGCAGTAAGACATTATTATCTTAAAAATCAGTAGGCATTAACATGAAAGATCTTTTTCTTGTAGCTGGGTCGTCTAATTCACAATGCTAAAATTCCACATTTGAATTTTGCGTGGTTGCATCCATCCTTGCTTTTATGTAATTTAATTTCAATATCAATTTTTGAAGCGCAGTCAGATTGGACTGTTTTATAATAGAGTGAAATGACACTTTAGTGATCAGGCACATAGAGGTGTCATACGCTGTCCTTGCCATAAAACTAATTTAGAGAACTAGAACTCAAGGGTCAAACCTATTAAAACTGGTCACATGATTATCTGACGGACTGCCTGAAGCCTGTACAGAAAATGTTCTTCATAGATTAAAATGTCAAGTGTCTATCACGCCATAGTGTTTTCACTTGGGTTACAAAGAACTTCATGCTGGAGACTTAAAACTATGTTCAGAAACATTCAAATGCTTTCTAAAAGGTCTATATTTTCCATTCTTCCAGCAATTATAATTTTAATTTCAGTCAGGGCCTTTTTATAAATCATACAGAAAAGAAAGAAATGACCCACTAGGACACACACTTTGGGAAACGTTGGTTATATTTATGGATATTTAGGAAACAGTGGAAAAATCTGTTTAGCTCCAGTCCTTTGCACAAGTAATTTGTAAGATTATTACCAAAAGCTGTGACTAAAAATCTTTCATTACATATATAAAATAATATTTCCAGATTCACCAGTAGCAGTGTAAATGGTATAGGATCAGAAGTGTTGAGCTAAAACTGGATTGCCCCGTGTGCAAACTCATTCACAAATCAAAGGGAAGGTCTCTGAAAAAAAATTAATATTGCTCCACTTTGATGTCTCTCTCTCTCTTTTTCTCTCTCTCTCTCTCTCTCTCTCCCATTAAGAATGTGGGTATATTAACAAAGTGAAACTTCCATTCCTTCATCCGCTGAGATTAGCCAGCAAACTAATTCCCTCTCTAACCCTGCTACTTTGAAGTCTTCAAGGGAGCCAAGAGCTTTTGTGCATGATTTACATAATCTGACAACTGCATCCCATCATAGAGATGTCTATTAACAGAAAAGTGTTCTAATTTCTTATCAAGATATCTACTCACCAACATACCCATTCATCTATCTATCCATACATCCATACATCTACCTACTGTCTGTCTCTTTCTATCTATGTATCTGTCTATCATCCATCCATCCATCCACCTACTCAACACACCCATCCATCTGTCCGTCCATCCATCCATCCATTTATCTATCTACCTACCTACTGTTTGTCTATCTGTCTTTCTGTCTGTATCTGTCTATCATCCATCCATCCATCCATCCATCCATCCATCCATCCATCTACCTATACCTACTGTCTGTCTATCTGTCTTTCTGTCTGTATCTGTCTATCATCCATCCATCCATCCATCTACCTATACCTACTGTCTGTCCTTCTGTCTATTTATGTATCTGTCTATCATCCATCCATCCATCCATCCACCTACTTTCTGTGTGTCTATCTGTCTTTCTATCTATTTATGTATCTGCCGATCATCTATCCATCCATATATTTATCCATATACGCATTTTCTGTCTATCTGTCTTTCTATCTATGTATCTGTCGATCATCCATCCATTCATCCATTTATCCATCTACCTACTGTCTGTCTATCTGTTTTTCTGTCTATTTATGTATCTATCATCCATCCATCCATCCATCCATCCATTTATCCATCTACCTACTGTCTGCCTATCTGTCTTTCTGTCTATGTATCTGTCTATCATCCATCCATCCATCCATCCATCTACCTACTTTCTGTGTCTATCTTTTCTATCTATGTATCTGTCAATCATCCATCCATTCATCCATTTATCCATCTACCTACCTACTGTCTGTCAATCTGTCTTTCTGTATATTCATGCATCTGTCTATCATCCATCAATCCATCCATTTATCCATCTGCCTACCTACTGTCTGCCTATCTGTCTTTCTGTCTATCTGTCTGTCATCCATCCATCCATCCATCCATCCATCCATCCATCTACCTACTTCCTGTCTGTCTATCTGTCTTTCTATCTATTTATGAGTCTGTCGATCATCCATCCATCTATCCATCTACCTACTCATCAGCACACCCATCCATCTGTCTGTCCATCCATCTATCTATCCATCTGCCTACCTTCTGTCTGTCTATCTGTCTTTCTATTTATTTATGTATGTCTACCATCCATCCATCCACCTACTCACCAACACACCCATCCATCTGTCCTTCCATCCATCCATCCATCCATCCATCCATCCATCTACCTACTCAACAACACACCCACCCACCCATCCATCCATCCATCCATCCATCCATCTACAGCCTGTCTATCTGTCTTTCTATCTATTTATGTATCTGTCTATCATTCATCCATCCATCCATCCACCTACTCACCAACACACCCATCCATCTGTTTGTTCGTCCATCCATCCATCCATCCATCCATCCATTTATCCATCCACCCATCCATCTACCTGTCTGTCTGTCTGTCTGTTTGTCTATCTTGGGTTAGGTTAGGTTACTTTATTTATCTGTCTTTCTGTCTATTTATGTATCTATCATCCATCCATCCATCCATCTACCTACCCACCGACACCCATTCATCTGTCTGTCCATCTATCCATTCATCCATCCTTCCTTAAATCTATCTATCTATCTATCTATCTATCTATCTATCTATCTATCTATCTATCTATCTATCTATCTATCTATCTATCTATCTATCTATCTATCTATCTGTTATGGTCCAATAACCATCCACTCTTGATTTGTAATGTAATAATTACATTTAAGCTATTAAGCCACTCTCTTCATTAGCAATGCCTTGGTGGCAGGTCAACAGCAAATGACACCAAGTACAAATGAAATCACTTTCACCTTTGTAATCCACTGCTCCATCTAGGCTGGTGCTGTTGAGTCTCAAGAATGTTCAACAAACTTCAATTTATGGCTAATTTGAAATAAACGTTCAGACCATTTTAATGCTTTAAGCAATTTAAGTATGGAGAAATTAGTTTCTGGTTCTCAGAGGGCAGAAAAGAGCTTTGATGTTTCTTAGTGAGCTGTTTTTCTTTTTCCTCTCTCACAAATTAAGGAGGGAATTTGTAACACACAATATGGAGTTCAAGGTGTCAAGGGGCATTAGTCAGAAGAACGCTGGCTCTTCGAGAGGAAGAGAGAGAGAGATACTGAAGGAATTAAGCAGTGCTTGGTTTCAGAAACTCGGCCAATAGAGATATTCTCAGAGGTACTTATGGAAAACTGCTATTAGGCAAAAAAAAAAAAAAAAAAAAAATGCAAGTCAGGGCAGAGTACTGGGGATCATTTAAGGGTTTGAATTTAAAAGACATAAATTATGGTTTGTCATAGTGCTAATTAATACAGAACTTACAGAGTCATTCTTTAAATAAAGAATATGAAGGGAAACAGATTTCAGGGCTGTCCAAAATTAAGAATAAAAGAAATTAGCTCCCTTGCAGTTCACTTTCAGTGTGAAATTGAACTGAATTGGCCACACGCAACAGAAAGTTGAACTGGAATTTGAATTGAATGAAATGTTCTTTCACATTTGTCAAAAAAAAAAGAGTAAATATCTAAAAAATGATGAAATATCAACTAAATAATATAAATTTTTATACTATAAAGTTTCTATAGGTGGAATTTCAAACATAATAATTTTACTTTTTAAAGTTACCATGTAATGGAAATAGATTGTTTCTTTCATTTAATAACATACATTGGCGTGAAACAGATTTTCGAAAAATTTAAAAAAAAATAAAAAATCAAAATGTAGAGCAGGGACTTGGTTTGGTCCACTGGTTGTTGATTGGATGGAGGCAAATTTTATTTTTTTTTCTAATTTATTTACAGCTAGTTGCCAAAATTTATCATTTTCATTTAGTTTAACTATAAGTCCTAAAATATTTAAAATGAAATAAACTAAAACTAATAAACACAAATTAATAAAAACAATACAGACATAAAATATATATATATATATATATATATATATATATATATATATATATATATATATATGACAAAACACAAAACACACAACAAAATTACTAAAACAAAATTAAAACAGAAAATATTTTATATTATTTTTATGTTTTTAAATATTTTACAGTATTTTTAGTTTTTCATTTGCAACACAAGATAATTTAAAAAACATGGATGAATTGTGGCAGGGGCATGATAAATTAAAATTAAAACTTTTAACATAATAGCATTACTTTTTTAATTAATCGCTAAATTATCATGTTAAAATTGACAGTGTTAATTTAGAAATAAAACACTGGCAGTATATGGATTATTATATTTACACTAGTCCCACATGCTTGTTACTTAAATAAAAATGCTTCCTGAGAAACTGCATCTTTGATTGTCCTTTTGAGGTGAATCTGCTGCAAACAACAAACAAATGAAAATGCTCATTGTCTCGCCGGCACAAGTAAAGAGCTGTATTTGTAAAATGGAATGTGGTTTGTAGTGTGTGCAATGCAGAGGGCATAGCTCATCTCTGGCTTCACCAATGGCTGCCTGGTGTTTGATAACCCCCGGATTTGTAGGAAGACATAGTTTGCATTTGTAATCAGGTCTCCGGCACTATGTCCTGATTGCTAATTGTATCCTTTGGGCCCTGCATGCTTCCTGCATGGTTATTACTGTCCTTACTCCCTCCCTCTCCTCTTTCTCTATCTCTCACATGTTACTTTTCACTCTTAAAAGTCCACATCCCCCACACCCCCTACCACGCTTTTTTATTCAAGTAATTCTCGCCTATTTAACAAACCACCATGTGAGCTGCCAGTCACACTGGGCATTCCCCATTCAGTAATCAGAGCGGTTCAGCTGCACATGAGTTTTTACTGATGTGTTGTAATGGAGCTCTCAGCAGGATCAGAGTCTTACGGTAAGGCGCTAAAAGCTCATGTCCCCTGGATGTCTCAGCAAAATAAAGGTGGCAGATTATGTCTTAAAGGATGCTGCAGTTTTATTGACATCACATTTATTTATTTATTTGCAAGTGAACACATACATATTCACACATCATCGTTCACACACATCAATTTGCATACACTACCAGTCAAAAGTTTGGAATAATTAAGATTTTTTAATGTTTTTGAAAAAAGTCTTTTATGTTCACCAAGGCTGCATTTATAAAAACAGTAATTTCACCTTGTTTATTTATTCCTTGTGATGCCAATGCTGAATTTTCAGCAGTGTCACATGATCATACAAAAATCATTCTAATATGCTGGTGCTCTAGAATCATTTCTTGCTTTAGCAGTGTTGAAAACAGGTTTTGCTTTTTAATATTTTTATGGAAACCCTGATACACTATCATACAAACTTTTATGTCATGTAAGAATTAAAAAATAAGAAAAAGAAATTAATACTTTTATTCAAAAAGGATGCATTAAATTGATCCAAATTGCTTGTAGAGACATTTATAATATTACAAAAGATTTCTATTTCAAATAAATGCTGTTCATTTTGAACTTTCTATTCATCAAAGAATCTGAAAAAAAGGAGTATTACAGTTTCCACAAAAATATTAAACTGCTAAACTGTTTTCAACATGGATAATAATAAGAACCATTATTAAGGACTGAGCACTATAATAACTGATAATAATTGAGCACCAAATCAGCATATTAGAATGATTTCTGAAAGCTCAATATGACACTGAAGACTGAAGTAATGGCAGCTGAAAATTGCAATAAACTGCAATAATATTTCACAGTATTACTGTATTTTTAACCAATCAAATACTGTCTTGGTGAGCAGAATAATATTCTTTTGAAAACATAAAAAAAAATATTCCAACTTTTCACCGGTAGTGTATTTTTCTTCATGCAAGTCATAAAAAATGACTGACCAGGGTTTAAATTGAGCCAGGGCCGTACGGGGTTTGAGCCCCGGCGCATAGACTCCAGGGCTCAAAATTAACGCTTCATTAACGCCAGACAAGTTACATGATTAAAACATCAATAACAAAAATAACTAGGCAATCACCAAAACGCAAGTATTATTCTGATTTTATTACATTTAGAGTAAGTGGCGAATAGTGGATATAGCTACTGTATATAAATGCATGTACGGTATAAAGTTGTGCTGTTGAGGCGAGGCTCACACAGCCTCTCCAGGAGAAATCTCAACAAATTAGAATATGGTGACATGCCAATCAGCTAATCAACTCAAAACACCTGCAAAGGTTTCCTGAGCCTTCAAAATGGTCTCTCAGTTTGGTTCACTAGGCTACACAATCATGGGGAAGACTGCTGATCTGACAGTTGTCCAGAAGACAATCATTGACACCCTTCACAAGGAGGGTAAGCCACAAACATTCATTGCCAAAGAAGCTGGCTGTTCACAGCAGAGATGGGCACTCGAGTTAGTGACTAGGACTTGAATCAAATTTTTATAGACTTCAGACTTGACTCAGACTCGACCTGAAATGACTCCAGACTTGACTCGACTCGAGGAAAAGGACTCGTGAATATTTTAAAAGCAACTCGAGTCTTTTATCCTTAAATACTTATATAACTGATTTTCAAAAGGCGGACCGCATCCGCACCCCGGCATCCATCTGTACCGCAAGCCTAACAGCAGCACCAGCGCGTCAAAACAGTGCAGCGGATCACATAAAGAGCGTCGTTTAATGCAAATATCTTTCAGCGCTATATACTCTAGTATTTTTATCTAAAGCCAAACACACTTAATTCAAGCCCTTTCAGCTCCGTGCGCTTTCTCTCTCTCTCTCCGGACGCGCGCCCGCGCCAAGTTTAAGAGCTGCGGATGACGCAGTTATTTTAACAACAACAGAAACAATGCTGCAAATCTAGTTATTTTTCTTACTACCTATTTATCTCTCAATAACTTATGACTCTGACTGTTCAAACCAGATGTGACGTTTCTGATCTACATTTAGCATTATTAATCTGTAGGCTAAGAACATTTAAAAAGAATCATGTAATTATAATTGGGAAAATTGTTGTTAGATGGCTAGGATAGAACTTAAACTTTGAAACTGGTGGTTATCTTTCTTTTCTGCTCAAGATGAGAACTTTTTGATTATTGTAGACATTTTTAGTAGATAATGCTTATAATATATTTAAATAGTATCGATTTCAGGAGGAAAACCCTGAACAGAAACACTGTTTTTTTTGTCACATGGTCTCGCATATATCTAAATGTAGAAGTACAATACATGTAAAAATATATATTTTATTTATTTATTTTTTATTTATTTATTTTTTTGTCCGGACCTCTACTTTGAAGAAAATATAGAGTCCGTGCCTCTTGGAACTTTAATTGAATAGGCTACCCCTGAATTTTATAAAAAAGAAATATTTTGATTTGTATGGTTTTGTAATATCTGTGTCACATATTTCCTTATGTGTCATGGTAGATAGAACTCTTATTATAGAATTTGATTACAGAAAAACGGTTTTGAACATGGGAATGGATTAAAATATAAGTAACAGGCTGGATGTACATTAACCTCACATCTTAACCCCTCTTTTAAAAAAAATAAATAAATAAAAAAATAAATAAATAAAAATAGATCATATATTTTGTCTATATAGCCTATAAAGCAGCTTCGTAAATAGGAAGATTTCAATACATGAGGATTATGAATGGGATTTTTTTTTTTTTTAGCAAGCCATTAAATGACTTGAGATTCGACTCGGACTCGTGACCAAAGACTCGAGACTTGACTCAGACTCCAGCGACAAAGACTTCAGACTTGACTCGGACTCCAAGTTAAAGACTCGTGAACATCTCTGGTTCACAGAGTGCTGTATCCAAGCATGTTAACAGAAAGTTGAGTGGAAGGAAAAAGTGTGGAAGAAAAAGATGCACAACCAACCGAGAGAACCACAGCCTTATGAGGATTGTCAAGCAAAATCGATTCAAGAATTTGGGTGAACTTCACAAGGAATGGACTGAGGCTGGGGTCAAGGCATCAAGAGCCACCACACACAGACGTGTCAAGGAATTTGGCTACAGTTGTCGTATTCCTCTTGTTAAGCCACTCCTGAACCACAGACAACGTCAGAGTCATCTTACCTGGGCTAAGGAGAAGAAGAACTGGACTGTTGCCCAGTGGTCCAAAGTCCTCTTTTCAGATGAGAGCAAGTTTTGTAGCCTATTTCATTTGGAAACCAAGGTCCTAGAGTCTGGAGGAAGGGTGGAGAAGCTCATAGCCCAAGTTGCTTGAAGTCCAGTGTTAAGTTTCCACAGTCTGTGATGATTTGGGGTGCAATGTCATCTGCTGGTGTTGGTCCATTGTGTTTTTTTTGAAAACCAAAGTCACTGCATCCGTTTACCAAGAAATTTTGGAGCACTTCATGCTTCCTTCTGCTGACCAGCTTTTTAAAGATGCTGATTTCATTTTCCAGCAGGATTTGGCACCTGCCCACACTGCCAAAAGCACCAAAAGTTGGTTAAATGACCATGGTGTTGGTGTGCTTGACTGGCCAGCAAACTCACCAGACCTGAACCCCATAGAGAATCTATGGGGTATTGTCAAGAGGAAAATGAGAAACAAGAGACCAAAAAAATGCAGATGAGCTGAAGTCCACTGTCAAAGAAACCTGGGCTTCCATACCACCTCAGCAGTGCCACAAACTGATCACCTCCATGCCACGCCGAATTGAGGCAGTAATTAAAGCAAAAGGAGCCCCTACCATGTATTGTTGGCCTTCTGGAAAGTATGTTCATTTACTGTATATGTTACAGTATGTTACAGTAAATGAACATACTTTCCAGAAGGCCAACAATTCACTAAAAATGTTTTTTTTTTTAATTTTTTTTTTATTTTTAATTTTTTTTTTTATTGGTCTTATGAAGTATTCTAATTTGTTGAGATAGTGAATTGGTGGGTTTTTGTTAAATGTGAGCCAAAATCATCACAATTAAAAGAACCAAAGACTTAAACTACTTCAGTCTGTGTGCACTGAATTTATTTAATACACGAGTTTCACAATTTGAGTTGAATTACTGAAATAAATGAACTTTTCCACGACATTCTAATTTATTGAGATGCACCTATGTTAGGTCACTTACATTTTAGGCGGAACCACAGCGCATCTCACAGCAACCAGCCGATTCATTGATGAATGATTCAGTGTTTTGAACGAATCGGTTGAGTCAAAGTTTCTTTAGCCCTAGCATAAACATCTGATGAATCTCTACCGTTCGAACGAATCGTTTGAATGAACGACTCAATGACTCACTCAGTAAACGCTCACTACTGGCACCTACTGGCGTTTTAATTTCGTTGAAAAGTATAATTTCCACCATCATTTCTTGTTTGTATATTCAAAAAAATATTTAAAAGAATCTCATATTATTTAATGCAGTTGTATTTTTCAGTGTAAATGATTTAATTTGATAACGTATAGATAGCCTAATAACAATCGCATTATTATAATTGAATTTATAGATCAAATGTAAGAATTTGAAATGAAAGTATTAATGAGATTAGTGGGAAAATGCCCTCTATAACGGTAAAAAAAAATAAAATAAAATAAAAAATAAAAAAATCTTCCCCTTGGATTAAATTTTAAAAAACATGCAGATTTATATGTCACAGCTGATAGAAAACCGATGATAATATTGCTTCAGAATAAATCATATTTGCAAAAAAAAAAATATATATATATATATATATATAAGCCTGATACCATAGAGCCCCCCCAACAAATTCCAATTTAACCCCTGACTGTGACCTACAGATGCATATGCCTTATATTGTATTGTTTAAATGTAATATGTTTATTATTGTTATTGCTGACATCTATCTAAGTGGCTGTGTAAAGTTCTTTCTCTGCTTTCTGTAAAAATGAAGACTGTTGCAATGCAACACTGCATAATAATAAAGAAATAAAGAACAATCTATATTACTGTTGTTTAATAATATTTAATATACAATATATACATCAATATTTAAATATTCAACAGACCTGTTTCATGCATTGTAAAAAGGTAAAATCTGCAATCATAGATACAAGCAACAATCTTAAAAGACAGAAAAAATAGTATAGGAGAATAGTAGTAGTGTGAAAGCATGTTGGAGTTACACTGCAGCGCCACTTACAGGCTGCTTGTGCGTGCAGTGTAAAATGGGCCTAACTGTTTTACAGTGATTAAATTTATAAGGAGCTGAATGTGAGACTTAAGGGATCTGTTTAGGCTTCTGTAGAAGATGGCTTATGACTGTATCTGCTGATGCCCTGTCTTTTTTATTTACTCCCCTCCTTTAATCAGGAGAACATCCAGAAGAAGCATGACAGGTTGGTGGAAACAGCTCTGGACCGCACAGGGACTGTGTCAGCTTCTTCAAAAGGGCACACTGTGCATTTCCACTGGCCATGCTGTGAAAGCGTCGCTCAGGCCTCCTCCTTCAAAGTCTTACACGACATTTCTGCAAGACACTGATGCTGTTTGATGGCCCATCAAATCTAACAGAAGCCTTTTTGTCCCTCATTTGAATATCAATGGACTGCCTTTTCACTACACCTCCTTCAGGAAAGCAGGGATCATTTAAATGGATGACAAGAAGCTTGTGAGGTTGATTATAGGCCATGAAGAGCTTGTGTCCGGTGACATGATCATAATGATAAATCAGTGTTGGCTCCATAGCCCACACTTTTAAAAAATAATCAGCATATATAGTTCCACGAAGAACCTTTAATATCCATGGACATTTTCCATTGCATAAAAAGTTGTTTGTTCTTCAGACAAAGAAAAAAGGGTTCTTGAAAGGACCGTTCACTAAAAGGTTATTTGGGGAAGCCATAATGATTCTTCTGTTGCATCTGTTCTTCTGTTGACAAAAATCTTACACCACGCACAGTATGAGTATTGTTATATATGTATATAGTTATTTTTTGCAAATTATTATTATATATTATCCATAACAATTTAATTATGAGTCTAGCGTCATAAAAAGCTTCACAAGATGTAATACTAGAGTTAAAAAAGACTCAAAACAATAATAAATTATAAATATGATGTCTGCATGTTATTGAGCCTTGATTTCTTCCATATACTGCTTGCAAATGCCACATTTTCAGCTTTTGGATGCAGCCATTGGAGGCATTGTGTGATCCTTCCAATTTTTGCATCCAAAAGCTGAAAAATGTGGCACAGCACAAATGAAATGCTCCCATTATAATCAACAAAGTAGTCTACACTAGAAGTGCACATCTACACTTTGGAGAATAAGTTACTGTAGTTTGTTTGGTGTTGGATTTTTTAAAATCACCCCATGGATATACCACAGAATAAACGGCAGAATTTCAGCCGTTTGATTTATTTCACTACCTCACAGCACATGTGTCACACAATCTAGTCCTACTTCGCTCTCCTTGGACATAGCATCGCATAATACGAGCAGCAAGAAGGATGAGGATGCAGGAAAGTGAAAGAAAGGAAAAAAAAACAAAGGTTTAATGTCTCACTCGCAGTATATTGCCAAGAGTCTTATGTACAATTTATTATCCTCAACTACTGAAATATTTCCTTGATGGGGAATGAATTTCCTTGTTCGGGTTGAATAAGAACAGAAACGTCGGTCATGTTGAACCCCTGTTCGGCACACATTTGCACCTCCTCACAGGCTTCTGATTTCCCTCTACTGGAGCAAACCAGCTTTTGTTGACAAGCTCTTTGCTGAATCACAAACAGACAAGAATACCAGGCTCTTTTGCATACTGATTCTCCTTTCCTTCAAGTTCTGATTCTTTTTTATACTCTCCCTCATGGGGGATCATTATGAGAGGAGAGTGCAGAAACAAAGCAGAGAAGGGAGGGTAGCACTGAAAGAAATTAAAGGGCATAGTGTTGCCCTCGAAGACAATTTTACAGCCCTGCAGCCAGTATTGAGCAGTAATATTTTTATTCTAATTTGAGGAAGACATATTTCATAGAAATTTGTAAAATACTGAGTGTATTTTTAACTCCATGTCGTCATATAACGAGTCAATAACAAAACTGATTTAAAGGGATAGTTCACCCAAAAATGAAAATTCTGTCATTAATTACTCACCCTTATGTCATTCCAAACCCGTAAGACCTTTGTTCGTCTTTGGAACACAAATTAAGATATTTTTGATGAAATCAGAGAGCTTTCTGTCCCTCCCATAGACAGCAAGGGTCCTACCACATACCAAGGTCCAGAAACGTAGCAAGGACATCAGTGGTTCAACTATAATTTTACAAAGCTACAAGCATACTTTTTGTGCACAAAGAAAACAAAAATAACGACTTTATTCAATAATTCTTCTCCTCCTCATCCCGTCTGCAGTGGTGAGCAAAAAGTATTCTCGTAGCTTCATAAAATAATAGTTGAACCACTGATGTCACATGGACTATTTTACCGATGTCCTTGCTTCGTTTCTGGACCTTGATCGTGGTAGGACCTTTGCTGTCTATGGGAGGGTCAAAGAGCTCTCGGATTTCATCAAAAATATCTTAATATTAAGGTCTTACGGGTTTGGAACGACATCGGGGTGAGTAGTTAATGACAGAATTTTCATTTTTGGGTGAACTAACCCTTTAACTCTCACAAGCCTTACGAAAAGAACCAACTCACAAAAATCATTTTGTTCAGGATCGGAACTACACTGCACTGTTTGATCAACTAAAAAGAACCAGCTCAGATGAGTGAATCGTTAGGCAATCGATGTACGTCAGTTGCGTTGAATATTTTTGATTCAGTAAAAAGAACCGACTCATAAGAGTGATTAATTTGAGAACACCGGACGCACTTTATGGTTTGATTCACTAAAATGAACATACTCATTAAAGTAATTTGTTTGGGAATTGGTCTGCGCTGTAGATTCAATTTGGCACAAAAATTGCCACTGAGTAGTTTAAGTATAAGTGTGTCAGACTATTTCCGTCTGATTTAGTGGTACAATGCACGGTTGAAAACGTTTAATGAATTCGGGGTTTAAAAAAAAAAAGACCGTCCGAATCATATCTAAAGATCAGATTTGAGGATGGGAAATCATCGACGCACTGGCAACCTTCCAGAACACTCGAGTCGTCGTGAAGATGAGATGTGCTGTGCACAACATGTTTTCTTCAGAAAATGTGAAAATATTGTTTAGTATCTTAACATAGGATTTGAAAAGGGTGTTTTCGTCAGTCACTGGAGTACTGTCTTTTAGGAGTACTGTTTGTACCTACCAGGAAAGATATTGAGAGAGAAAGAGTTGTCAGTGGTGTGTGATAAAATCAGTGACGTGAACATTCGCGCATTACCTGCCTACAGAGCAGGATGTTTTCCACGAATTCTGGTCCCCCTCTTTTCCTTAAGATTATTATTAAATCACCTCCTGAATAATGGATCTTATCTCACGCAAATTAAGTGACAGCCAGAATCCCCTCAGTTCAGTCATGATGAATGTTTAAGTGAATCCACAAATGTACTAAGAGACTGGGTAGAAAAGGAACAGATAAAGAAGCAAGCCTGCAGCAAATTAGAAGTAGCCATGTTTAATTTAAAATGTGTGCTAGCATGAAATCGGTTCAGTTGCGGTGGTGAACAAGCTTAGAAACCAGCATAAATCCAGCCAGTGTTGGTGCACCTTGCCAGCCATAGTGTTCCACAGCAGCTGGAACCTGGTGCAAGCAACTGATAAGGTCACAAAAAAGCTGATAATAATTTCAAGCGAATCAGTGAGTAATCAGTGTTGCTGGCTAGAATGAAATGCCACTGCAATTTCACAATTTTAAACATTTCGAAAGGTTACATATAACATTTCTCATGAATCTCGCTAGTCGTATGACTCAGAGTAAGATCATTGGATCATAAAAGGAATAATTCTCACTATGTTATTAGGTGACAATGAATCCATCCAAGTGGTTTGACTGAATCCAAGAGGTAATGTGCATTGAAATTGATGTTGTCACAATAACAGATTTAAACAAATGATGCAATATGTTCCCTCCAAACAATTTCCATGCTCTCTTATTATAATTAGTTAATCCTTCCAGCCACTGGCTTACTGAGGGATCTGACTTGGCTTTATAACATCTGGCTGTTAGACCAACAATCAATCCATTTTAGCTGGATAGAGTCAGTGGTGCCAACAGCAGCCCCCACCACCGTCACATAAACAAGCCATTGATAGATTCCAGAAAAAAATAAAAGTGGAAAATTCATTTTCCTACATTTATTCTTGGAAACATTTAGAAATATTTTAAATAATTTATGAAATATATTTAAAGGGATAGTTCACCCAAAAATGAAAAATCTGTCATTAATTACTCACCTTCATGTCGTTCCAAACCCGTAAGACCTTCGTTCATCTTCGGAACACAAATGAAGATATTGTTGATGAAATCCAAGAGCTTTCTGGCCCTCCATAGACAGCAACGCAACTGACACATTCAAGACCCAGAAAGGTAGTAAGGACATCGATAAAATAGTCCATATGACATCAGTGGTTCAACCGAGCAAAGAAACAAAAATAACAACTTTATTCAACGTCTTCTCTTCCGTGTGAGTTTTCAGTGCACATTTAAATTAGGGACATGCAGCAACACCATTATTTGTACCTGCTGCAACATCAACTAAATCAACACTAAATGAAAAGCCAATTGTTAGATGTAACTAACATTGAGCAAATATATGCATATATAAAAATTAAATATAACAAATAAGTAACTTTTTTTCTTTGCAAGTGCCTGTGTTAACAGCGGTTTAGAAAGAAACAGCCCCAAATCTTCCTTAGAAACGTCTTATTTGGTAGAATTCGTTATCTGTTATGACATGATTATTCTTGTCTTTTTGAATAAGGTATTCGGTTCGGGCACATGCCTAGTTGCGATGAATAATTGAGGATCTGCTAGTTTTACAGTAGGTCAAGTATTAGAGTAATACATTATTGATTAAGGTACTTGCAGATAAACGTCCATATATATTCTAGAAACTATGTTTTCATAAATAAAGGTCAAACGCTTTGTGGTGTAACTCACAGTTGTGGTTGTTGTCCTGACCTTGGCATTCATACTAAATGCATTGCTTTTAAATATGCAATATTTATTGAGCTCGAAACATCTATGAACTACAACAGAGGACTACTAGGAAAATATTCACTTTTTTCTTCACTCGTGCATTAACATACAGAGCAACTTTGCTTAAAATTGTTATTCATATTTCCTAATGAACTTCACAGCTGTGCAGCGAGTTCAGCTCAACCTGCGTTTGTATCTGCAGACCGTGTTGATTTCTCCAGGCTACAGTTACTCAATCATTACCCATACTGCCACGGTTTTAACGAGGTTGGGATTGTCGTTTTCTCAGAAGTGTACATCCCCTTGAGGTAGTATAAACCTTTCCAACAGTTTTGTTGTCTCGGGAGACACAGAGGCACAGCTGTTTTATCTCAACAACATGAGCAGAGCGGCAAGTGCAGCTAAGCTCAGAATAATCAAGTTCTGACTTATAAGGCAGGTCTGGTGCCTCCCCCAGAGAGAGACAGCTATTTTTAACTATTACTGATCTTTCGGTGGGACAGTTCACACCTCCCTGTAGAGATTTAATTCTGGGCTGTAAGTTGTGATGGCTTACCTGATCTGTCGGTTCCCCCTTTGTGAGCACTGCCAGCGTGTAATTGGTCCATCTGCTCTGCGTGTTTGAGGTATTGCCTCACCTGGCAGGAGACTCAAAGTTAGTTTTTCCCCACGCTCTGCTGGGCCTATTTAACTGACAGTAATGGCAACATTTTGCGACAGTTTAGGACTATAATCACACTGTGTTTGAAAGTTACCTATATTTAGAGATTGTAAAAAATATTTAACTGCTTTAAATCCATAAATGTTTATTTATATGCACTTAAATCTGTGTATTTAATGATTTAGATGTGGAAAATAAAGTCAGCTGCTTCCAGTTATTTAGACATACACAAACTATCTTTGCCGCTTAATGTTGCAGATTGGTCTTTATCATATTATTTTAATATATTATCATAATCATAAATACACTGCTTTGTGGAGCAGATAGTTTCCCCATTTAGTGCATATACATGTACAGAATACTATTTAAATACATACATATATATATATATATATATATATATATACACATACACAGTATATACACCTAAAATTTCCTAAATGTCAAGGTCATTGCTTAGTCCGATTTGAACTTATTATAACAGCAGAAGGGCAGTTTTCATAAATTAATTGTATTCTGAAGCACAGTATAAAAACTTAAATGAGATATTTGAAAAAAGAACTCCAAGTTATTGCTGTTAATGTGGCACCTGGTGCTAATTTCCTTAATTATATGACAAACCCTATTTAACTGGCAGTATTCCTCTAATTTTCACTGAGATTGCAAGATGGCTGACTGAAATCCTTCGACAGGAGGTTGTCCAGATGAAGGCCAAAGGGATGACTCCATGACCTTTCAGCCACTACAAGAGAAGTTTGTCATTCTAATTCTGTGATTTCTTTAATATTACAGCTTTACAATGACACTAATTCATTCAAGTCGCCCCAAAAGCCTGGACGTCCACGTAAGACAAATGCACGAGAAGACAGGAAAATGCGGAGACTCTCAATGGGGAATCGGTTCAGCAGTGCAGCTGGAATTGCTTGCCAGTTCAGCGTTAAACAGGGTAAGGATCTGTCTATGTGTGTGTGTGTGTGTGTGTGTGTGAAAATAATGCTCTGAGATTTAGGTAATAATTACTAAGTAATATAAACCTCTGCCATCACTGACTAGAGAACAGTGAAGGAACCCTCAGGAGGCAGATTGATTGTGCCTTTGCTGTTTTTCCAAGGTCTCTGTTGCTGAACTGTCATAAAATGCTGGCAGTTTTGTTATACTATCATTCAAAAGATCTTCGCTGTCATGTCACATTTTCTCCACAGGCATTGTGATGTCTGAAACCAACATGACACTTTGATAACTGGGTGTCACTGTCTTCATTTAGTGCAAAGAAGAAATTTCAGATGAAACAGAATATAGACTACGGTATTTTGCCTCCTCATTCCTTTCCTATCACTTTTGCCTCTCTGAAGCATCCATCTGTTCTAAGTGCAGGTTTTTTTGGAGACGCAAACCTGGGAGAGCATCATACCAGCAGTCAGAGCTGCTCGCTCATTGCTGATTACACAAACGCAGGGCTCGGACCCCCTCCGCAGAGCTGTGTCTGCTCGTCAAACTGCAACATCTGCTTGCTGTTGTTCCAATCATGCTGGGATTGAATGAAAGCTCAGAATGTGCAAAAGGAAAACAACTTCATTTTTGTTTAATTTAGCTTTTTATACAGTTGTTTTACAAACCATTTTTACGGGCATAATAAATCTCGCAGGTCATTTAATTTCAGTCAGCTTGCAGTACTCAAACAAATGCATTTCGTATTTTAATCTGAATTTGCCTCCACTCAATAATTGCATGACAAAGACTGCAGTTTTAGCTAGTTTTGATTAAACGATTTAAATTAATCTCTTTGTGATCACACAGTAATGTTCTGGATAAAGCATTTGAAAGTGAGATTTATTGGAAGATGAAAGCTGAATAACCTTTCAGTCACACTTAGATTAATCAAATGTGAGCCTTAAATTACATAGAAAGTTTACATTAGCATTAAGTCAGCACCTCTGTTATCTGATTCTAGAGAGTCTCTTTGAAAGGCTTTCTCGGCTGTATTGCCATTACCCAGGGCCAACTGCAGTCACAGCTCTATTTAAAGAGCGGCACAGTGCCCTGGCAGTGACTATTGATTTATGCCCTTGAAAACCAGTGCACTCGCAAGGAATTACTGCATGTGACAAGTGAGCAGGATTAGTGTTATGAGTCATCTTGGGAATGTGCAGTTTGAATAAAAGGAATCTAAAATAATAGCATACACACTCCATGTGACAAAATGAGGTAGAGGATCATCAGAATCCCTGTCTAAATGGTTACAATGGTTAAACACCCAAAGGGGATGGGGAGGAGTAGCTACTTTTAAATAATTACTGAAAGGACTCAAAGTACCTTTTGCACCCAAAAATGAAAACTCTGTCATCATTTACTCACCTTCATGACATTTGAAATCTGTATGATTTTATTTCTTCTAGCTGTCAAGCTGTATTTCAAGCCTTCTAAATCTTAAAGGGATAGCTCACCCAAAACTGAAAATTTTGCTATCATTTACCCACAAGACGATTGCTCTGTATGATGAACAGATTTAATTTGGGCTGTTATTCAGATTTAAATAATGCTCAATGCACATCAAATATGGCAAACGCAAGCTCAAACATCCTACCGTTTGTTTTCGCAAAAACCAATGAAACTTGTTCTTGTTCTGTGCCCTTCAAGCAAGTACGACTGAGCTTCCATTTATTATTTACATCTATCCATTTACATGCTCTATGTATGTGTGTGATGATGAATGTTCATATGCGAATAAAAGCCTAAATTAAATCTGTTCATCATGTAAAGTAAATGGGTATCTTCAGAAGAAACTGATTAAACTGTTTCATTCATTTTGATTACATTTACTATTTCTTCCTGAACATTTTGAAGCATCAACGCTTTGGTTGCATTAACTTTCAGAGGAAGGGCAGTAATTGTTTTTAAAAAGGTTTCATTTGTGATGAAAGTCTTACGGGTTTGGATTGTCATGGGAGTGATCTTTTGGTTGAAATATCCCTTCAACACATTGAAACTTAGGAATTACTGCTTTATGCTACAAAAACATGACAATGTCCCATACCCAAGTGGTCAGGGTTTGGTTGGTTAACATGGCTCTGAAAGCATCTTCTGGTAGTTATTTCAATTATAAAATCTGACAGAAAAAAAGAATCTTTCTCGATTGACTGGCATTAAATATTAGCCATGTATTCTGGATTTTTTTATTTTTTATTCAACATATATTGCTGATATTTGATTGAAGTTTAATACATGTTTTAGCACACCACACCATAACAATAATGCTACAGAGGAATGACATTGTTGGATGACTTTCACAACATTTTTTTTTTTTCCAGAATTCATCAGAATCCATCCTGCTTTCGCAAGTTTGAGCATTTAAAGCGGCAGACGATAGATCTGCAGTGTGTGCTGTGTGTTGGTGTGGACAAGAATATAGTAGTCATTCTTGATGTTGTCACGCCCATGGACTGTTTGTGTTTGTTTTTGCTCCCATTGACCTAGTTTCTCCCCCGTCTTATGAGTCATTCTGTTCACCTGTGTTTCCCCAATTACCTCGTTAAGTTCCTTGTTAAGCACGGTGTTTCCTGTGTCCTATGTCCGTTGTTGAATGTCAATCATTGTGCTGCGTGTGTCTCCTGCCTGCCCTGTGTTACCCTGTTGTGGAATATTAAAGACTGTTATTTGTGATTATCCTCGTTCCTCGCTCCTCACAGTAGCAAATCGTGACAGATGTGGCCTACAGTCCACCCAAAAATAAAAAATTTTGTCATTTACTCACCCTCATGTTGCTCCAAATCTGACCAAATCATTATGACTGACGTTCTTCTTTGAAGCCAAAATGTTTTGATTTCCATTGACTTTTACTGTATTTTTTGTCCAAATAAATGGAAGTCAATGGGAAATGAAATGGTTTGGTTACCAACATTCTTCAAAATATCATCTTTTATGTTCCACAGAAAAAATAAAGTCATATAGGCTTGGAATAACATAAGGGTACGTAAATGATGACAGAATTTTCATTTTTGGGCGAGCTCAGTTTACAGTATCTCATTGAGTCAATATCTCATTGAGTGAATTCAAGTGTTACCTTTTCTGCCACATGGCATTTCTTTGTTACGACAGCTTTGTGTAGCCTTGCATCATGCCAAAATAGCCAGAGGCAGTGATAATCAATCTTTCTACGCTTAGAATAGAATGGCTAGGCGGCTCTTAAGATCCGTGGGAAGAATCTGTTCTTGTGGCTTAAACTGTGAAATGAATGGCTTAAATGGTTACTATCTCAAGGGATGATTACAATAGACCTGGAGGATGTGTAAGTGAAAAGAAGAGAGGGCTCTTGTATAGTGTTACAAGCACACTCTGAAATGTGATGTTGTGTCTGCCTGTCTTTCTGAGCTTTAGGATCTACACTGTTCATAGCTGTCAACATCTCTCTGTTTAAATCCTTTCCCTCCTGTCTGTACAAAAACTTGGAGGATAAACAGAAGAGAGGGCGACAGCAAAGGCACCGAAGTCCCCTGGCAGGCTGAAAATCCTCAGAATGGGCTGGCATTGGCCACAGAGCCTTTAGCTTATTAGAAGCTATGGATTCGGTTTGAAGATAGTTGTAACTGGAGAAACTAGCGGCTCTTCATTACACTCTGCCAGTCTTGAGTACTTTATCCTCAATCAGGTGATGGCACAACTGTTATTGACGAGTTGTGGTCTCTGGAAAAGGTGGAAAGCTTTCTAAACCCTTAAAAATAAAGGTTATTTATTTGCATCTATTGCTCCATGAAGAACCTTTAACATCTATGGAACCTTTCCATTCCACAAAAGGTTCTTTAGATTATTAAAAAAAAAAAAAAAAAAAAAATTATTTTAAGAACTGTTCACTGAAAGGTTCTTTGGGGAACAAAAAAATGGTTCTTCATTGGCATTGTTATGAAACCCCCGCGGAAGCTTTAAGAGTATACCTGGCAAGCAAATGTTTTTTTGTTTTTGTTTTTCAGAGGAGAAAAATCTGCAGTTTATGTGTTTATGTCACAGATTGTGTGATGTAACCAATAAACAGGCTTTGTTCCTTTTATGGCACATGTTCAGACAGTCATAGTGAAACTGAAGGAGTTCAGCAAAGGACACAGACATATCCTTTTGTACTGTGACAAAAATGTGTTTCATTATGAAATGCAGCATAACCGTGTATTATGTTTTGGTTTATGGTATTTTAATGTCGTACATAGCACACTGCAATGTGATTTTCTCGAGAGTGTATGCTAATGGAAACTCAGTCTTTTATCACAGTAAAATAGGCTTATGCCTTGTTTTGTTTTGTTTTGTTTTTTGTTTTGTTTTTTAATTATTTATTATATACTATTATTCAAAAGTTTGGGTTTTTTCTTTTCTTTCTTTTTTTTTTTTTTTTTTTAAGAGGTTTCTTATGCTCACCAAGGCTGCATTTATTTAGTCACAAATACAGTACAAACAGTAATATTGTGAAATATTATTACTATTTATAATAATTGCTATGTTATTTTAATATATGTTATCTTGTAACTTATTCCTTTGATTGCAAAGCTGAATTGTCAGCAGTTATTCCTTTAGTCTTCAGTGTCACGTCATCCTTCAGAAATCATTTTGATATGCTGACTTGTTATTTCTTATTACTATGATCAATGTTGAAAACCCATTGTGCTACTTAATATTTTTGTGGAATCCATGATACATTTTTTCCCAGAATGAATACTGCAGTTTAAATGATAACTACTAGACTAATATGTCTTGACTATGAACTACTAAGTTGATATGTCTGTTGTTATGTCTAAGTTAATCATGTCTTTTCTCGCCTAGGGCACAAAGTGTGACAGGACTGCCATTAGTGCCCTCTCAGAACATAGGTGCATGACACCCCTGTGCATGATGCATTATTAAAGGAGGCCATTGTACTGAAACTCTAAGATTGTTATTTGTAATGGCTTTCATAAAGGCTAGTGAGTCATCCGGCATGAGCTATAGTTCGTGGCTTCAACCCATGGAATGCATTTAAAACAAGACTCGATGATTCAGATGTAAAATGACAACATTTAAAAGAACAGATATTCAGGGGCATTGCTTTTTGTGGATGTGTATTCACTGGCTCCAACAACCTTGGCCAAGTCACACCAGGTGCAATGCACAAAATAAAGTTTATCTTTGAAAAGGCTTTGATAGAAATACTTGGATGTTGTTGCAAGTTTTCAGTCACCTGTCCAGGATAAACACACAGAATAGAATAAAGTATATTATAAAATCCAAATCAACCAATGGAAAACCAAATGTTCTTCTCCATGTAACTCGTGATTATGTTTTTCAACCAAAGATACATATCGATATAGAGCCCAGAATTCCATATTGCACCTTTAACTACTAGCTGACACATCATAAAGCTAAAAATAATAATAATATTAAACATCCGTCTGAAATATATGCAATTGACTATGGTTATTGTGGTTCACAGTAATAGCCAGCTGGCAGCAGAAAGTGTGAAAGTGTGACACTTTGAAATAGTCCTTTAAATGCATTATTATTTTTTGTTTTATTTATTTATTTTACAGTACAACAGTACTATTGCAATAGTAAAATTATTTTACTTAATTTTCATAATTTAAGTATACAATAAATAAAATATAAATGTATAATTGTAAATAATTAAAAAACAACAATAACAATAACAATAATAATAATAATAATAATTATTATTATTATTATTATTATTATTATTGTA
The DNA here is from genome assembly GCA_039654775.1 of Spinibarbus caldwelli. NCBI lineage: Eukaryota > Metazoa > Chordata > Actinopteri > Cypriniformes > Cyprinidae > Spinibarbus > Spinibarbus caldwelli. The sequence continues at coordinate 12,428,744 of CM077259.1, forward strand.
AAGTCACATTGAATGGGAAAACTTCTCCTTCTTTTTTTTTAACTGATCACATGGCTGAGTAAAAAGAATTGACAATAAGACATCAAAAGACCTGAAACTACATTCTCCCTGTTTCTGTAACTTGTGAGAATGTATCACATCTTATGAAACTACTGCACTGTTTTTATAATCTTATTACGATCAATAAGGTCTTTGGGGACAGCTGTTTGGGACAACAGCAAACAGTTTTGTTCATTTAATGAGGCATTGCTCTCATCATTTCACCTCCCCCAAAGGATTTTATAAAGCAGATCTCCAGAACAATTACAACAACAAAGCAGAGACAAAAACAGAAAAATAAATCATGTTATCGCTGCTCTAATAGCACATCGATTTTGAGTAATGATGTACTTCTGCATGTTTGTACTTTCAGTTTTTAAGCAACAGACAATTATTCGACTACTCTTGCCAAGCTCTAATCCCAGAGCACTGCGGATTTACTGATTTACTTCTTCCAAAGCAACAGAAGAAAAACTTGAACCACACTGTTTTTGTTTGAAAGCCCTTTGATGAGTGTACAAGAATAAATGGCATGGAAAAATAATGTCGCATTCAGGTTTTCAGCAGTTTCATATTATCTCAAATTTTCTTCCTATTTATAGGAAAATGTAGCACATTAAGATGTTACACCTCAGCAGATCTGGGCCCTGTTTGTTCTGCCAGAGGTTCCAATGGAGAGAGCTGAGGTTTCTCTCTTTCTGTTGTTATTCTCTCTAAGGACATGGCTTAGGGGTTTTTATCCATTTTAAGGCAAAAAATGAGGTGATACAAGGGGTGTAAAGTCTTGCATTTTAGCTGCAGGAGGGTAATATCTTGTGGGGAGAAAGCAATTTAAGTGACAATGAAATATTAAACAATATGCATTTAGCTTTCCCACTTTAATACATTGTCTTATTAATTAAGCGGGTTCCCAGGCTTCTTAACTGCACAGTCTTAATTACCTCCAGCCACATTAAAAAGACCTGGTAAAAGGGCCAGTTGGAATAACAAGTCATCTTCCATCAGAATGAAGATGTTAAAAAAGCGCTAAATTTAAACTCATTACTTACGCTTGATAACACATTGTGTCTCACTGAGGATGATAGCTGATTTACGTGCAGCTTATTTTAACACACATACAAGACACTAAATGTTTCACAAAATTTAAAATTGTGATGAATGGACATCTGCAAACAGTATCACTGCAGTTTCCAACAGAAATGAACACTAGAGGCACTAAAACAGTGAGCACTTGTAATCGTTTTCGTACACAGTTATGATTACAGCTCCATATGTTTCACTTTCTGTTTTCAATTTGATTTCATATATACTATTTAAACTAAACTGAGCTAGACAATGACATCTCTGAATTCAATAATGAAATGCTTTTAACTGAAAATTGAGTGTTTAATCTTATTATTATACATTACTGACACTCTATCCTCCACTTTGACACAATCTGTATTGTTAAAAGCGCTATATAAATAAAGGTGACTTGACTTGAGTTTCTGAACATAACAAACTTGCTCTGTAGCTCATCCGGCATGCAATTGGACTTAGGATGCAGAATCCTTGGGTACGAATCCTGTGGAAAACATGACTACGATGAACGAGCGAAAGATAAGAGATTGAAAAACAAGCTAAAATTGCATTTTTACGTCACATTCGCTTTTGTTCATACTATCGGGTAGGTTTAGGTGTAGTGCAGATGGTACATTATTTTAAGACGTCACGGAGCATTAGACTTATAGCGCCACTCAAGAGACATTTCAAGTCAGAACTGCTGTGACACGTACAAAACCAATGTCACATAAAACGTACCATATGTACTTTCATCTGTTCCAGGGAAAACAAAAAACAAACTTCTAGCGCCACTCAGTGGACATTTCACATCGAATATATCACGAAACGTACATGGTGGTACGTATTTCGCGTCTTGTGACCAGGTTGAATACTCAGCTAGTGCAGTTGCTCAGTAGCAGTTGCGGTGTGTTTCAGAAACCCTCCACCTTCCCCAGCTCCACCTGTATAGATCTGCTTCGGGGTAATTTAATGTGTTGTACAGCAGAAGCAGCAGTATTTCCTACATTCTCACAGCAGCATGTCTGTGGATATATTGGCAGTAGCAAGTCTCAGGCATAGAATAAAGACGTAGAATGAAATTTGTATATGTATGGAATGAATTATGTAGATTGTACTACATGTAAACTTGTTAATTTTGCTGAAGTGCATTGTATATAGTCAATGTCATACTAACGAGAAACTATGCTTCTATGAGTTGTAGTTCTAAATACAAAACTTTTTGCGATGATGTTCGCTAGAAATATGGATTCGAGAAACTCCAGGAATCTGAACTATGTTTTAAACAACGGGACTTGCGACCATAGTTGGCTCACTATGCTTTCAGGAAACAAACCCCAGATCAGTATCAGCAATGAAGCAACAAAATGAGACAAACCATGCCCTGCCTTTTCCTTAAAACTTATCCCAGAAAATGAGAAAATAAAACTTTATAACAGTCCAAACAAGTCAAGCAAATCACTGAAGCAGAACAGGCTCCATTAAATCCCTAATAAATGATTCTGCGGAGCAGCGAAACTCCTCCCCGCATGCTGGGAACGCACATCAGCATAGAGAAAGTAAACAATATTCTCATTTCTTATTCTCAGAGAAATGTGAACTGCTTTAAGGTCAGTGGATTTAGGGTTTATATTATCAAGAGATAGATTAGGTTTTATTAAGTTAGAGCTGTGTAAATCAAAGACAAAACATATTGTGAATGATTTATAAAATCTTAATTTCGTTTCCAGTTGTTTACTAAGTAAAATGCTTTTTCTCCCTCAACATAAGCATTTTACCATCTACCATTGCACTAAACTTACTGTTCTTGTTGCGAAAGTGCAGGGAACTTTATAAAGAGGTCATGCAGGTCAATAATATTTCCTGCCATGGCCAATAGATACTTCATTTTATTGGCTTTCCTTCACTGTTTGTCCAGCTCCATATGTCTGGCTCGTGGGTTCTTCTCTCTCTGTTCCATCCATCATTTACTCAGTGTAGTCAATTTTCCCGACCCCATCCAATTCAGCCAGACCAGACGTTCTCTCTCTCACACACACACGAGCAAAAGGCAGCGATTTTATTCCTTACCTTCAGTTATACACAAAATTGTGTCACATGGCAGTACTGATAGATATTCATCGAAGTAAATGTGCATTTAATCCTTTTTTTTTTTTTAATATAGTTTGAATTAGATGGCTAGGCCTTTTTAATGAAGCTTGGGCTTTTCAACAGGAATTCAACTGTATTGTGATCTTTTTACGTTTTTGAACAAATACGTTTAGCACCATGAATGCCATATAATTAATTGCTATTCAGATTCAGGCTCACCATTTTCTCGGAAGGCCTCTTTACATTTCTGTGAATGTGTAATGTGTACTCAATATGGATATGTATAGTATGAATAGGATGTTTTTTTCTCTATGCAAACATGAAGCGTAAATACCCAGGAGAGAAAACCTAAAGAAAATTTTGTTTATGACTTACAAAGACTGTCAATCCACAAAATCCACGCCATATATATTTATCTTCTGTATTGCATTTAGAATGCATTGAGAGTGAACAATTCTATTTCAATGCAAACTGAAGCTGCTCTTAAAGATGGGTTTATGGAAAATTACAAATGGACACTCTATGCTTTAGCGACACTGTGTCTAACAAATGTCTAGGGATGTTTGCATATTTTAAAGCAGTGTTATTGTTGAGTTGAAATAGGTATTTTAATACGGAAAGGAGAGGAACGCAAACTCAGACTGAAAAAAAGAGGCTCTCGTGTGTTGTGGAACGATTATCTATAAATGGATGGCTTCTTCATTTTTGCTGTAGTACTCCTCTATAGATCAGCAAGACTCAATTTTGTCCCCTCAGCTTCGTCCCCGAAACAGACACACAAATAAAGCTCTGCAGTGTCTGACAGCTCCCATAATTTGCAGCCAAGGTGACCCAAAATGGTCATCAATTTATCACTCAAAATATGTAACTGAATTCAATGAATTGAACCAAAAAACATAGTTCCCTTCATTCTTATAGCATCTTTCTGCTTTGCCTTATATTCAAGGCAAGATATCAAACAGTTAACGTCTGATTACTTTTTAGTTAGAAAGCATCTTATTGTATTAACTTCTTACTGGGAAGCAGTGAAAGATCAATTCAAGGTGACTTTTCAGCCCAACCCTGCAATGGCGTAGTCAAGCACTCTTTCTTCAGTGAGAAGAAGAAAAACATTTAGCTTTCTTTTGAAACTACCCATGATTATTCAATCAAGAAAGAGTGGATGAACTGGGGGAAAGGATATGTGTTTGTATGCTTGCATGTTTAGCTGTACAGATGGTCTGAATATTAATTTAGTAGTACTGGTGGTGGGGGAGAGTGAACCCATCCTTTATTGACCTATTTGGATCTTATACTCCCCATCTTTGGCCTAAGAAAGAGAAAAGAGGAAGAAGAATGACTGCAGGACTGAATTCCCTCTGAGCAGGACCACTCCTGTGCAGGAAGCATGCAGAGGATAAAGTGGAATAAAACATTCAAAGGTTCATTTCTATGTGTGTCGCTGAACTCTTTTGAGGCTTTTCTTACTGTATTTCATCTTGAGTTAAATGATCTCATCTACTCCCAATTGTCAGGTCATAAACTGAGCAATATTTCAAAATGAGTTTGACAGTCAGCGGATAGCATTTTAATAAGTGCTGACTGAGTGTGAATTTTTGTCTATAAATATCTGATATTTTAGGAGGAGTGCCCTATATGTTAATTTTCATAATTTTTCTAACATTTTGTTATGCCATTGCAGGTCTGGAAGACATGCAGAGCTAAAACCGAGCTCGCCGTCTCCACAGGGATTTGACTGGATCAGCAAAATTCTTTTGAATTTGAAATGAACATGGCAAATCCACCTAATTTTACTGCATTTCTTCCTGTGTGCATCCACAATGTATTTTCACACGACTGTAGTTCATGTTTTGAACATGAAAGGAAAGGAAAATGTCTTTGCAAGCACATTTCAGTGCAGAATGTTAATAGAGTAAGTGAATAGCAATGAATGATTAAAAAAAGAGAAAGCATGCAAACATGGGTATTTAGGGCAGGAATACAAGGCACAAAAGAGAATGTAAGAAAAACACACTAATGATAACAGCTATAGCAGACCTTCAATAGATTCTGGCCTGATCTAACAAGTCAAGCCACTGCAATATGTAAGGATAGTGTCTGGATAATGAACAGTCTTGTGTCACCATAAAGGGGTAGATTTTGCCATAATGACCAAGTGACTACTATCACTCACATTTCATGGCTAGTGGAATTTATTTTATAATCTTACCTTTATATTAGGTTAAAGGGATAGTTCACCCAAAAATGAAAATTCTGTCATTAATTACTCACCCTCGTGTCATTCCAAACCCGTAAGACCTTTATTCATTGTCAGAAAAGAAATTAAGCTATTTTTGATTAAATCCGAGAGCTTTCTGCATAGACAGCAATGCAACTGACACATTCAGGGCCCATAAAGGTAGTAAAGACATCAATAAAATAGTCCATGTGACATCATTGTTCAACCTTAATTTTATGAAGCTACGAGAATACTTTTTTACGCAAAGAAAACAAAAATAACTTTATTCAACAATTTCTTCTCTTCTGGGTCAGCCTCCACCTCTTTTCACAAGAGTACCACGACACACGGAAGAGAAGAATTCTTAAATAAAGTTATTTATGTTTTCTTTGCACACAAAAAATATTCTTGTGGCTTCATAAAATTACAGTTGAACCACTGATGTCACATGGACTATTTTAACAATGTCCTTACTACATTTCTGGGCCTTGAATATGGTAGTTGCGTTGCAAGGTCAGAAAACTCTCAGATTTCATCGAAAATATCTTAATTTGTGTTCCGAAGATGAATGAAGGTCTTACGGGTTTGAAATGACATGAGGGTGAGTAATTAATGACAGAATTTTCTTTTTTGGGTGAACTATCCCTTTAAATCTACTGCAAAAAAACACTATAATATCAATATCACTGAGATCATTTTAACTACAAACAATATACAAATCAACACATTCATATAAAATGTGAGAGTGAGTACACAGTGTGATATGATGAAACATGAAACTATCGCAGTTATACTACCTTACTGAAATTTTATTATCATCGGCAGATGAGTGCCATATGCACACAGCCATGTTTTTCTTGAAGCCAGCATGACAAACTTACATTTTGACGAATTAGTGGCTAATTCCTATGAATTCGATGACCCCATTCCTATGTTTTTGTACAATCTGCTCTCTCCCCATTGACAGTTAGGTTTAGTAGTGGACCTTCTTGCTTACTATTTTTGTAAAGTCATACATTTTCATACAATTCAAATTGTATGGATTCATACGAAATTGTTACCTAGCAAAACTCCACTTAAATCCCGCCCCTTTCTTCCAGTCGACTACGAGCTCACGGTCAGATCTGCTACCATCCAATCAACAACCAATAAATTAAACCAAGTCCCTGTCCTACATTTTTTTTCTTGTTTGTTTCACTTGGCTGAATGTCACAATTTGGAAGGAAAGGTCTATTGCTACTTCTGTTACATTGCAAATTTAAGCTCAGACTGGTAGAATTATATACCAGCTAGTGCTGCAGTGGATGACGGTGAGAAACAGAATTTCAGTACACCGGATAGTGAGATTGACCAATATGAATCAAGTATTCCAGAGAGCTGTGTAATCAATAGTAAAATAGAAAAAATAGCCTTAATTAAATACATTTTCTCCAAATCTGTCACTGGATAACACGACCACTGTATTTGACTAGTCTGTGAAATACGTTGTCACAGGAAACATAAAAAGCTCAGATAGAAGAGGGAAGGTTGAACTGTCTGCTAACCTGGCAGCAGAGCGTCAGTGAGCCAGCTGTCCGCGATAAGAAAAACTCATAGAGAAAAACATGGAAGTGAAGTAGTGCCAGCAGATCTCACGATTATTCTCATCTTCATCCACCCTGCATCGTATCTGGGGAGATACAAGAACAAAAAGAGAGGGCCTGAGAATCACATGAAACACTGTCCTGCCTATGCTTGCTGATTATGTCGTCTCACCCTTTGAAGGTCATTTTGAAATTATACAGTACAGGATGCCTATGGGATTTGCTTTTTAGTTTTGAAAGAAGTGCTGATCTGTTATCAGAGAGAAAGAAACAGAAAGGAAATAAGAGAAGTGACAAGCAGAGAGAGAGAGAAGGAGGCTTGCCTTTACTGCGCCTGTGACTTGCAGAGGTTAATGCGTCTCTGCTGCGTTCTGACACATGGCTGCCTCATTTTCTCTTGTGCATTATCTCCTGTCTTCAGAGGCAACAAAGCTAGTAAGCTTCTCTGACAGGCAGCAAAGGTAAGGCCTTTATTTTCCTTCATTGTGAAAAACAAGGCCACAGAGTCGTTTGGAAATGGAAATTTGCAAATGTGAATGAGGAGCTAGGTTGCTTACTGCAGAGCTGATGGACAGCAGTAGCTTCCTGTAGCTATGTGCTTATGTGTAAGTGTGAGAAAGAGAGTGCAAGAGTCTAAAAGACTTCAATTAAAATGTTACGCTTCACAGAAGTACACTGCCTGTATAGCAGGTGTTAGCCTGTGGGTGTGAGACTGAAGCAATCAATCAGTCAGTCAATAAATCGTTAAGTGTGCCAAGCAACTGCTATGTTAACTCTCCTCACACTCACTCAGAGACCCAAAGACGAGAAGGGGTTAGACATCAGTACAATGAAGATGAATGAGATGATTTATACTGACAAAAAATGTTTAGCTCTGTGATGTTTCTGCTGAGAAGAAATTAATTTAGGCATGAATGGCAAAATCATTTTAGCTGCAAATGTTTTTTTTCTCTTCAATTATTTCACATTGTAATGTCCTTACCAGAAAATATTATTTATGCCTGAAAATGTGTAATTATTTGTTTTATATAATATATTAATAAATATTGTTAATTATAATATGTAATATTCATAATAATTGTGATGTAAAAAATGTGATGTAAAAACAAATTCTATGTATATATTTGTTATGTAAAATAAATTAATACATATTATTATTTAAGATACTTATCTTATTATTATTTAATAAGATATATTAGATTTAAATACTGTTTATTGATTATTATTTATGTTTATTTCAATTATTTATATATTATTTATGATTATTTACTTTATTTTAAAATTGAATATTTTTATCTATTTGTTTATTATACAAAATAAATTAATTAAAAATATTAATTATAATTATTATTTATGTATTTTATTTTATTATAATAAATAATATAAATTTAGTTCACAAAATATTTGCTACAGAACCAAAATACATGAATGGTTTATGTGTTAACTGCCAAGGTAAGCAGATTGCCCCAATGTCCTCATCTCATTTTCAGAGATAATGTATTAAATTAGTGTTCTCAATGTATGAATTGTCTAGCTGTTCAATCAAGCCTTTAATTTTCTTCTGCACATCCAATCCCACTCTATTATTCATGGTGTTATTCTTAACCCGCCCCTGCGCATTATTCCTTTCTTTGTTTATTTGACTGATTACTGCTCCTCGTTTCATATACAACACTGTTCATATTTCCTCCCATGCAGGTGCTGATCCCTGAGGGTAAATGCCATCTAAAAATACCCCACCCCCCAATCCCTCCCCTCACTTCGTCTGACTCAGCTCATCCCTTGGAGTAACCAGCAAAAATGAGCGAGGCAACGCAAGAGTGACGACACTGTTACAATTACACATTCCCAGGGAAAATGTCATGTGTTTGAAATGCTGCTGGGCCTGCCTGGCTCTCTAAACACAAGGGATACAAGGAGTTATTGTTTATGAAAGGGGAAAAAGTACTTCTGCATAGAGAGCAGATGTGAAAACACCCACATGCATATGCACTTTTTCATAGACGTGGAATTGAGGTGCTGTTTCAGAGAGAGAATGGCTTGTGGCATTTATGAGGCAGCCTGTGCAAATACAAAAAGCAAAAACAAATAGTTTTAAAGGTATTGTTAATATTCAAATTATGCAAAAATGCTCATATTTAAAAGTCATAAAATCATTTTAAAGAAATAGTAATAAAAGTTTCTTAAATTATTTCACCTTGTGTCCTTACCAGGAATATTATTTATGGCTGAAAAATATTTATTTTATTTAATAAATTAATAAATACTGTTAATTTTATGTTTGTGTGTGTGTGTGTGTGTGTGTGTGTGTGTGTGTGTGTGTGTGTGTGTGTGTGTGTGTGTTTTAGTTCCTGTTTTTCCTTTTTTGGTCATGTTTCCTGTTCCCTGATTAGATCATTCTGTTCCATCTGTGTTTATTAATTATCTCATTAGTTCCCTTTGTTTGCTCCCCTACTTAAACCCTCAGTTCTCTCTTAGCCTTTGTCCGTGCTCGTCTATTTACATTGTGTTTCCTGTCTGGCTTTGTTTAATGTTGGTTTATTAAAATGAAGAACGTTTTGTACAGTGTCTCCTGCGTCCTTCCTACCACAGTGTGTGTGTGTGTGTATATATATATATATATATATATATATATATACATACACACATACAGGTGCATCGCAATAAATTAGAATGTCGTGAAAAGGTTCATCTATTTCAGTAATTCAACTCAAACTGTGAAACTCGTGTATTAAATAAATTCAATGCACACAGACTGAAGTAGTTTAAGTCTTTGGTTCTTTTAATTGTGATGATTTTGGCTCACGTTTAACAAAAACCCACCAATTCACTATCTCAACAAATTAGAATAATTCATAAGACCAATTAAAAAAAACATTTTTAGTGAATTGTTGGCCTTCTGGAAAGTGTTCATTTACTGTATATGTACTCAATACTTGATAGGGGCTCCTTTTGCTTTAATTACTGCCTCAATTCAGCGTGGCATGGAGGTGATCAGTTTGTGGCACTGCTGAGGTGGTATGGAAGCCCAGGTTTCTTTGACAGTGGCCTTCAGCTCATCTGTATTTTTTGGTCTCTTGTTTCTCATTTTCCTCTTGACAATACCTCATAGATTCTCTATGGGGTTCAGGTCTGGTGAGTTTGCTGGCCAGTCAAGCACACCAACACCATGGTCATTTAACCAACTTTTGGTGCTTTTGGCAGTGTGGGCAGGTGCCAAATCCTGCTGGAAAATGAAATCAGCATCTTTAAAAAGCTGGTCAGCAGAAGAAAGCATGAAGTGCTCCAAAATTTCTTGGTAAACGTGTGCAGTGACTTTGGTTTTCAAAAAACACAATGGACCAACACCAGCAGATGACATTGCACCCCAAATCATCACAGACTGTGGAAACTTAACACTGGACTTCAAGCAATTTGGGCTATGAGCTTCTCCACCCTTCCTCCAGACTCTAGGACCTTGGTTTCCAAATGAAATACAAAACTTGCTCTCATCTGAAAAGAGGACTTTGGACCACTGGGCAACAATCCAGTTCTTCTTCTCCTTAGCCCAGGTAAGACAACTCTGACGTTGTCTGTGGTTCAGGAGTGGCTTAACGAGAGGAATACGACAACTGTAGCCAAATTCCTTGACATGTCTGTGTGTGGTGGCTCTTGACCCCAGCCTCAGTCCATTCCTTGTGAAGTTCACCCAAATTCTTGAATCGATTATGCTTGACAATCCTCATAAGGCTGCGGTTCTCTCGGATGGTTGTGTATCTTTTTCTTCCACACTTTTTCCTTCCACTCAACTTTCTGTTAACATGCTTGGATACAGCACTCTGTGAACAGACAACTTCTTTGGCAATGAATGTTTGTGGCTTACCCTCCTTGTGAAGGGTGTCAATGATTGTCTTCTGGATAACTGTCAGATCAGCAGTCTTCCCCATGATTGTGTAGCCTAGTGAACCAAACTAAGAGACCATTTTGAAGGCTCAGGAAACCTTTGCAGGTGTTTTGAGTTGATTAGCTGATTAGCATGTCACCATATTCTAATTTGTTGAGATAGTGAATTGGTGGGTTTTTGTTAAATGTGAGCCAAAATCATCAATTAAAAGAACCAAAGACTTAAACTACTTCAGTCTGTGTGCACTGAATTTGTTTAATACACGAGTTTCACAATTTGAGTTGAATTACTGAAAGAAATGAACTTTTCCACGACATTCTAATTTATTGAGATGCACCTGTATACACACACACACACACACACACACACATATATATATAATACTAATAAATATTGTGATATTTTGATATAAATATCATTGATATATTATATATAGTAAGAGTATTATTTATGCCTGAAAAAATTATTTAATAAATTAATAAATAATTGTAATTATACATACATATATATATATATATATATATATATATATATATATACACACACACACACATATATATAATACTAATAAATGTTGTGATATTTTGATATAAATACCATTGATATATATATTAAATATTGTGATAAAAGCAAAAACATATTAATATTGTAATTATTTAAAATAATTTCATAAGTAATACAAGAAATAGGATTAATATACTGTATAATAATGTAAATCTCAACATTTATTCATTCATTCATATTACCTTATTCTGCAGAACACCAAAAGAGAAATTTTCTGTGCAGTTACAATGAATGGTGAATAAAGCTTTCAAACTACAAAAAGCTGCATAAAAAAGATCAATACAACTCATTTTCACTGGCAGTTGTGGTAAAAAGTTTATTTTTAACCCTGTGTGCAAGTGTGATTGGTAAATCAGTTGTAGGTTTCAGTTGGACACAGACAGAGATGACGGCAACGGATCAATGCGTGAAATTACAGCGCTTGCCCTTTTTCCTATATTAAGCTGCCCTATGTCCGAGAGAAGACCCCTGAGCACCAATTGCTGATCAAAAGCCCCTCGCTACCCCACAGGCCCCCGAGGGGCCGCGCCATAGACCTACAGCAGCATTTCTCATTCAAGCCATCTGCACTGAAAAAAAACCTCATGAGGCCCACATCAATCATTGATCTACTTTAGTGACTGTAATTCCAATGAATCCATCCACGGATATGAGTTTACATCAGTGTGCTAACATTCGCCACCTATCAACTGCAGGTGTGTACAAATCTATTCTCATCCCACCTTGAGTCCAGAAGGTTTGTCCCTTCTGTTGTGCGGTTACTATTTCTGCATTAATACATTCTGCTGCAAAGGGATTTATATGAGATAGAACAGGCAGGGTGGTGTTTGCAGACTTTTCCATTCTCCCTTCAGCACCAGAAGTCCTTCTACCTGACTAAATCACACTTGACATTGCACATACGCCTTTAACAAGCTCCCAACCCATCATGCATTCACAACAGGGTGCCGTCAATAGATTTACCCGAGAATTTTTAAAGACATTCCTCAAAAATGCAAGGAAATTCAATTAATCATTGGTCCATCCTTCTCGGTGCAAACTGACTGATCTCATTTCGATTCTGGGTTTGTCCGCAGGCTAAATATTATGAATATGAGGATGTGCAAGATAGGAACAGCCAGACTTACTGGGCTCATTGTCACTTGATCTCTCTCTCTGAATGCCTTAATTTTCAGTCAAAGATGTAAGTCCTTAAAAACAGTGATTCTTAATAAATCAATTGTTTGGATTCTTAAGATCAAACAAAACTGTGATGCATTGCCATTACAGAGCCATAAGACAATGATAGAAAGATAAGGCAGCATATCAATACGAATGGCTCCAAAATGAAACAGACTTCTCAGTCTGAGGAAGCCAGTGTGATGCCAGTTAGTCACAAAACTGAGGAATCTAATATGAACCTTCAGCAGTCTCTGTGATGTTGCATTGACCCAATCTCATGACCCAGTCGAGCCAATTTAATTTTGTAGTTCAGCCAAACAGGCGATGCAATTGACTTCTTGAGAGTTGCTGAGATACCAGCATCTGGGTATATGAAAAAGGCAGATAGACTAATGATTTTGGACACCTCATTTACCACCAGTCTGATAAAGAAGAAATGTTGTGTCCATGATCTTTAACTGCGAACAAGTATAATGCAACCTATCATGGGAAAAGTATTATGATGACCTGCGGAGAATGTTGTCACAACCTTAAATAGTCTGTTGCAGGCTTTTCAGGTTAAACAGTACACAAACAGAAACACACACAAAAAATGGAAGCGGTTACAAAAATCTCAAACCATTTCAAACTTGCAATTAATAAATTATGCAAAATTACACCATATAAAATGCAATAATATATGCTGACCTGATATTTATGAAAAATACCAGGCCTTTTTTTTGTTCCTGTATGTATTATTAGACATTAGATTTGTTTGTATGACTATTACTTCTAAATATGTGTCTGTTAATGAGGCGCCTTGTTTTGCTGTGTCAGTTTTGAGTCGCTCCATAATTGCTCATTAAATGTTATGAAATGTCATTTGGAGCGTATGAACCACAGCTTCAATTTTAAAGAAATAACTCACCCAAAAATGATCCATTCAAGACGTATATGAGTTTCTTTCCTCTTTGAATTTGGGGAAATTTAGTATTTCATCACTTGCTCACCAGTGGATCCTCTGCAGTGAATGGGTGCTGTTAGAATGAGTGTCCAAACTGCTGATAAAACACCACAATAATCCACAAGTAATCCACATGACTCCAGTCCATCAATGTCTTGCGAATTTGAAATCCATCAAGGCATTTTAACTTTAACTTTAAATCCATAATAATGCTTCGTCCAGTGAAATAGTCCATCCTCTGTTGTTCTCTAACATTAAAATTCTCCCACATATTTGTTTAGAACTATTTTGGACTGTTTTCGCTTGTAAACAGTGTTTGATGTATGTATATTTCTCTCCTGATTCAGATGACTTTTTCAATGGAGAAAGCATCTTTTTACTTCACAAGACATTCATTTATGGCCTGGAATCATGTTGTTTGTGGATTATTGTGATGTTTTTATCAGCTGTTTGGACTCTCGTTCTGACAGCACCCACTCACCTCGGAGGATCCACTGGTGAGCAATTGATGTAATGCTCAATTTCTCCAAATCGGTTCTGATGAAGAAAAAAACTCATCTACATCTTGGATGGCTTGAGGGTGAGTAAACAATTGCCGAGTGAACTATTCTTTAAAACACAAAGGCTTGTCAAAAATGTAAATATTGACACTTCTTTATGGAGATAACAGAAGTTGAAGTTAATATTTCTTGCACAAGCTCTGTTCTGAATTTCAATGGGGCTGCATAGTTTCAGGACCTTGGACAGAGACACTGCAGTCGACGCCACTCTCCAGAACGTCTGTTCACGCACAGTGAATGCCATGGTTGGTTAAAGCTGCCTAATTGATTTGCCCATTCAAATATCCGAGGGAGGACAAACGGCAGCAAGTGACATTTAAAAGTCACTTTGAAAGTATTTACTCATTTAAAACCATCATAGACTGTATCTGAGAGAATACAGTCTCAAAAGACATGAAGTACCTCTCTTAAAAGTGGTTATGCTTCACAACCATATTCGCCTGTAAAAACTTTTTAAAATTGAGCTATATGGTTCTTTGAAGATTAAGAAGTTTTGTTATGGGTTCTCTAAAGCACCAGTTAATTCTGAAAAACTGTGGAACTTAACAAGTTGTGGCATTCTAATTGGAATCTTTATTTCTAAAAGTGTCACTTGTTGACAACAGTACGATCAATCCATTTGTACGAAACCAAATGTCACTAACCCTCTGTTAATTTTTAACAGAGAGTTCCTAAAACACCAGAGGTTTTACTGAAGCAGTAAGACTGATATAGAAAATGAGGAAATGGAAATTGTGATGAAAAGTATGATTTATGGGACTGAAGAGAATAGGGAGTTAAAGACCAGAAAATGAAAAGTCAGTGGTCATTCATTATATGTCAACAAAATGTGTTAAATGTCTTTAATCTATTTCAAAGACTCATGTCTGCCATTTGCTTTCTGTCCTGTAACATTTAGTTTCAGTGTCTAAATTTAGTATTTTTGAGCCGTGTGTCTCAAACTTTGATATAATATCTAATAAAAATACATGGGAAGGTGTCACAACCCTCCCTCAGCCATGATTTGTGGATGTTATATGAAATTTAAACAAGAGAACCTACTGATTCAGATCACACCATTTCTGACATTTAACATCCATCAACATCATCACAAATTAAATTATAAATAAATGTGAAATTAAATAGCCTACTTTCTTAACCCCGAATTGTTTTTTGTTCAATGAATCCGATTTTTACAGTTACTTTAATCTCATGAGGGTCAGTGATAGTGATTTAGCTCATTTGCTATTGGTTTAACTGATGGAATTTTCGGTTTAAATTGGTTTAACCTATGAATAGCCTACTATTAGTCAATGTTTGTTGTCACTCATTTGTGAATTTCAAAGCAAAATAACGCACATACGTTACTGCAAAATTATCGGACTGCACATCTGACAGCAAAAAACACCATGTAGCCTATCATTCAACTGTGTCTTGTAACTAACTTATCTTTTGTTTCATCGGGACAGTCCAACCGAAAGGGTGATCGCGTTATAACTGAGCTTTCACACGGATGAGGACGAGAAGTCGCCTATGCTGTCTCGGAATACGGCAATGAAAGAGAATGAACACACGAACCTCCGCGAGAATGTGTGTGTGTGTGTGTGTGTGTGATGGTGTAGAGAAGGCGCATGTGTGATGAGTGTGTATGTAGACACTGCCCACCGCTGTCGCGCTCCCCCCATCTTGCATGTGGACCGTCTGCCGCCGGACGGAGTCGCACCAGGGTTCGTGCCACTGCAGGGGAAAAACCGGCAAGAATGGATTTCTAACAACGTTTCTGCTTTCTGTCCTTTACCCAACTGACGTCATCCTCAATGTCTCTCACAAATTTTAACTAACAAAATGAGGATTTCTTGTAATCAGCTTTTACTGCTATTCTCTTGCGTTTGGAGACTTACTATGGGTGCTTTTCCGAGCAGCGTTCAAATCGGTAAGTACGGCGGTTCATCTCAAAGACACGAGCTTCACGTTAAGTGCGTTAAACTGTGTCAATTGAATGACAAAAATAAGACCGTCTGCATTGGGGTCAACTGCGAATGTCAGTGCGCAAATAATGCGGTTGGAAAGAGGTTTTGTTGCATGAGAGCAAAGGATAATTTTGGGAGGAAGCTGGGTTTTTTTGGACACTTTTTGTTTGTTTGTTTTTAGCTGTCAACCAGATCATTGTGCCACGTTTTGGTTATGGCACCACTGCAGTGCTCTCCGTGGCTCTAACGGGATGTTGTTCTGAAGGTGGATCATCCTGAACAAGGGCACAAACGCAGTGAAAGTTTATTTATTTATAAATGAATGCATGGTAAAATGAAAATAATATGGATATATAATCACAAAGCGACTTAAATATCAGTTCACCACCTCGTCAATGGAAAGTGGTTTAATTTATTCCAATACTGCATCAAGCCCTGTGTCATAAGCCCTGAGACTCCTGTGCTTATGAGATTCCTGATCTCTCTCATTGTTTGACCGAGAATAGCCTATGCAAAGTGTACTGAGAAATAGAATGTCATAATCACACTGTAAAAATATGTAAAATTAACAGTAAAAAACTGGCAGCTGTGATTGTGTGAAATTCAATGTGGTGACATTTCAGGCATTTGGGGAGGTGTTTTGTTGCCTTTTACATTTTGTATGTTTAGGCTTTATCATTGACTAATCATTGAAACAATTTAATTAATACTGAGTTACTTTGACAGAAAATATCCAGTTAGTAGTTTTTTTAGTCAACGAAAATAGTTCCAAAACTAGCCAAAGTGTCAAGCTTTTCGTGTCACCAAGCAACGTGTGGACTAAAAGTCAAAGTGGAACTGGAATGGAGCTAATAGATATTTCCTTGCTTAAAGAATTCTGTAATCACTCGGCTCTAGTTCCACTCCGAGTTTTCCATTTCACGCTTCCCGCCCACTAGTGAGAGAAACCCACTCTGGAATGTAGAAAAAGATTATATATATATATATATATATATATATATATATATGTGTATATATATATATATATATATATATATATATATATATATATATATATATATATATATATATATATACAGGTGCATCTCAATAAATTAGAATGTCGTGGAAAAGTTCATTTATTTCAGTAATTCAACTCAAATTGTGAAACTCGTGTATTAAATAAATTCAGTGCACACAGACTGAAGTAGTTTAAGTCTTTGGTTCTTTTAATTGTGATGATTTTGGCTCACATTTAACAAAAACCCACCAATTCACTATCTCAACAAATTAGAATACTTCATAAGACCAATAAAAAAACATATTTAGTGAATTGTTGGCCTTCTGGAAAGTATGTTCATTTACTGTATATGTACTCAATACTTGATAGGGGCTCCTTTTGCTTTAATTACTGCCTCAATTCGGCGTGGCATGGAGGTGATCAGTTTGAGGCACTGTTGAGGTGGTATGGAAACCCAGGTGTCTTTGACAGTGGCCTTCAGCTCATCTGTATTTTTTGGTCTCTTGTTTCTCATTTTCCTCTTGACAATACCCCATAGATTCTCTATGGGGTTCAGGTCTGGTGAGTTTGCTGGCCAGTCAAGCACACCAACACCATGGTAATTTAACCAACTTTTGGTGCTTTTGGCAGTGTGGGCAGGTGCCAAATCCTGCTGGAAAATGAAATCAGCATCTTTAAAAAGCTGGTCAGCAGAAGGAAGCATGAAGTGCTCCAAAATTTCTTGGTAAACGGATGCAGTGACTTTGGTTTTTAAAAAACACAATGGACCAACACCAGCAGATGACATTGCACCCCAAATCATCACAGACTGTGGAAACTTAGCACTGGACTTCAAGCAACTTGGGCTATGAGCTTCTCCACCCTTCCTCCAGACTCTAGGACCTTGGTTTCCAAATGAAATACAAAACTTGCTCTCATCTGAAAAGAGGACTTTGGTCCACTGGGCAACAGTCCAGTTCTTCTTCTCCTTAGCCCAGGTAAGACGCCTCTGACGTTGTCTGTGGTTCAGGAGTGGCTTAACAAGAGGAATACGACATCTGTAGCCAAATTCCTTGACACATCTGTGTGTGGTGGCTCTTGATGCCTTGACCCAGCCTCAGTCCATTCCTTGTGAAGTTCACCCAAATTCTTGAATCGATTTTGCTTGACAATCCTCATAAGACTGCGGTTCTCTCGGTTGGTTGTGCATCTTTTTCTTCCACACTTTTTCCTTCCACTCAACTTTCTGTTAACATGCTTGGATACAGCACTCTGTGAACAGCCAGCTTCTTTGGCAATGAATGTTTGTGGCTTACCCTCCTTGTTAAGGGTGTCAATGATTGTCTTCTGGACAACTGTCAGATCAGCAGTCTTCCCCATGATTGTGTAGCCTAGTGAACCAAACTGAGAGACCATTTTGAAGGCTCAGGAAACCTTTGCAGGTGTTTTGAGTTGATTAGCTGATTGGCATGTCACCATATTCTAATTTCTTGAGATAGTGAATTGGTGGGTTTTTGTTAAATGTGAGCCAAAATCATCACAATTAAAAGAACCAAAGACTTAAACTACTTCAGTCTTGTGTGCATTGAATTTATTTAATACACAAGTTTCACAATTTGAGTTGAATTACTGAAATGAACTTTTCCACGACATTCTAATTTATTGAGATGCACCTGTATATATATATATATATATATATATATATATATATATATATATATATGTTTGATAATATTGCACTTAAATACATTATAATATAAATACATTATTAAAATTCTGGTCACAGTTAAAAGCAGGACAGTTCTGCATGAACTCACACAGTCCCTTTTCTGAACCTCATAACGTTCTAATCGTTTTCCTGTAAATGTAATAATGGACTTTTTAGATGCCATTACATGTTACAATCCCATCAGAGTTACTATTCTCATAAAAATATAATTGCTTGAGTTACATGTAGGATTTCAATTAAACGTAGGGGAGAGCGGGGACGAAAGTAACACGGGACGAAAGTAACAAAGCGATTTTCTCAGAGCCCTGCCTACATTTGCTTTCCAATCTATGACAGCGCATTCAGAGCGGAACCTTGAACGGTCAGGTCTGGAAAGCAGTTTTCGAGCACAATAAGTAAATTATTGAAATGATAATTTTTTCAAATTAGTTGTGTTGTGTTTCTCGTTTCATGTGTCACAGTAATGATCAATCTACAGGTTATTTAGTGCTGTAACACATCCTGAAGTTTGCCTTTTAAGAGTTTTTCAGTATAAAAGTAAATCGGGTTTAAATGTCAGGAGTTCCTGTAGGGACGAAAGTAACTTGTTACTTTTGTCCCCCTATACAGTGACAACAAGTGTTTCTTTTGTCCCACTGCATGATAATGTGGTGACTTTCTGTGTCTTGCATCATTTATTAAAACATGTTTATGTCATATTACACCAAAAGAATATACCAAGAGTGAGGGTCAGAGAGACAGACAGAGGTCTGATTCAGCCAGATGTTCATGAGAGGGCATTTCTGAACATAGGCCTATTTGTCAGGAACATCAGTCTCAAGGCTGTTGCTACATTGCATTTATCTTAGTCATATTTAGTTTTTAGCCATACCTTAGCTTTTCCACCTCCACCTATGAATTTGCAGTGTTTCCAGATGTTTTTATGCACATTTTGAATTTATGCATACAAACAAAAGTGTGGATGGAAACATGAATAGGCGTACTGTTACATTATGTTGAGAATTTATATTATGCTAATTTAATTAAATTGTCATATTGTTCATTCTATTAAAAAAATGTTTTATAAAAATAAATTGAATAAATCAATTAATTAATATTTTAAACAATTCAAGTTTGTACAGTCGGATTTTGAAACATTTGATGAAACTTAAATTTAAAATGAAAATGTAATTTAATTATTTTTTTGCAAAGATAAAGGACAAAATATGTTTGCAGTTACATATTAACAAGGTCATAGTCATGCATATTTAATAAAAACAAGAGTAACACAAAAAAATCTAGCTTTTATTGTTGTGTTACTTTTGACCCACCTGTGTGTTACTTTCATCCCAAGTGACGGTGTCGAAAGTAACAATGTGCAACTTATGTTCAAAGTGAAATTATACTGAAGTCTTTGTAGATTTGTACAAAATACCACCTGGTATTGATAGACCACTCTTCTGAGTTATAGGCCACAGCAAAAATATATCTCTGTCAACAACATTATCTTTGTAAATTATGTTTTTCTGAAAAATGGTACTTTCGTCCCCGCTCTCCCCTACCATCTGGTTTATGCGCATGCGCACGTTTTCGCCCACACAGATAAGCTAGAAGTTTAAATGTATGTCGCTTGCTCTTGGTACAAGCAAAACAGAAATACGCGCTTTATATTCAAACATCTACAAAGAAGAGTATAACCAGAAAAGGCAAGTTCCTTACTAACAATTCTTGGTTCCCAGAACGTTCTGGAAACGTTAGTTTTTGGTTCCCAGAACGTTATTTTTTATGGTTTGTTTTTGGTTAGCCAGGAAAGTTTTCTTAACGGAAATAGAACGTTAGTTTTTGGTTTGTAGACCGTTATTCTAACGTGCCCAGAATGTTAGTTTTGGGTTTTTAGAACGTTATCCTAACGTTTCCCTAACCTATTTACTCCAGTATGATCACTCCACTGTAGGTCAGTAATCATCCAGCACACAAGACGTAATAAGTGGCATGGAAATGATCCGTATGGACGCCTAATCAGTATTATAAAACCATATCTTGTTTTTATCTATTGTTTAATTTTATCTATTTGTTTAATTGTTTAAAAAATAATCTGAGCACATCAACTATCATTATGTAAGATTAAATAAGATTAAATCTGTCCATTATGGGGTAATTTAGCTACCAGATTTTATTTCTTCAGCACCAAATAAAATGACTTCACACAATGAACATAAATATGTTAAATACATAAATAAATATATTTTATAAAATATGACGTTTATTCACAGATATTAAAAAAGAATAAAAAATTATTTGACTTAAAGAAGGATATCAGTACATTCATTTCTTACCACTGAAGTGTACAGTTTGTACAGCGGGACATTCCTCTTTTGATCCGTAAACAAAAACTTCTCACTTAACATCATGTTCTCTTCATTTAGGCATGTAAAATCCCTCCGAAATCATATTTACTGTCAGAACTATATTCATTTTAAGTAAACATTCAGTGAATAGATGGATAAACGAGCGAGTACGAGTACGAGTAAACAACTAAAACTAAATGACCGTTAATTTTTAAATCCCGCGAGCGCGCGGCTCTCTGTGGAAGACAGGTGAAAGCGCGTGCTGGAGCAGCGCGGGCAGATCAGAGGCGCGCACGTAGTAAATGAAGATGAAACAAAACCACGAAGTTATGATTTCTGTTATCACTCCCTGCTTAATCCTGGCTTAATATTACAAATTAAAGCTTGTTTTGATTGATATAATTTCTGTATTTTAATAAATGCTGCATTAAACGAATTTTAGGGCTCTGTATAGGTCATTACACAAAAAACATCTGCAGCGTTTTCATTGGAAAGATAGTTTTACAGGGTTATAAAATAACCTAAAACTATAAGTTATTTTTTTTTTTAGGTTATTTAAAAAATAACCACCCTGTAACGTTCCGGGAATGTTATTTTATGGTTGCAAAAAAATAACCTAAAACTAACCATTAGGGAACGTTCTCTATAAGTTATTTTTAGGTTATTTAATAATAACCACCATGCAACGTTCTGGGAACGTTATTTTATGGTTACAAAAAATAACCTAAAAGAACGTTTCCCTAACGTAGTATTTGGTTCCCAAAAAAATAACCAAACGGGAACCAAAAACTAACGTTAGGGAAACGTTCTGTGTTTGCTGGGTTATTCACTGGGGAAAACAACTCTTAAATTACAACACACGCAGCACCTACCACATCAACCTGTGTTTATTAGCCTCTTGGAATCGTTTAATATAAAGTGCACTTAGGATATCTTAGGTCGTGAGCTTTCCCCTCAGCAGTTTGCTTGCAATGTGGCTTCTGTCATAGATTTTCCATTAAAATGCATTTTTTGCAAAATGACTGCACTAACGGAGTTTTTCCGTGCACGACAAGCAGACGGCAATCAATAATGAAATTTGACGATTATTTTCCTATCGATTAGTCGTTGTAGCGTTGAAGACCTAATTTTGGCAATACTTTTAAGTAAAACTACATGTATTTTCTTGGTGAATGTCGTATGGATTTTCACCATGAATAATAATGGCAATTCTTACACTACTTTGCTTTTTCAGCAAAAAAAAAAAAAAAAAATGTTGGTACAGTAAAAAATGGACATATGGAAATATGATTATATAAAATATAATCCAAAAATATTATTTGTTTTTTATCATATATGATAAGGCTGATCAATCATATGGTAAGGTTATCTAATTAATAGTTTTTTTTTGTTGTTTTTTTTTAACTTTTTTCTGAATAACAAACATTTTTATAGTACATAATCTTTATTTTAATCTTCCAGAGAGATGTCATATATGTGCATAATGGGGTTATTCGCCTGTGAAAGCTCACTAGAGTGTGCAAGTGTGCACTTGACTCATCTGATGTGGCATGATACTTGAATTTCAGTATCCTTGAACCATGTGTATTTTTGTACTTGTACGTCTCTTTTTCTTTTTAATCAAATTGCCATTTTCCTTCATGACGTCTTTGGTGCAATGTGTTATTTTCCCCTCTCTTTCACTTCTCCACTTCTTTCTTTCTCACTACACTCTCTCTCTCTCCTGCAGGCGGGCTGTTCATCAGGAACACAGATCAGGAGTACACTGCCTTTCGGTTGGCCATTTTTCTTCACAACACAAGCCCTAATGCATCTGAGGCCCCCTTTAACCTGGTACCCCATGTGGACAACATTGAAACTGCCAACAGCTTCGCCGTTACCAATGCCTGTGAGTTCAACCTGAAGCTGCATACTGGATATTATTTACAATAATCCTGTTTTAGCCAGAGAAATAGAGAAAGGACAGTAGGTGATATTGTTGATGGACCTAAAGTTGGTTTGGATTAAGTCCCATTTCCGATATGAATAGCAAACTGTTTAAGCTAACAATAATCATACCTGCTATGTGAACTGAACAGAAGCAGTAAAGGCCCTCTATGCATTTGTGATAGGGATTGCCTGGCCCCCATCCAGTCAGCACTGGTGTCTTTTTGTGAAATCTGTCCTCCGGCTCTCAACTGGCACAAATACAGGCTAAGTGCATGTAGTGTACGGTATATTCGTGGATGCACCCTTCCCCCAATGCCCCGAGCCGAGCGTTCTCATGTGTGTGAATGTTTGAATGCATTTGCGTGTGTTCTGCTGACATATGTGCTGGCATTGCATAAATTGTGTTTGTGT
This sequence comes from Spinibarbus caldwelli, assembly GCA_039654775.1. Taxonomy (NCBI): domain Eukaryota; kingdom Metazoa; phylum Chordata; class Actinopteri; order Cypriniformes; family Cyprinidae; genus Spinibarbus; species Spinibarbus caldwelli. The sequence goes on from CM077259.1 coordinate 12,452,169, forward strand.
GTTTGTGTTCAGATTTTGCAGTAATACAGGCTGGGTCTGCCATAGTTTGTTTGTAGACCGCTTCTGGTGTTTCTGCTGTGTGGTCCCATGTTTAGGCCTGTGGGCCAGACTGGTGGTTGTGCATCAAGCCAAATCCATGATGATTTCACATAAAGGTGCACCATATTTTCTGAACATCTTTTTGCCATTTTCCCATCATGCTTAGTGGATTTTGACATAGGGTCAGAGGGTAATAGTGAAGATCAATCACGGTTGTGCCTGGACTTCCGGTTCTTTCTCCTTGTGCCCAGTTCAATTGCTATTTTCGTCACGTAATGTTCAGTGCTCAGCTCTAACCACAGCTTACAGTGTTTCTTATTTTCTTGTTATCTGCTGTGCTCTGATATGAAGTGATACAGGACCTCTGCTTCCCAGGCAATTGTGTTTTGTGGAAAGTTTGAAAATATGCTACACAAGAAATGTATTTCTTTAACTTCTAGCAGAGACAGCATCATAAACCCCATGCAATCAAAATTGGAGATTTTTCTGTTACTTTTAAAGCTGTCTAGTGTACAACTGATTGAAGCAGATAAACACATTTAAAATTTACAGTCACTCTCTTCCAGGAAATGGAGGAATGTTTTGATGACTCATATTGCACTACACAGTTCTGGTTGAATTAAATGTTCTCTAGAGAGAATGAATGTCAGTAGGAGATGTTTTGCACTGTATGACACTGTTTTCCAGTTAAATTTATTTATTAAATTAGAGTTTATGCTGTGTAATTTTCTTTCTGTAATAAAAACACTTTTAGTAAATTTTCTAATAAATTTATTAGTATTTTTATTATATTTAATAGAATTGTTCTGGTAATTTTTTATTCAGTTTTGTAGTAAATCTTTTTGTCACAAAATATGTTTTGTAAAGAAAACTTAAGTTCATTATTCAGTTTTGTAGTAATTTGTCTTTTTGTCACAAAAAATGTTATAAAGAAAACCAAAAAGATCATGGAAAATATAAATATTTTAGGCAAAAATGTATATATATACATATATATATATATGTATATATATATATATATATATACAGTATATATTGTACTGTACTATGTTGTACTGGCAAATAAATACATAAAATAAGTAAATATTCTTTAGACCAGTGAAAATCAGAACTACTGAACCAACTGGGAAAAAATCTTTACTGTTGAGCCCTGTTGAGCACCGACTATCAAGTAGTAAATCATATTTTACAGCTGTGACTAAAGTATTTTGGCTGTTTTAAACAAAAAAGGACAATCCCTCCAATATGTCCTGCCCACAACTCTCTGTTTCCCACTCTCGTTAAGCGATTTCATGTGATCTTTGTTTTCCTTATTTTGACATTTGTGTTATCAAGTGCTATTCTTCCCGTCAACACTTCCTCGCTGCTGCACAAATTCTTACACTCCTCGTCCAGTGTCATAACATGCTGTGTTCTCCACACTCTGAGACCTGTCCCTGATGATAGAGTCGGCCCGTTGAGTGATAATGATGAATTTGTCTGAAATTTATATAGCCCATTTAACCTTCTCAGCAGATTAAATGCACACGCCGCCGTCATGGTAATTCGAGCCAGCCTGATAAGTTCCTGTCCTATTACTGTGTATGAACAATCGGTTTCAGTTAAACAGATTAATCGCCCGGTCCGTCACTCGCCATTTTGAGTGCAGTGTAAATCACTGCAGAGGAGCGGCAGCCCTGCTTGTGTAGTAGTCAGACTACCAGCGATCTGACGTGGTGTGCCACATCCTCGGCGTCTCAGCCTTTCCTTCCTTCCTCTGTGACTGTCTGCAGCTCTGTTTGCAGTGTGTTGCACATGATGGCTTTTATTCCTCGCTGGGGAGCCATCGCTGCCACGGGAGGATGAGTAGAGGACAGATTATTCGCTCCCAATGATCTTTCTGCCTTCAGCCGCCTGTTTCTTTCCCTCCATCCTCTCAGTTCTGCAGTGTTATTTTACACAGTCAATTGTTAAATTAAGCGGAGAATGACAAATGCATGTTTTTAGGGAGGGTGAAGGGCAATTTTGCATAGTAGGGATTTGTGTGACCTCTAGGACAGCCGTGCAAGTGGGCATGTTTTCAGCTTCTCGGCAGTGGGTATGTCAACTCAGCAGCATAGTGCTGATACAAGCCACTTTTTGTGTAATTCAGTCATAGCCGAGACAAGTTTGTTTCCTACCGTCGTATCAGTGTGCATGATAGCATCGCCACATGGGCATATGCCCCTCTCCACAGAGCTACGCTCAACCTATTTACTCGCAGCGCCACATGAGTGAACCCTGCTTTATAAAATGAGCACGGCAGCTGGATGAAGTGCTTTTAAACAGTTTATAAAGGAGTCAGCAAGTAAAACATTTGTGATTTTCACATTTGCTGTGGTATGTTCCAGTTATTCTTACCACAGAGAGTTTTATGCTGTATTAGATATATCAAATATATCCGACAAAAAAATTTAAAAAAGAACAATTCAAATTCTAGTTGTTCAGGATTTGTGGACAAATGACTCTGAATTGGTTGTTTTTAAGGGGATAGTTCACCCCAAAATGAAAATTCTGTCATTAAGTACTCACCCTCATGTTGTTCCAAACTTGTAAAACCTTCGTTCATCTTCGCAACATAAATTAAGATGTTTTTGATGAAATTCGAGAGCTTTCTGTGCCTGTATAGACAGCAATGCAGCTGACACGTTCAAGGCCCAGAAAGGTAGTAAGGAGATTGTTAAAATAGTCCGTGTGACATTAGTGGTTTAACCTTAATTTTATGAAGCTATGAGAATGCAAAAATATCGACTTTATTCAACAATCCTTCTCCCTTTAATGGGCCAGCCAAAGATTTAAGAAACTGATTTGAACTTGCTTGTGACTTAGTTGTTTGAATAGGACTTATTCTGTAACTTGTAAAACTAGTGATGATACAAAATTTTAGCTACTGAAAATATTTATCTGAAACAGCAAAAATAATAAATTTTCAATTTCGGACAAAATATTGAGTCTGACATATCAGGTCTGAAATATTGAGGTACTGTTAATTGTAAAGTTAAGTTAACTTTACTAAAACTTATTTACCTACTGTGAAAATGACACCTTGCACAGCATAAAAAATTCAGTTACCCAGTTACCCAAATTCAAGTCCAGGTAACCAAAACTTTGAAAAACCAAAAAAGGTGTTTAGATGTAAATAAAAGCATAAATTAAATATGTTCATCATATAAAATGCTCATTAGGGTGCATCAAAAAAATCCAAAATTTCAAAAAGTTGATTTGGCCCTGTATCTAATGCATGACATTACAAGTAATAAAGACTGTAGCCAAATTTCATATTTTTAATTGTATATTTACCAGGTCAACCACTTCCACAAACACTTCCACCTCATGGGCCTGGCCCTCCATCCCTCCCCCTTGTGACCTAATGGTTAGAGAGTCGGACTTGTAACCCAAAGGTCGCAGGTTCTATTCTATGGAGGAAGTGAATGAACAGCGCTCTCTGCCACCCACATTACCCACAACTGAGGTGCCCTTGGGCAAGGCACCGAACCCCCTCTTGTTTCCCTCAGCAAATGGCTGCCCACTGCTCTGGTTGTGTGTGTGTTCACTACTCACTGCTGTGTGTGTGCGTGCATTTGGTTGGGTTAAATGCAGAGCACAAATTTGGCCTACACGTCACGTCATCACTTAAATAAGTAAAGAAAAATATGATCCAACCATGCCAGAAACTGGTTATAATTATTTTTGTTCTGTTAAAACTTATATGCTTATTTGTGACCCTGTAACAATATTATGCATCATACACAGTAGATATTATTCTTATATATATATATATATATATATATATATATATATATATATATATATATATATATATATATATATATATATATTTATTTATTTATTTATTTATGCCTGGACCAAAGTGAAAATCTTGCTTTTGATTTTTTGATGCGCCCTATTGCTCATATTTCTTTGCACGACTTGGATTAAACTGGTCATTTCATATGGATTTGTTTTACAATGCCTTTATGACCTTTTGGATCTTTCTAAATTTCATCAAAAATATCTTAACCAAAGTCTTAAGGTGTGGTCAGGGGTGTGCGATTTTGAAAAAAATTATATCTCAATATTTTTTGGGATTTTTTTGATAACTATAATTAGACGATATTTTGCCGAGTGTGTTATTGTGCTGATATCTGACTACTGTGGACAGCTGCAGTTTTTGATATTCTTCATATTCTGTGTGGTCAGTTCACATCAGTGATAGAAATTAATCTTTTCATATAAATTTAAATAAATTTTTACCTTTTATGGGCAATTTTGCCTTTAATAAAGCCATTTTTTCTAAAAGTGTGCATCTTTTGAATCAAATTGTTATATTTAATCAGTCAATTAGAATAATAAGACATTTAGGCTGTTACCAAACAAATGAAACCAGTATCAACAAAATTAATCTTTGCAGAAGTTGCATGTGAAGTGGCATTTAGATGTATTTACACACTGTTTAATGCAGCTCAGAGGGACATGGAGTGATTTAACCTGCAGTTACAAATGCACAATGTTTTGATATTTTAAACAAAACATTGAATATTGATATTTGAAATTATTTTAAAATGAAAAGATACTTTGAATGTGAAATTAAAATCGCCAGTAGGTGGCAGCAAGTCACTGTTAACAAGTGAGTCATTTTGACTGAACCAAATCATTTATTTTAAATGGTTGATTCATTCAGGAACGAAACAACATCATGTTGCTCAGAGACGCAAAACAGTGCTGTAGCTGTTTGGAATTATTTTTTGTTGGCGAAATGGAGCAAAAACAGGCAATATGGTGTCTAAAACTTAAGTCTCTTAATATTAACTTATTGTTTATTGAACTGTTGTGTGATCATTGTTGATGCATTTTATTAGACTGAATCATGCAGTGAAAGAACACAGTCTAAATGCGCACGCGCCGTAGTCTAGACTTCATCACGTAAGTTAATGTAAGCGTGCACTCCTCCGTAGGTGTTCTGTTTGGTTTTTGCAAAATACTCGATAATGTCAAATTGCACATTGTTTAAAGAACAGTTACGATATTATCGCAGACGATATATATCGCACACCCCTAGGTCACATTAGTGACATTTTGCATGCAAAAGGGCATTTTGTCCATTCTGTTGAAATGTATAAAAATTTGATCACACAGAAGACACTTTCAGACCGAACAGCTTTTCAGTTTATCAGCGCATGACCAACTTGAAGACGAGCGAAAATTTGCGCCATTGCACGAAACTCCTGAACGTCTGAATTCATATTAAAATGACTGGATTTTGCTCACAAAATTTCACAGATTAACACTAAATGTGACTTCACATTTATGGGTTTGGTATGACATGACAGAACTGTAATTTTTGGGTGAGGTTTCAGTTTCTGTGTTTCTGAAATAAACAAATTTTATTGTATCACTATTGGAAACTAAAAATGTCATTTGACTTTTTAGTTTTTCATTTTAGAAGCCTGTGGCTCCCTGGCATTTTTGGAGCCCTGTAGACTGATTGTGGCTTTGTTTTCATTGACCTTGATGTTGTTTAAAATGATAATATCTGCACCACTGGCTTCACTACAAGCTGCCTGACTCTGGCTCAGCCAATGGCATGAGTTTGGGTTCAGACTACTTGCCAAACTATGAGACATTATTTTTCAAACCCCCTTGACAGCCTCCAAGTGCCCTTGAGTCGCCCTTTTGCTGGGAATGTTCTTATTATGTGCAGCTCTGTTTGGTGCCGTTAGTGGTACAGAGACAATGCACTTCACGTTTAATGTGCAAGTGTATGCTCTTTCATTTATTGTACTTTCATTTGTAAATTCAGATCAGAGACACAATGCTCTGAACAGGTTGTTAGAGGGTATTATGGGAGGAGCTGTAAAACTGTATAGAAACAGTGTGCAAAATAATATCTTCAGCAGCGCCTTTGTTCTGCTCCATCTGGTTTTAAAATGTATGAAGCTTTCAATCAGGCCTCTCTGAACACCGCAAGAGTCTCTTTGCTTTGTTTGGTCTGTCAACAGAGAAGATTATGTGCCAAACAGATAGGACTGTGTCCATGTGTGTGTTTAAAGCCACCATGTCCCTCTGTCCCCATCATTCTCTCAGAAGGCTTTCTCTTCCAAGGGGTTTGGCTAACGGAAAAAAAAAAAAAAAAAAAAAAGAAAGAAAAAAAAAATGGAGAGAAAACCGCACAAGCCAAGCAGTGACGAAAATAGCCAGGGGCTTGTGGGGACTGTTTCTCCAGATTGGATCCCTCTGTTTCACTCTTTCTATCTCATGCATATAGTATTTCAACATGGTAACTCTCTGTCTGTCTTTCCTCCAACTTGCTCATTAATGCGTGGGTCTCATGTTTGCATAAGTCTCGCTGTAATTCCTGAATCAATAATTGTTTCCTGCGGCCATCTGCAGTGAGAGTGACGAGGGGGTGAAAATCTCCAGTGATCTCAAGTTGTTTGATGGAAAGTCATGCTTCCTACTTGCAGTTCCAATTCTCCTTTTATTGACAGAATGATATGTGTATTGACAAAGGTTTGTCAATAATTTAAAGCTGTGCCAAAATAGGAAATTCTCCTTTTGTCCTGATTAGGGTTTTTTAGACTTTTTGATGCAAAGGAGATATGTTGAACTTCTTGATACGTTGAAAGCTACTATTAAAGGAAACTGTGTGTGTTTATAAATATGTATATATATATATATATATATATATATATATGGAAAATATTTACTTTTTATTAAGATTACTTTTTTCTACCCACCATTAGTGAACGTGTATATTCCTGAAGTAAAGCATAAAATTATTTCTGGCAGTAGAATAAAATAATTATGATTACTCATATGACTTCTGACCAGTCTTTAGAAAATATGCTGTTAAATTTGATTTATTTAGCATTTTTTACACTGCAGAATTGTTTGTGAAAAGCTGTATAAATAAATAAATAAGTAAATAAATAAATAAAGTACTTGTATCAAATCTGTACCCCCTTGCAGCCTCCTTGGGGTCCCTGAACCCCAGTTTGAAAACTCCGGCTCCATGTTGTTGTTTTACAGAATATCTGTATTGTGTATTCATGACTTTCTTTGTCTGTCTTCATCAAAAGTCTGCAACGTGCTGACATGTTTTAGTAAATGCATGGTAGAGTCTCTTTTTGCACTCTGCTGAGCCATTTCCTCTTTTCTCCCATGGAGGCAGGGCTCTGGACACCCTTTAAGTGGTTGGGATTCACCTCGTGATTGAAAGTCTCGGGCGGCTGGCTCTCTGAGGATCCTGGGCAGTATTTTTGGGTTTGGTTCGATCCTCCTGCTTCAGTGGGCTCTGCCATCCATCTGAATGAGTTCCGGTGAGGATCTGTAAATAATGAAGGGATGGAGGTGACTGTTTGGGCTACTGGGAATGTTGGAGAGGAAGGAGGGGTACGTAGCGATGCAGGGTTTCCTTGAATAAGACATTAATATGGCCAGACAGTGCAGAGAACACACAGGGATGTCCAAAACACTATAAACTACTAACGAAAATGCTAATTGTATTGAAGCTATTTAATGGAACAGTATATTTTAAATATTTATTTATAAAGATATTATTTCTTAGATAGTATTTTGTAAATTTCTTGAAAAACAATTAATGAAACTAGAACACTGAGTAGAAAACAAAGTGATGAACAGCGGATTTATACTATAATTTGTTACAAAAAAAGATGGACTTAAATGAGTCAATGTATAATTGAATTGTTTATTAGAACAATTAGTGGTTTATGTTAATGAAGTAGTTCACTACAGTATAGGCATCTCAGCTCCATATACTGTACGCTACTATTCAAAGGTTTGGGGTCAGTAAGTTTTTAAGATTTTTATTTAGCAAGGATGCGTTAAATTAATAAAAAGTGACAGTAAAGACATTTATAATGTCACAAAAGATTTCAAATAAATGCTGTTATTTTTAACTTTCCATTCATCAAAGAATCCTTCAAGACATTCACAGTTTCTACAAAAATATTAAGCAGCACAACTCTTTTCAACATTGAAAATAAGAAATGTTTCTTGAGTAGCAAATCAGCATATTAGAATGATTTCCGAAGGATCATGTGATACTAAAGACTGAAGTAATGATGCTGAAAATTCAGCTTTGCCATCACAGGAATATATTTTATTTTAAAATGCATTAAAATATAAAACAGTTGTTTTAAATTGTAATCGTTTTTTCACAATATTACTGATTTTCCTGTGTTTTTGATCAAATAAGTGCAGGTAAGCATAAGAGACATCTTTCAAAAACCAAAAATCTTACTAACCCCAAACTTTTGAATGGTATTGTATGAGATATGGGTGAATTTAGGTTCTAAATAGCTAATTCTTCTCAGCACTAATACCCCAGAATGAATTGAACAGTATGTTTTCACATTTATACTATTATTGGGCCTTTTTTTTCAGCTCTCACAGAGCAGTCGTTTTTATCAAAATTCAATTTTCCCTGTGATTAAAAAAAATGCTTGGTTGTTCCCCAAAGCGCTCTTGAGAAATCTGTTAACTAGCGTGTTTGCCGAGGCCGGATATTTTCTATGGATTCTTTTCAGTGGGCTCTACCGCATCTATCTTAGTGCTGCGCCAATATCTCCACAGATTATAGCCTTTGTATGTGCCTCAAAGTGTTCGCTTCACTGAGCAGCTGTCTCCACCGAGGCCAGGTATAGCCGATAGATTGGAAACCCTCTGAACCTCTTTCAAAGTCCCTTTCTCTCCCCTTGGGATTCGTACCTGTGGCACCTTCCTCTGTCCTTCAGAAACACGGCGGGACTGGAATGATGGATCACCTTAGACCCAAGCACAAGGATGACAGGCAGGCAGGGATGGGTTGATGCTGGGGACGGGGTGACTGTCCGTCAACTCTCCTCTGGCAGTTCCAGTGCTTTGTCAGCCTCCTTTCATGATTTTTTGCCAGTGGATCAGACGGCCGCTACAGGGGAAACACAGACGCACGGTCCCCTTGCACGTGCTTGTGGATGGAGGGGTCAGAGCAGACTCATGAAGGAAATAATTTATGCTAGACCACCATAATGTCACTCTTATGCATTCCCAGTTCAGTTAGGGGGAAAACCTTAACAATTTTTGCATATTATCACATCTTTGAATGCAAAAATTAGCGTGGAAATTGCTCATTCTATTTTATTACATGTATGTTACTGATGCGCAAGTATATATGTATATGAACAGCAGATTTATACTATAATTTGTTACAAAAAAAGATGGACTTAAATGAGTCAATGTATAATTGAATTGTTTATTAGAACGATTAGTGGTTTATGTTAATGAAGTAGTTCAAGAGCCAATAGTAGTTCTTAAAGGCATAGTTCACCCAAAAATGAACATTCTGTCATTATCACCCTCATGTGGTTTCAAACATGTATGACTTTTTTCTTCTGTGGAACATTTTGGTTACCAACCTGATCTCATGACGAAAACGTACCTGTGGGAACTTTTTTACAAGACGTGAAATATGTACCGCCATGTACGTTTCGTGACATATTCGATGTTAAATGTGCTAAATGAGTGTTCGTTTTTTCCCCGGTACGTTTTATGTTTTGTACGTGTCACCGCAGTTCTGACTTGAAATGTCCATTGAGTGGCGCTATAAATCTAATGCTCTGTGACGTTTTAAAGTAACGTACCATCTGCACTACACCTAAACCTACCCGATAGTATGAACAAAAGTGAATGTGACGTAAAAAAGTAATCGCAAGCATGCCGTATTAGCTTGTTTTTTGATCTCTTCTTTCAGCTCTTTCATAATGAGTCATGTTTTTCATGGAATTCGTACCAAAGGATTCTAGTCCAATTCTGTGCCGGCTGAGCTACCAAGCAAGCTTGTTACGTCTGGAAAGTAAAACATATGGAGCTGTAATCATAACTGTGCATGGAAACGATTACAAGTGCTTGCTGTTTTACCGCCTTTAGTGTTCACTTCTTTTGGAAACATTTCTGAAATGATCTTTTTTTATGTTCCACAAAGAAAGAAAGTCTGGGACCACAAGAGGTTGAGTAAATAATGAAAAAATGTATGTCCCTTTAAGATGGCAATTTTTCAGTGTTTCACTAAGTAGGAAAGAGATTTTTGAGCTACTGTGGAGGCCAAGAATTTTAGTGAATATAGAATAAATAAAGAAGGCCTGTTTGCACCAAGAACAAAGCTATAAAGATAAATATAATAGTGTCCACACCAACACACAATAATGCTCTGAATGTTATTATCATCTGCTGCTTTAAATGCTCGAACTCTTTAAAGTCAGGTGGATTCTAATCAGCTCTCAATGTTTTTATTGTTCATTAACTGGAAAAAAATGTTCTGAAAGTGATTCCAACAATAGTGTTCCTCTTTGTTGTTATCATTTTCTACCTTATTTTTCACCACAGTAAGCTATTTATGATAATAAATTAAAGTAATATGATAGCAAATACCAATTTGCAACATCAAGCATCATAACAGGCTGGTTTCGTACTGCTAAATTGACTGTAAGCCTTGCACATTTAAATTAAAAATGTACCCACACTTATGTTAAAAATGAGGTCTTTATAAGTAATGGAATCCTAAATAACACATTTTAAGAGTTTTGTGTTCGTTGGTTTTGCAGGATTAAAGTTGCTAGGGTGTTGTTTCCACGTATAGTGTTGAACATTACACCAGGAAGCTTGGCAGAATCAGTACAGTGAGATTGGTAAAATCAAGTTTGATGAGGTCTCTGGATTGTCATCAATGCAATTAAGAATCATTGATTATGAATACATTTGCCATGACTGATTATGGTTTTAAACATGATGGAGTCACAAAGTATTTCTATTTCCATTATTTCCATTTGTGCCGCTATTCTTTAGAGGATTAGGAAGTGAATATGATCTCCTCATGCCTGGCTGTCCCGATTTGCCCCGTGCTTCAGATAGCAGCAATTGATAAGTAAGATATATGCATAATCTCTGGTTATTTTTATAACCGAATCACACTTGGGTAATGAGAGAACATCATGACATGTACAGCCTTTTTTGCTATGAGGTAAGATTGCCTTTATTTGTTTGTTAGATCTGTCATTTGCCATATGGCACGACCAGAACGTTTGATCAGGCATGGCCCGTAGCCCCAGCCTCGTCTGCAGCGACTGTATCAGCACTACACACCTCCATCTTGATATGAGTCAGTCAGCCACCTCTGCGTACAAGCGAGTCAGAATGATGGAGAGGTGTAGACAGCCAAATGAAAAGCTATGGATGGAAGGATGGATAATACAACAAAGAGCTGACACAGGAGAAAAGATGAATAAGTGCCTGGTGCTGAGGAATGACACAGAGTACTGGACCAGACTGGTTTATTATTCCAGGCATCATTTGGATTTCCCGGAATTGTAATATTTTCCTTTTGAACTTGATCAACAAAGAGCAACAACAAACAAGGATGTGATATTGACTTCTAGGATTGAAAGTAGGAGCAAAGAGAATGTAGAAAACTGAATGGAAGAAATTGTAACACTCAGTGTGACAGCTGTAGGAATACAGTACTATTTTAGTGTTTATATACTATTGTAATATTTATTGCTATTTTGAATAAGATGAAATATATTTTCAGTTTTTATTTTAGTTTCAGTAATTTTATGTGTTTTTAAAATGTTTGTATTTAGCTTTTTTAATTTCAGTTTTAGTACTTTTAGTATTTCAGTTTTTAGTTTTGGTATTTAATTTAATTAATTAAATAATTTATTTCAGTTATTTGCCAAGGCAACATCTTATTTATTTAACTTATACATTTATATATTTTTTGGTCTAATCTGTACATTATTTTTGGTAAAATGTCTTTAAAAATAGCTTTTCGATACCCTTCAACATCAAAGCTTTTTTTTTATTATTTTTGAAAACAATTAATATAATCTGCAGTTAATCTAATTTTCAAAATTACCATGTCTTTGCTTTTTTCACTCCTTTTTTTATTTATTTATTTTTTTTAAATTTATTATTATTATTTTATTTACATTACTATCAATTGCTTTTGCCTGTGCAGTTCTCTTTGAATATATTATCCATTTTAACCCCAGTTATGGCTGGCACAATTTTTGATATTCTCATCAAATGTAAAATTGTTAGCCAGATTACATAAGATCCATTCTGTTTTTTAGGTAATAAATGTTTAATTTATTCCTTTTTTATGCCGTATTATATCCCACCTTGTTGAGTTGGTTATGTAACTACCCTTTCCCTTGACACTTCTAATGGGGAGGTGTAGACGGAGGGAGGACTTGTGTGAACTCCTTTGCTTACTGTTAATTACTTAGATAGTTAGAATAGAAGCCTCTCTTGTGTACTGCCCCAATCTTTCTCATTGCTGTTTCTCTTTTTTTTTTTTCCTTTGGCAGCATCAGCTCTTCACTAAAATTAGACAGGAAGATGCAATGAAACAGTAATTTAAAAGGGGATACAAAGAGGTCGACACATAATTCAGAGCTTTTAATTGAAAGAAGCAAAGCAAAAGAGATACAAGCTGGGATTTGATCAGCGATGCTGTTAGTGAAGTTTCGTGTTCATAGATCAGACTGAACAGAAGTTCCTGTTCCTGTCTGCTCCCTGAGCATGAGTCATTTAACATGGCACTTTCTGAATCGCTACTGAAAAAGAATCATTATACAACTGTTCCAGTCCTTGAATCTGATTGGTTGAGCTGCTGTCCAAGAACACTAATGTAGTCCAACAGCTCTGGGTCTTTTCACTGTTTATGTCATTCAGCTCGTCTGTGTTTGCAAGTTACAGACTGACTGTCAGTCTGTGTATGAGTGGTGGTGGTTGTTTAGTGACTCTTTCTGCAGTTACATTGTTAGTAGGTGCTGACAAGTGAATGTCTGTATGAGTGAGTCAATGAATCATTCAAAAATGCATATTCATTCAGGACTAGCTGCGTCTAAAATTTCATACTGTCTGTGTTTTCAAAAGTACCAGTACTTCGGTACTAAGACGATACATATATTTTAAAAGCATCATACCAGCCTTTCCGCGGTATCATTAGTATAATAATCCGCTAATAGTCGGATACTTTCAAACGTTGCTGTATTTGTGTGATAGCTTTGTGAAGTGCATCAAAGGTTTCTATTTCAAAGGTATCTGTTTTTGCAGTGTTGATAATTGTAGCTAATCACGTGCTTGTTTTTGTGAGCATGTGAATGCTAGGGATGTAACGATTCACTAAACTCATGATTCGATTCACGATTTTGATTTCACGATTCGATTCGATTCACAATTTTTTTAACAAAATGAGATTTAAGACAAATTATAAATTAAATATGTCCTTTTATTATTGCTTGAACAAAATGCTGCACATTTCTTTGTGAAATTGAAATATAACACTATAATAATATACTAATATAGCACTTGCATATTATTGCTCTTTGGTTGGTTTTGATTGCTTCTGTTGTCCTCATTTGTAAGTCGCTTTGGATAAAAGCGTCTGCTAAATAGCAAAATTTAAATATAATGTAAATGTAAATAACAAAACTAAATTGAAATTTTTAAAACAAACCCCAAGTCAAATAAATAACACAAATAAAATAAATATCTTCATATAATCAAAATAAGGCTTTGTCTGTGCTCTTTCCATTTAACATTAGAGGCAATCACAGCATTTTAATCATGATCCAAACAAAGATGCTGCATACATGCAATATGAGCAATTTTTAATCTAAATGAGATTGTATAATTTTGAAATCTGAAGCAAAAACAGAATGGTCTGACTTCAGTTTTGTGAAACTATACATAAAAAAATATCTGCATGAAACAGAAACAGCAGACGAGCTGAATGAGATGCAGATTCACTCTCTGCCAGCAGGTGGCGCTTAAAGCGTTTCCTTGGTTTCCGCTATAAACAAAGCAGCGCTGCACTTGTGAATTTTAATATGCATTATACAAGATGAAAAGAAAAAAAATACCATCTAAACTTTTCTAAAGACAGTTCCCCTCAGACATACATTCATATAAACGCCTACCCCTAATTGAACTGCAATTTGTTTAGCATCTCAACCTATTTGAATCATCACATATTTGAATCGATTTTCAACCCGCTCGCAGTTGATTGTTACATCCCTAGTGAACGCAATGGCCAATCAGAGGCTTTTAAGTCAGAATCCACTCAAGTTTGTTCAATGTGAGCTCTCTTTTCGCTATAACTAACAAATTATGTACACAATATACAGTAAATAAGAGATACATTTTGCAGTATAGATAGACCAATTTTTTCTTCGTTGTAGTGGGAGTTTTACTCAGTCAGTGAGCTTGTGCTGTCTGTGAAATTAAATTATATCAGCTTCATTGATTATAAAGGGAGCGCTTATTGCTCACTTCCTCTATAACCCTCCCAATTTAAATGAAAATTATTTTTCATGCTGCTAAGTAGACATTGATAAGTTTCAGGAATGACAGCTGTATGAAAATGCAGTAGTGCAATAGACTTTTGTTACCTGTAATGTGTCTCATTATTTTATTACTTACATTTAATCTTTTTATGCAATGTTTTCATAATTGAACAACATTTGAAGCCTAAATGGTAATGTTTTAACAATTTATTTACTTATAATTATTAATAGCATTAATAATTAAATAATTTGGTGTAATTTTTTCAAATAGTCAAATTTGAAAAAAATTAAATAATATTTGCTACAGTACCAAAATTGTTACAGAAAACCATGGATTATTACTGGTAGTGAGTACTTTTCGCATACTGTTTTATAAATTCAGACATACTATTCTTTCAATATACAGTTTTTCACCTGCTATATAGTAAGGAAGTTCACATATTTGGAGACAGGGACTGTCTTTATGAGTGAGTCATTGAATCATTTGCTGAAACAATTCATTCTAAACATTGATTCATTCAGGGTTTAAGCACAGTTACTGTGTGTTGCTCATAACAAACACACAATAATTTTCTGTGTATTCTAAGCATGCTCTGTAGTTTTGTCGACTGCCAGTTTAAATGCTTCAGCTCTTTAATTTTGGGTGAATTCTGATTGGCTGTCAATTTTTTATCATTCATCGGCTGAGAAACATCTTCCTGAAAGTGATTCAAACGACATTGTTCCTCTGTGTCATTATTGTTATAGCTGTGGTGTCGACTTCCCTATTCCCAGAATTAGAATGATTATTAAAAACTTTATAATTATTATCCTTGTTGTAATTGGCTTTATCTCAGTGTTAGCTTTGTGTTTATTGAACTGTTATGGAAAAGCAATACCATATTGCTTAAATGTGAAATAGCCTAAACTCCCAAATGTGGCTGATTGATTTGGGTTTTAGGACATTAAAATATAGTGATTTCAGTCATCCCCCCAAGTCTTTTAGCCGAGCTTTGACTGTATTGATCAAGACATTATTACAGTAAATACACACCCTCTGGATATTATAGGGCCGGGCAGGGATATTCCTCTGGCGTCTTCACAGCACTTCAGTTTCTAATCATAATCTTAGCTTATTATGACTTATAATACAATAGATTAGCTTAAATAGACCTTAGGAGAATGGACATTTATAGTCTATGCTCAAAGTTGGCTAGATAAGCTATCAGGGGAGACGCTTGATTTGCTGCATCGTCCTGTACACAAGCAACCAGGTGTCTATTCTGCACAGTAATCACGTCTGATATAATGCTGCATAGGCAATCCTAAATATAAGCATATTAAGGTATCATCTGTCTCTTGTGTAATAAAGCATTGCTCTTTTATTTATAATTTCTCTAACATGTTCTGCAGTGGAAAACCCAGATGTTTCCTAATCCATTCTGTGGTCAGTGCGGTCAGTTATTTTATTGAGCGATATGAATTCATTTGTTCTATTGAAGAACCCACAAATTGTACTCCTAAATCATCATGCTACATTGATAAACGACCTCGGCCACTATGGTTCTATCTCATAACATGCAGAATGACCGACGGGATTTCCTCAGTGGCCTGCCGCGATCCCAAGTGTCTTTCGCTCACTAAATCCAGAAAATAAATAGAGCCACTGTAGTAAATGTAGAATGTGAGGTCTGAACTTTGACCTCAGTCCCTGTGCAGCCGCTTTCGACGCCTGTTGTTTTATTACTAATCATTAATCATTGGTTTACTTGTAGGACTGTCAATTTAAAATGTTCAAGGTCATCCAAAAATGAAATTTTGTTGAAAATTTACTTCAGGCCATCTAAGATGTGCAGATGTGTTTGTTTCTTCAACAGAAAAGAGTTGGAGAAATTTAGCATTATGTGACTTTCTCACCACTGGATCCTCTGCATTGAATAAGTGCTGTCAAAATGAGAGTCCAAACAGCTAATAAAAACATAAACATAATCCACACAACTCCAGTCCATTAATTCATGTTTTGTGAAGTGAAAAGACATTTAGGGACAGATTTACTAACAGCTTGCGCCAGCGCAAACTGTCTTTTGGCATTAAAATAGTACTGTCGGGATTTACTAAAGACGCGCAGTGAAGAATTAGCACTGAAAAGGCGTGGACAGTTATTTTTGTGCCTGACCTTATTCAATATGCATTTGTTGGAGTTTCCCTTTCAGACGCAAAATTTATGGGAGGAGAGTATTAAAATTAATCACGCAACGTGATTTACTAATGTTTGCGCCAATATTTAATGCCCAAAAAAGCATGTCTTAAAGCAGGCGGTAATTTGCGCTGCTCTTGGTAGATTGCGCTAGTCATTATGGAAATGATCTGGCTGCGTCTGTGTTCTTTAATGTGCGCATTGTCAGTAAATCACACGCAGAATTTTTCCTTCCCATTGGCACTTTTATGGAATTGCGCTTTAACACTAATTTGCCCTGTTTAGTAAATCTGGCCCTTAGACATTAAAATATTTTTAACTTTAAACCATCACTTTTGGCCAAAATACCAGTAAAAAACCCCAGCAAATTTTCATTTTTGGATGAACTATTCCTGTAATTTAATGCAATAAATATAAAAAATGTGGTAAAATAAATACAAAAAAATCACACAGCATCCTGAAAATATGGCACTTTTGCTGAAAAACAAAAACACAATGTTATGGTGTGTTCGCACCAAAACCGAAGCGAATATTTGCATTGCTCTAGATTGCTTGAGAGATTTTTTCGCATTACTCGCACCAATAAAAACAATAAAAGACATTTTCTGATATAACTGGACGTGTCAAACCAGATGTGTCAGTAAGCTCTATGCTGATTGGCTTGCGTGACAACTCATCATGTGAATTTTCCACTCGAGTTGAAATTTTTCAACGCGCGCGGAAGATGCGATTGAGACGAATATTGTGCGTTTCAGCAAACGTGTCGCCCAGTTGGCATCATTTGCATCACCCTGCTCGAATTTACATCTATTGATTTGAATCTACGTATTGAATCTACTCGCGCAAATAATTACATTCGCTTTTGGTGTGCACACACCATAACAATTCAAAATATCGCAAACCTGATTGGTTAGTGGAAAAAAAAAATTATAGAAGAAAAATTTCATATTTTATATAGAAGAAGAAGTTTATATTTTATTTTAAAATATTTCTGCCACGAACAAGTAATGCCTTTGAATTATCTTTCTTTCTTTCTTTCCTTTTTTGTGCAAACATTGTTAAAAGGAGCTACTTCACTATATGTCATGTAATTAACCTTTTGTTTGTAATCAAAGAATTCAGGTTTTTGATCAGTTACATCACTCTGTGCGCCTTGTTTCTATGATCTGTTTAATATGTACAGTGTTGAAGAGCCATTATATTTATACATAAATACGTAATCTGTGTAGATACGGCAGAACTATATATATGACTCTAGACTGCTGACTTTATGAGTCCACATATCAAAAGGAAGAGGGATGGCTTCCACACGTTCCAGGTCCACAGTGCTTTGTCATTACGGTGCAGGCAGACGAACAGCTGCTGTGAGAGGCCTGTGTTCCACAGCCATGCTGGACTTACGACACACAGCACACTTTCAATTATATGGGCCGTGGGCTGGGTGCCAGGCTGTGTAGTGATGGGTGCTTTCCAATTACACGGCAGGGCTCGGCTGCAGAGTGAATGAGCCGCGGCCGAATACACAGACACGCTTACGTTTTAGCCCACACATAGGCTTGCACGCAAGGGTGCTGTGACCGATCGTGCAACTGGCTTTATAAGTATATGTTTCATATCAGGAATAACTCTCTGCATTGTAAGACTCTCAGTGTAATTAATTGCTTTCTCAGCTAATGAAGCATATGTGTCAAATGATGGTTTGTGTTTGAGAATTTTAAAGCCTTTATGATTCTCTGCTGAGGTTTGTTAGCCTGTCTAGGGAGAAACTTTATAGAGTGCTTATTGATTTGTTTAACACAAAGTTCTTGCTCCTTGCATCCAATGAAAGGAGAAAAAGACAGGAGATCTAATCCCATGGTTTTAATGAATTTTAAAAGTCGACTTGGCACTGGTTACATGTTCTGTCTGGATTAAAAGGTTACGTACGGTTGTCAATTTTTTCCTCCCATTTTGTTCACTAACCGAAATAAGACGTGACCAAAGGAAAGAAAATGCTTTGTGTAACTGTGATTTGTTGTTATATTTTTTGTTTTGCATGTAAGGAGACCCAGGTTTAATTTATAACCTTATAAAATGTATTTTATACAGTACAATTTATATATGCAATACTGTTCAAAAGCCTGTAAGATGTTCAATGTTTTGAAAGAAGTTTATGCTCATCAAGGCTGCATTTATTTAATGAAAAGTACAGTAAAACAATGATGTTATGAAATGTTATGAATAATTTTCTATTTTAACATATTTAAAAAAAAATAAATCCTGTGATAGAAAAGCTCAATTTTAAGCATCATTACTCCAGTCTTCAGTGTCACATGATAATTCAGAAATCATTCTAATATGCTGATTTGCTGATTTATTGCTCAGATATTTCTTATTATTATACATGTTGAAAGTGGTTGTGATGCCTAATCTTTATTTGGAATCAGTGATATTTTTTTCAGGATTCTTTGATGAATGGAAAATTCAAAAGAACAGCATTTATTTGAAATATAAAACTTTTGTAACTTTATAAATGTCCTTCCTGTCACTTTTGATCAATTTAGTGTGTTGTTGCTGAAAAAAGTATTAATTTCTTAAAAAAAAAAAAAAAAAAAGACCCCAAAATTGGCAAAAAAAAAAGTTGTGTATATAAAAATAAAGTTATATAATAAAGATTTTTTAATTTATACATTTTATAAATTATTGTATGTTATTCTAAAATAATAGTACATTTAATATGAATACTATTAATTATTATTATTAAATATGTATTAAAATAAAATATTTTGTATTAGGTTATACCGTTTTGGACCATCACAGGGTTGCTAGATTATGACAGAATGGGGCAACTGGATTACACTAACCAAATTTAGATATGAAAGTGATTACAGCCACAACATTTTACAAAAACATCTTTTTAACTGCTATAATTGTGCTTAATAAAACATAATTATCAAAAATACTTTTGTTTTAAAATGTACTATTTGGCTCAGAAATCTTGCAGGGGCATGTGCTTCACATTCTTCAGCTTCTGGTTACTCAGAACACAGTGAGGTCATAATGGGGCTTCTTTCTATTTCGGTATGCGGTTCCATTCTGCCCTTAGAAAAGAGCTGTCTATCAAAGCCTCCCCGAAACACATTTGTACAAAAAGACTCGACCTGTGGGACAAATGACCCTGACAGATCACTGTATGACTCGCAGTCATTCTTCTGCTTGTAAGCATTGACCCGCGGGTCACCGCAAGGAGCAATCACTTCAAATTTAAAGGGATAGTTCACCCAAAAATGAAAATTCTGTCATCATTTACTCGCCCTCATGTTGTTCTCAAAGTGTATGAATTTCATTGTTCTGCTGAACACAAAAGAAGATATTTTGAATGCTCATTTTATGACAAATATTTTAATTTATTAGCAACACAAACATTTTAGATTTTTAAAAAATTCCAAAATAAATTCCAAAAATGTATACGTCATATTTTGTTTGATTTTGTAGTTTTTTCATTATCAGCTGCAGATTTTGCAAAAACAAATTTCCTAACAAAGATCATTCCTTGCTTCTCTCAATTATTCAAGCTCATCCGTAGCGCCACAGATGTTGTGTCTTGCTAGACATGCATGTAAGAGCTCATTTGGCAAAAACACGGTGGAAAACGCAAGGCAAGTAGAGTGATTTTTCTATATTAAGACAGTGTTATGTGAACGTGTGAGAGAGAGCAGCTGAACGTGAGCAATGATGCAAGTGTGCAAGTGTGAATCTGTGTTTGTGGGCAATTACAGGTACAAAAAGCGCTCCTTTTAGAGCTGTAAAAAGTGTTTCCATGGTGATGAGGTCATCCCGTCAGGACCAAAGAGGCAGGAGAACGCTAATAGTTTGCATCGGTCACCTCTCGCCAGCCTGGGGGTGCTGAAGTGCAGGTGTTAAGACAAGAGGATCCCTGGGTATTGCATCTCTGTATAAATGCTATTTTCACTCTTTCTTGTCTTTGAACACTAAGTGTTGTAAAGCATGGCTTGAAACTAAGAGGAAGTAGAGATGCTACGTGCAGCTTCCCATTTCTTCCATTTCAGAGCGGCAGGAGTCTCAACCGTGCTTCATGTAATCAATGTTTATTTTTAGCCCAGCTCTCTCGGTTTTCGAAAGAGAAAAGGCCATTCGGATAAATGGGATTTTTATCATTAGTCACAGACAAAAGAATAGGCAACAGCAGGGCACGTCTCTTTGTGCGGGGTCCGTGAATGTTCGTCGCACAGTTAGGGGCTGACATAGTGCTTTACTGGCTCAGTGGAGTTCCAGTAAAGGCTGACTTACACTCCTTGGTCTTTCTAAAGCCCTGGCGTTGTGTGTGTTTATGAGCTTAGGCCAGCGGTACAGAGAGAGATAAATTCCGGGCCCAAACGGTGTCGATAATGTTCGTTACAGTCCATAATGAGGTCACAGGCGCACTGTCTGGCCCTGATAAAGATTTATAGAGGCTGTGACTCATTGGAGTCCCTCTGTATCCGGGGCCGTGCCGCGCAGCACTGCCACCGCTGGACACAGGAAGTGCTCGCTGAGACACGCTCGGCGCCCTGCTGTTTGTGCTGGAATCAAGCTTGTATGCTATTGCTGGCTCTTTCCATTAAGAGGGTACAAATTAGTGTCTCGTTAAT
This sequence comes from Spinibarbus caldwelli, assembly GCA_039654775.1. Taxonomy (NCBI): domain Eukaryota; kingdom Metazoa; phylum Chordata; class Actinopteri; order Cypriniformes; family Cyprinidae; genus Spinibarbus; species Spinibarbus caldwelli. The sequence goes on from CM077259.1 coordinate 12,473,381, forward strand.
TTATTTTAAATCAGTAGAGGCACAGCTCACTTTTTTTTTGTGAGAACTGGGTGTTAGACAAAAAATTAATCTAGCATGAAATGTAGCTTGTCTTAAAGTTGTTGTTTTAGACTGTAAGAATTTTTGTATGTTGAACAGATTTTTAAAAAAGAAAAACTGTGTATGTTAAAAGATTATTTACATAATATAAATTATACAAAAATTTAGGGTTGGCAGGATTTTTAGTGTCTTATGCTTACCAAAGCTGCATTAATTTGATTAAAAATACAGTAATATTTTGAAATATTATTACAATATAACATAACACTTTTTGCTGAATTTTCAGCGTCATTACTCTAGTCTTCAGTGTAACATGATCCTTCAGAAATCATACTAACATGCTGATTTGGTGCTCAAGAAACATTTCTTATTATTATTAATGCTGAAAACAGTTATGCTGTGACTAAAAAAAAAAAAAAAAGACTTTTTTCCAGGATTCTTTTGAAATAGAAAATAAGATACTGTGACATTTGGTTAGTGTGCCATTGCTGAATAAAAGTATTAATTCTTTTGGAAAATATATAAAAAATATTTTAATTACTTTATTATTAGTGCTGTCAATCCATTAAAAAAATTTACCAATTAATCACACATTTTTTTCTGAAATTAATAGTGATTTTATTATTGCAATAATTTCACATTCAATCTTCAAATTAATGTAGAAACAACATAAAGACAGTATATTTTTAGTATTTATTTAATGACATCTTTTTTTATAACTGAAGGTGAGTATCACTGATACCAATACTACTGATGTCTCTAGGAAATTGTTCTTTATTTCCTAATATTTAACCACTGACTATATGTAATGTTGACTATACTAACATAACATTATAACTGAGAGCTGTCGATTTGAACACTTATTAGACTTTAAAAAATAACAACTTCTACCCCCGGTTTTACAGACAAGGCTTAAGCCTAGTCCTAATGTAAAGTCTGTCCTAAACTGTAAGTCTGAGCTGTTTCAACTGAAAGAAACTTCCACTGACTGATCTTAAAATATATCAATGCCTTTGTTTTGTCTCAAAAAGCACACCAGTAATGTTTTTTTCTAAGCACATTTATAAAAATTGCTTAAATGTCCTAACTGAACTATGGCCTAATCCTGGCTTAGTCTAAGCGCTGTCTGTGAAACCGGGTCTTAAGTAAAGTGAACTTAAAACAATCTTCACATAAACCCATTATAATAAATGTAATTTAACTGTGCCCTTCAGCAAGTAGGAAATGATACAGAAATTGAATAAAGTTATCAGACACTAAATTCTAAATTAAATATAGATGAAACCTTACAGCTACAAAAGTTATTGGTTTCCTCTTTTTTTCTTTTGTTCTTTGATGAACAGACATCACAGCAGCTGGGTTATTAGGTTATTTGGCTGCTATTACTTTAAGAGCTGCCACTGCTGAACGTAACGCAGATCTGACGCATCTTCGTAGTTTCATTCACACTTTAATATGAAATGATACAAGCTACAGTGCGCGCCGCCATATTTGTGCATGCAGTTGAAGAGCATGCACTATATAAGCACAGTATAATGGCTGATGGGACAGGAAGATTAGTTTTTACTGACATGGCCTGACATCATCTCATCTGACTGCAGTTCACTGATGTTCTTCCTCGTCACCTGTACCTTTTCTGCAAGTTTGACTCGGCGAAGTGCGCATCTGAAAAGTCTCCTGTTTGATGTGGTCTTAAAGAGTTTCAGCGTCTAAATAAACATAATTCTTGTCAAGAAAAAAGAAAAGCAGCAGTTGTGAGTGGGGTGGCCAACACTAGCCCCGCCTCTGCGTTAACTGCATTAAATAGTTGTAACGCCATTAAACTGGAAAAATTAATCGCCTGCGTTAACGCGCTAATTTTGACAGCACTAATTATTATATATTTTATATTTCAAGTAATTTATAAAATAATTCTGAATATAATAAATACACATACTGTACATATATAACATGCATTTTGTCTTTTTATTTTTGATTTTAGTTTTGCTAGAAAATTAAATCTGTAGTTTTAGTATCAAGGTTTGAGAAACTGCACACATTATATAAAATTAAACAGAAAGCAGCTCATGTAATATTTAATTTGACCTCCTGTGGTGGTTGATCACAACTTTCTGAAGGTTAAGTGCCTCTTTTCACTGAGTTTCACGCTCTATTTTGTACCCTATTCGAGTAAAGTGTCTGCCACACTATGAGCTGTAGTGTAAGTGGTCCACCAAGAGTGCTGTTTTTCTGAGAATTGTGCTAGAAATGACTAAGAGCAGTCTGTTTGCCTGAGACAGCTGTCCTTGACCATGAAATCTTTTCAACTAGTGCTCTGTACAAAACCTGCACAAGGTGCAGTCGTCAGCTGTGACACACGGAAAGAAATGTGATGGAACAATGTGTTTGCGTGAAATCCGTTGTAAGTGTCTCAACAGCTTCTCAGTGCACTAGTCAACCCAGTGTCATTTTAGTATCTGTCGAAAACTCTCATCTGAAGAGTTAGTATTTTGTTCATTCTTAATTTTGTATGGCAACTAGTTGTAGGGCTCAACAGCGTGAGAATATGCTCACATTTGTAACTAAAAATAGATGTATAGGGACCAATTCTCACTATTAACTAGTTGCTTATTAGCATGCCTATTATTAACATTGGCTGTTTATTAGTACTTATAAAGCACATATTCTGCATGACCATATTCTACATCCCTAGTCCTACCCAATACCTAACTTAACAACTATCTTACTAACTATGAATAAGCAGCAAATTAAGAGTTTACTGAGGCAAAAGTCGTAGTTAATGTTTTGTTAATAGCGAGAATTGGACCGTAAAATATACTTGGAGGCATATGTGCAAATAAAAAAAAAGGCCCTTAGTTTTATGAAAATTAAGGTCATAAAAATTCTTAAATGGTATAATAAATGGCTTTATCATTTAAGGAGTTTTACATTTTGGAGATGGAAAAAACAGGAATTGTGATTATTTAAAAAAGAAAACAATATGATTTCATGAAATAAATAAAAATTCTGTGCATTGTGTGCTCCACTATGTCACGATTTCAGAGCATTTTGCAATCAATGAATGCTGCAAATTGAACTGCTTATATGGTCTACTTTTGATGGTTTTTATATTGTAATATGTAGAAGATGTTGCATATTTTCTGTCTCTTATCTGTTTCAAAAAAAAAAGTCCTAATGTATTTTGGGCTTGTTTAGAATTAAAAGTTTTGCCCTGGTTGATATCTGTACTTTGGTTGCACAGTAAACTCTATCTGCCATTTAATTAGCATATTATTCAAGAATTTACTACTATCAGCACAATAATCTATTCATTACAGTACATACATAGTTTATACAGTTTAGGCCTGTAAATGACATAATTATTAAATACAGTTTGAAACAGAAATATTAAAAAATCTAGTGTACTAAATTAAATAATTTTGCTTGTAAATGTCTCCCTGTGTCCCCTTATAAAAGAAATAAATTAATAAATCTTCATAGCGCACTCAAATTTTTAAATGTCCTCCAAAATTTTTTAAACATCAGGCCTTACATATCTAAACATGGTAAATATGGCTTTGTAGCAGACGTTTGACAGACATCTGACAGACATACGCTCTGCTCTAGTTTTGCGTTACTTGTGTTTACTATATTCAGCATTCTGGTTCTGCCAAAATTATTTGGTCCATGTAGGATACATTTCTTTTGCAGTTCCTCATATGCTTGGAATAAAAGCTGCATGATTAAATGTAATATAAAGCCGGTGTGATTTCCTTTTCAGACGTTTTGCAGTGGGCCGTATTCATGTTTGTGCAAATGCTTTGTTTAATGTAGGAAGTGCCCTGAGCGCTGCTTTTAGAGGTGATCAGCAGTGTACACTGCCAGGAGTTGCTGCTGCTCCCCACCTTCTCCTGCGCATGTACTACACACAGGACCAAAATCAGCAGGAGGAACACACACAGTTATTCACCCATGGGGCAAACCTGTTGGCGCGTGGTAGAATCAATCATATTAATGCCATATCCTCAGACTCGCACACACATATAAGTCTACTACACAGCCTATTATTTACACATAGTGCACAATACACACATATAGGCACAAAATAAAATACAGAAGACACTATACTGGAAAAAAAAAAAAAAAAAAGATAAACAATGGAACAAAATGTTTTGAGGAGATGTTATCCTCATTGGGTCATTGCTGTGCCCTAATTTGGTGTTCCAGACACACCTGATTTATTCTCGTTCCTCGGCTCAAAATGCCAGTAGCTAGAAACCACACATCGGCTTTAGTTATGCTGTGGTGCCACAGACAAACAAAATATCTCCGTTTTCTCCTGCAGAGCTGCTACATAATTAAATCCTGTGGAGATCATGTAGCTAATTAGACACACATGCAGTTTGTTTAACTGAATGATGAGAGGAACAATCAGGGCAAAGGCTATTTGAGTTTAAAACCATGTGTTTGGGAGGTTTTCATTTGAATGAGTAAAATGTATCGCTAATGATTTATTTGGGGTAAACCGTATGGATAGTTATTGGTGGGCATGTTTTCAGCCAGCTGATGTTCACTTGCCCTATTGATATTTGTTGATCTTGTACACGTTTTTTTTTTCATTTTCAAATTTCTGAGAAGGTAAATTGTATAGCTGACATATGTTTTTTTTTTCAGCAAAAGTGTGTTTGTGAATTCTAATTTAGCTGTCATATAATTACATTATAGTGGTATCATATTTTATCACAAATCAAAATACTATTCTTTTGCAAAGAAAATTGAAAAAAAAGGAAAATAGATTTTTAATGTTTATTTATTTATTTATTTATTTTAATGAAAGTAAAAACTGTTTTATCGTGAAATATTACAATTTCAAATAACTGTTTTCAATTGTAACATATTTTAAAATATAATTTATTCCTGTGATGGAAAAGCTGAATTTTCAGCAGTCATTACTTCTTCAGTGTCACATGATACTTCAGAAATCATTCTAATATACTGATTTGATGATTTACTGCTCAAACATTTCTTATTATTATAAATTTTGAAAATGGTTGCGATGCTTAATATTTATGTAATCTTTGTTTACACTGATATTTATGTTTACACTGAATTTTTTCAGGATTCTTTGATGAACAGAAAATTCAAAAGAACAGCATTTATTTGGAATACAAAACTTTTGTAACTTTATAAATGTCTTTCCTGTCACTTTTGATCAATTTAGTGTGTCATTGCTGAAAAAGAGTAATATATTAATTTCTTAACAAAAAAAAAAAAAATCTTACTGACCCCAAAACTGGCAAGCAAATGGTAAATATAATATAATATAATATAATATAATATAATATAATATAATATAATATAATATAATATAATATAATATAATATAATAATATTTTTTCATTTATACATTTTATAAATTATTTTATTCTAAAATAATAGTATATTAAATATGAAAACTATAAATTACTGTTGTTAAATATGAATTAAAATAATGTACTAGAAATCATATAATAATATAATAGAAATTATTCTAATATGCTGATTTGGTGATTTGGTGTTCAAGTAACATTTCTTATTGAAATTAAAAAGAACTACATTTATTAAATCTTTTTTATCATTATAAATGTCTTTTGATGCATCTTTGCTGAATATGTATTAATTTCTTTCCCAAAAAAATAAAAAATAAAATAAATTACACACACACACACATTAAAATGCCGTTTATCATTTTTGTGTTGGGTCCTATAAAAATGTTAAAAGGGAAAGAAAATCTAAAGAAAAGAAAAAAAAAATTGCTAGCCTAAATTACTAAAAAAAAATCTTTATTTTGAATCCAGATCCAGCTCATAAATGATGCACTCTAGTCTGGTTTGTCATTTAAAGCTCTTTTTCTGCAAACCTTGAGTGCAGCCCTGTGTTTGTAGCTGGAACTCATCACCCAGAGTAATCTCGAACCTTTATCTTGATGCTGACTGAGAGAATTTCCCTCCACATTGATGTAATAACAAACACGAAACAGCCATATCTTTAATATTTTGTTGTTCCTTCGCACCTTTTCGAGAGCATAACATTATGGCTTCAGACATTGACTCAGGCATTGAGTCAGAAAGGGGAAATGTTGGAGATTAGAGCCTGTTGGGCTCTTTATCGGAACACAGAGGGGTTTTCTGCTTTAAATATATTCGAAACATCCTTGACAATGCCTCTGTCTAATGCGGTAATCTGGTGAATGCAGGAGTGCATATTGTTCTACAAAGGCTGCTATGAATCAGAAAGAGAGCTGTCAAGGGATGCAGCTCTCTCTCCCTCTCTTGTGTCTGTGTACAGTGTATTATTGGCTAGGCTCAGTCAATAGGCTTCATTCAGTGTTCCCTCACTGACTGGGATCAAATGATGTGGGAGTCTGTTCAGTCAGTAGCACTAATGTCTGCAGTATCAGAGGGCTAGTGTCAGGCTGTGGTCATAGTTCTTTAGTCACTGGGCTCAGTCCAATACGACTAGCTCCATCCGGTTCAGCCAACATTAGGTCTGCACTTTCAGATCTTTATCCCCACACTGTAAAAAATATTCAGTAAAATTTACGGTAAAAAAACTGGCAGCTGTGGTTGCCGCAATTTTACTATAAAAAAACAGCAACATTTAAGGTTTTACGGATTTAAAAAACATATTTCATTAACGGATATAATGTTAATATACCAACCTACTGAAGTACTGAAATCTGTTTAGTACTGTTGTAATAAAGTGATAAGCATCAAAAGCAGGTGGTGATGAGAAAGTCACATGATTAACCTAAGCTCATCACAAACAGCTTTTCCACAAGCTGAGAAAGGAAATACTAACATATATACTGTAGAAGGTGTGCAGTGTCATTCACACAGATACTAAACACCATCATGGTAACACACATGAAACTGAAAAAAATGCAATAAACATTAATTTAACAACATGTAGATGTAACATACAACCCTATTGAACATAACTGGTAAGAAAAAACTAAGAAGAAACAGTTATTTCAATGAAAAAACATCAAATGTATAATGTAACACAGGGAATTCTGTGAATGTCAATTTACGTTTTTTCACTGTAAATGACACTGTATTTTACCATAAAATTACATTAAATGTCTGTTACAGTTTTTCACCGTATATAGTAAGGGAACTTACCGTTAACCAAATAATAGGTTTTTACTGTAGCATTTTATGGTCTTTTACCGTTAAAATCATGGCCAGTTTTACAGTGATCAAAAATTATTTATTATTTTTATATTTAAATATACAGTACTGTGCAAAAGTCTTAGGCTGCTAGTATTTTCACCAACAAAAAATGGTTTTAAGTCAGTTATTTCTATCTTTTGCTGTAGTGTGTCAGTAGGAAATATCAGTTTACATTTCCAAACATTATTTTTGCCATTAATTGTAATAATCCAATGAGATTTTTGTATGCACAAGGAGTCTGACAACAGCCAGTGCTCCACACAGAGATCTGATCTGATCATCATCCAGTCCGTCTGGAATGACATGAAGAAACAGAACAAACTGAGACAGACTAAATCCAGAAGAACTGTGGCAACGTCTCCAAGACGCTTGAAGAAAAAACCTTCCTGCAAAGCTACCTGAAAAACTATGTGCAAGTGTACCTCAGACAAAAGCTGTTTTAAACGCAAAGTGTGGTCATACCAAATGTTGATTTGATTTAGTTAATAGAAGTTAATTGATATATAAAATCTATTTATGGCATTATTTCTGAGAGCATCCTCATTGTACAGCATTTTTACACAAGTGCCTAAAACTTTTAACAGTACTGTAGCTTCGCAGGTAGGTTTCTTGAAGCATCTTGGAGATGTTGCCATAGTTCTTCTGGATTTAGTCTGTCTCAGTTTGTTCTGTTTCTTCATGTCATTCCAGACAGACTGGATGATGATCAGATTAGATCTCTCTGTGGAGCACTGGCTGTTGTCAGACTGCTTGTTCAAACAAAAATCTCACTGGATTATTACAATTAATGGCCAAAATAATGTTTGGAAATGTAAACTGATATTTCCAACTGACATGCTACAGCAAAAGATAGAAATAACTGACTTAAAACCAATTTTTTTTTTTTTTTTGGTGAAAATACTAGTGGCCCAAGACTTTTGCACAGTACTGTACATTTGATCAACTCCTTTTAACCAAATACTTAATATTTAGCTTTTCCATTACATGAAATCAAATTTGATGCCCAATTAAACTGATCAATAACTACAAACCACCAGTGTTATCCATTCAGTTTTCATTATTTTATTTTATTTTATTTTATCATAACAATCTGTATTTGAATGTTAAAATGGCATGGGAAATGCACTGGAGATGTGGACTTTTAGTAGTTTGAGGATGTTAAAAGCAACTTTGTTGTTTGATGGCTGACCTGAGCTTATATTTCTGTTGTCCTTTCTTTGTTTCTCGCTACTGTTTTATTTTGGTTGTTCATCTGCTGTGTCATCCAGTCCTCCAACTGCACCGCCAGAAATCCTTTAGGCTGACAAATGACCTTACTTGAGAGAGGAATCTGTCTGCCTCTGCTGAGTCCTTAAAGGAGTCTGTATGTCTGTCTATTGCACCATCTACCATTCATTCTTATGTTGTATCGTTCTACTATTGTATTGTTCTGTCATTCTTACAGTATGTTCTGTTGTTCTATTGTCAAAGCTGGGTGACTTCTATCTATCTATCTATCTATCTATCTATCTATCTATCTATCTATCTATCTATCTATCTATCTATCTATCTATCTATCTAGCAGTTATGTGAATTTCTTCAATTGCATTTCATTTTAATTCTACTATTATGTGTTGTTTTTGCTACCTTAATTGAAAATTGTGAATGACGCCCAACTCCTATGTATGTATCTGTAAACTCCTGTGAATAATATCTGGATCATTTGTGTAATCTCTAGCACTTGATTGTGATGCTTCACACAGTTTACAATTTGAGCTGGATAAACTGAAGCAGGAGGTGTATCGCTGCCCCTCTTCCTGCGCTAATTAGAACAGGCAGTGCTAATCAAGCTAAGTGTGACCGACTGCGTTGAGTGGCTGTGTGGCTCTGTACATCAGTAGGTTGGGGTGGTGTGTGTCAATGGGACCTTAATGATCTGCACAGAACGAGACAGGCCTGGATCTTTCTGTTTCCACTGTCATTACGATGTTCTCTCTCAGAGCGAGAACAACAGAGGACCATTTAATGGTTTAAGTTTATAAGAGGGTTGATGGCGAGGGCTGACATGGATTGTCATGTTTATCTAAACTTGAGAGGTGGAAATGGAAAACAAGAGAAAAGATGACAAAAAAAGAGAGTAAAGAGGGAGGCAAGGCCAAGAGGAAACACAGAGATAGATGTGAAAAGAAATATACTGTCTCAGAAATGCTTTATAGAAGACTAGCAGACTGGACAGAAATAGGGCAAAAATTCATCCCGATAGCTGAGGAAAGCAGCGTGGCTGTGTGCCAGTGTCAAAAAAATGCCACACGTCCCTTTGTTCTCCTTTCTGTGGCTTTGTAAATATCCCAGCCTTGTGCTGTTTGTATTCCGAGCTAATTACCGTGACTGTAATTAGCAAGGATTGAAATAGAAAATCATGGATTTATTTGAATTAGTGACACAAGCGCAAATGAATCTCGCATTGCTATTCACGATTAAAAACGAGTGAGACAGAACCTGCTGTTTTTTTATCTAATGACTGAAATGATCCTGAAATATTAATTTTTCCTATTACAAAGTCAGTTTTTCCACAAACGTTTGCACAAATTGAATCACATTCTCTATACAAAACCTTTTGATTGAATTTGCACATTTTGTAACACTTGCACATATTATAATTTGCAGTGTTTTTAATTAATATCATGATTTTATGTTTTTTGATGTGGAATGTTTGAATCTCGATCGACTGACTATGCTTTTGTTTGTCATTAGAAATGCATCACATATGTATTTGGTTATTTGGTATTTTTATTAATTATTTTATGACTAGTGAAAGGAGGATTCTTACTAAATAACCTAGTGTAACTTAATAGCTTATAAGCCCACCTAAATAGGTTCTCGCAGTGTTAATAGATGTATATTTATGCACCAAAATGTCTTTAATTTTCAACAAGTATAGCAAAACCTTTCGTAATGCATCGTATTTCAATAAATGTGATCTGAAGGCTTGATTCTTTCACCATGTCTTTCTGATTCGTCTGGGTCTCTGAAAGCAAATAAACATGTCTGTGTATTTCATGTTTTCCTCTGTAAAATAACAAGGTCCTGACTGTACATGCAGCGTCAGACTACATTTCTGATTGACAGACTGAAAAGACTGACAGCGTGTGACTCAGGGGAATGAGGGGAAGTGATTGGCCGGCAGAGGAGGGCTGTGAATCAGGATGGCTGGTATAATTTGTTCTTCTCACTCTGATCGCTGCCATGGAACGCTGCCCATGTATGAGGTTAAAAGAGTATCATGCTAGATCTGAATTGTGCTACAGAAGCCATAACCTTTCTCTGTCTCTTCTGAAAAAGCAGCATCTGTAACGGAATAGTTCTACTTAAACCATCTATTCCAGTTTGATTGTCACTTTGGCTATTTAAAGGGATAGTACATTTACTCACCTTCAAACCTGGATGTATTTCTTTTTTTCTGCTGAACACAAAATAATCAAACAGTTGCTGGTCTCCATTGGTCTCCACTCCATACTATGGAAATCAATGGGGTACATCAACTTTTTACCCATATTCTGGTTACCCATATCCTTCAAAATATCCTCTTTTACGTTCAGCAGAAGAAAGAAGGTAGTTTAGTAAATTATGAAAGTTTCATTTTTGGGTGAAGTAAACTCTGTCTAAAAGCCATAAATAAAACTGGAAATGAGTAGAAACCAACAAAATGTACATGAATTCATATGCACTAATATAGTTTAGGACTATTTTATTAGCTTTATTTGAAGTATAGTTTGGATTTGGAGATGTTTCTGCCACAGTACTCTTGGAAAGTGTTGAGGAGGAGTTGCACCTCTGAGAGTGAGTGGGTCTGACAGTTTGTGTTATAAAAACCAATCGTCTTCGGACAGAGGAGTCTGTGTGTGTTTATGTGTGTCTAGACCCGAATCCCAGAGCATCGCAGACTAACATCCTCCTCCTCCTCTCTTTTGTGCTGATTTAATTTAAGAGTGGGCTGAATTAATAACATCCCCAAGGCGTGCAGGGCACCCTGAGAGCCTTTCTCCTATTTACTCACCAATATGCATTATATGGAGCTCTTTTACATCCCTCCTGTGACTTGCCAGACACTGCAACATGACCCTTTTTAAGGTCATCATGGGCTTCACTTTATTTTAAAAGAATGCACGGAGTGGCAATAGCTTGGCTTATGAATATTAATTAGGTTATGCATTAATAATTTAATGCCATCTTTTACCATTTTGGTAATTAAATTGTTGGTAGTAAATAATAGATGACAGTGTTTGCTTTTCGTTTCATGACTTAACTGGAACTGATAAGATGTTTTTTAAATGTTTGTAAACGATGCATATGGTTGAAAAGTCCAGTGGTATGATCTCTTTTTATAATTATTATGCATTCCATAACTTTATTGCATGGAATAGTTATACTTTTTGCATGGAATAGTTATACAATTTTATTTTATTTATTTGATAATATGACTTTCATTGCAAAATAAATTTAAGTGTAAAATCAAATATTTTTACAAAGTACCTGAACTTGCTATTGCATAATGCTTCATCCACGCCTATAGGTGGCAGTATAAAGTCCCTGACCACTGTCATTTGCCAGCGAAAGAATATTATTAAAGTCACTTTAGACTTTATTATGTATATTATGCAATTTTTTGTTTTCTTGTTCTTAAAAAGATACTGGGGGAAAATTATTATATTATTCAAGGCTAGACATTTTACTTATTTTTAAAATTAAGCAAAACTGACAATTTTAAAAGCGCAATGGGAGGGGAAAATTCTGCGTGTGATTTACTGACAATGCGCACATTAAAGAACACAGACGCACCCAGATCATTTCCATAATGACCAGCGCAATCTACCAAGAGTTGCGCAAATTACCGCCTGCTTTAAAACATGCTTTTTTGGGCGTTAAATAATGGCGCAAATACCAGTAATTTGACGATTGCAAACGTTAGTAAATCACGTTGCGTGATTCATTTTAATACTATCGTCCCATAAATTTTGTGTCTGAAAGGGAAACTTCTACAAATGCATATTCAATAAGATCAAGTGCAAAAATAATTGTGCCCATGCCTTTTCAGCACTAATTCTTCACTGCGCATCTTTAGTAAATACTGACAGTACTATTTTAAAGCCAAAAGATGGTTTGCGCTGGCGCAAGCTGTTAGTAAATCTGGCCCTAAATCTTTAATTTTAATATAAATTAAATTTACATTTTTGAATTTTCCATTTAATACATCTCAGATTTATTTAAAATTTTTAAAAAGTTTATTTAAAAATCTAAGCAGCTGATGCATAACATGTCCACTGACTTTTTTTATACATCAGATACCTTACTTTTACCTGTTCTTAGAAAAGTAATATTTTCTGGGGAAATGTTTTCTTTTTCTTTATAACAGTATCTGCTCTGGTGTTTTTCTCTCTCGCTGGCAAAAATACTCCTGCATCTGGTTTAGGTGCCACTCACTGATATTGTGCTTTGTGTCTGTAAATGGACTTCAGGTTTAAATAGAGGCAAGACTAGGTGGAAGCTTTTTGTTGACTGCTTTTTTCTGTCTCTCTCTTAAACTCGGCGTGCAGTTTAAGGCTGTATGAATGAGTAAATAAATAAATATATAAAGAGAAAGAATTCTCTGAGGAAGCGCATGTGAATGCGAACATGAGAGAGTGAGAGCGAGAAAGAGAGAGGAGGAGGAGGAGGAGCAGTCAGGGAGAGCGGGCACAAAAGGAAAGACAGAAAGAACACAAAGATAGAGGATGAAAAATGGAGTCACAAAGGATACAGAGAGCTACAACAAAAGAATAAGAGTAAAGGATAGAGACACAAGACAACAGAAGGAACAAGAGAGGCGTCAACTACGGTGGAGACCAGAGCGAGGGATAGAAGGAGAGGAAAAGAGAGAGAGAAATGGCCCAGCTTTTCCCTGCAAGGCACACCCTGGCATTCAGCCGTAGAGGAGAGCAGGAGAAATGTTGAAAGAGAGAGAACAGTATTTGTCAAGAACTGAGGAAACGGCGTCTGTGCAGCGTCAAGGAAAAGAGACAGAGAGACGAAACGTCTCAGAAAGACAGGAAGTGACTTTTAGGAATCAACTGTGATATGTAAATGCCAACTTTTGCTATCATCTCGGGCCCTTTTGCTCGTGTTATGTCATCATCGCGAGAGGATATGAATATGTATCGTCTGATTGCTTAGATAAACATCAGCATGCCGATGATTTACTGATGTCTGGATCTGGAGGAACAGGGGAAGAGCTTCATTGTGCAGCACAAGCACACATTGTTCCACAAGTATTCAAAGCTATGTTTTACTGGTGTCTACTATCATAAAAACAGACTGAATTATGGGAAAGACAGTGCCTCTTTAGTAGGGTAGCTGGCAGCGATGAACAACTGAAAAACTGAATTGTGTTTTAGGTTATTACAGTTATATGCGTAAAATGTATGTATATGGGTCAAAGACGAGATGTCCCATTTTGGTGCCTGCATCAAATTAAATTTACAAAAGTGATTTTATAGGCATAAATGCAAGTAAAGTGTCTACTTTAATGTTTCAAATAACATGTCAAAAAAATGGATGAAATAATGTTCCATTATCATTCAGTGTAACATGCATTTATGTGAAAATGTCTTTGGAAACTGCGTAGCAACTTTCTCGCACTTGAGTGTTTTTTTTTTTTAGAAATACCAGCATTGAGTATGACATCAACAGGATGTGAGGTCATGGGAATAAACCGCAGTGCTTAATGTTACAGGTGTACACCTCAGGCTTCATTGATGTGATTACCGTTGCTTCCGGAGGAGACGGCACAAATGTTTTCTATCTCTTTCGCCTCTCACCATTTATGCTTGTGATGACGAATTTCATAAATGTCACTAACAAGTGTTAGTTTATTCATTTGCCACCCAGCATTAGTCACAGTGCATGTTTGAGTGCTTGAGTGACGCCGACACTCTCTCTTGTCTCGATCTGTACAGTTGTGTTTCAATATCATAAAAAAAATCTCATTCAGCCACTCTATGATTTTTCTATAAATATCGAACAAGCTGGTCTCAGGAGAGAAATCGAATCTATTTTATCAAGTGCTTGCAACTAGGTAACAGAAGATCGGATTTCTATTCAACGTGGATTTTTAGCATGTAGATGAAAAGCTGACATTTAACATCCATTAACAAACATGAAATAAAAGTTTTTCTTTTGTCCTTTAATTCCTATTTACACAGTGACTTTCACCTTCTAAAGTCATGTGATTTCACTCCTGTCGCTCGTTTCTAAAGGTGCAGTCACATTTATTGTTTTCATGGGCAAAATACAGTAATTTCAAGTCAATACACCTTGTAGCACTTCATACAATACAGATGGTTTCAAATCAGCTTCTATAATAATATTTAACTCTAATAATATTTAACTATAAAGAACAGGAAAATAACAGAATCGATGATGTAAACTTCAAATTCTCCTTTAAAGCAGCTCTAAAAAGATAATAGTGTAATTTCTCAGCTTAAGTCTGTTACTCTTGATATTCAGTTCAATAACTGTGTAAAATTCAATCATGAATGTAAAAACAGCTCTAGAGAAGGCTAGAGTGTTGTTATTCAGCTCAATTCAAATCAGTTCAATAACACTGTTGATGTTGCAAAATTAATTTCAATAGGAATCAATAGAATTTTGCGTCAGGGTGAAATATTTCCTCAAGCTGTTCACATTCTGTTGCTTTTGCCTGTGAATTTTCACTGTGACTGCATGTTAATTGGTCAAACTGATTATGTTACAACTCATCCCATGTTACAGCACTCGCCGGAAAAAAAATACCCATATCTCTTAGATGGTGACAGGCAGCAGTTTAGCCCTTAGAAAGGTTAGTTTTCCTCATGTGACCAGATGATGGGTTAGGTCATTAGTATTGATAAAGCTGAAGCATGCTTGCCAAACTTCCCACTAAACTGCCTTTAAAATAGTATGAAATCAAGACCCATCTTCACCTTAACTCACCTTTCTGCTAGTTTCTCTATTATGGAACAGTTGCTGCTTTTTCATCTTATTTTTCCGCATTTTTTGTCATAATCTTTAAGGTTCTGGTCTGAAGGAGAGGGACCGGGCAGACAGGGAAACCTAATCCATCTTTTCTGTCCCAGAGGCATTGTGGGAGATGAAGTCAAGCGCACTGCGAGTGAAGCTGTCAGCGGCGGTGATGCGTGAAGCGGAAAGCAGGATCTGTTTTTCTGCAGTTCATGGTTTACATTGAATCAGAAGCCAGCCGAGCTTTGCTTATTCCTCGCCCCCTTCACGTACGCTAGGCTGTTTAGGTGTCCGACTAGAGGAGGTAGAAGGCAAGACCTGCAAGACTTTATTGCATCGTAAATCAGATTCCTGTAGGGATCATATGAATTAAACCAAAAGCGGGTTTATTTCACCTTTGGGGAACATTCATTTTGCAGGTGCACAGATGCTAACCTCAAACACTATAAAATATCCACACTAGCTATTGGTGATATTAAGCTTCTCGCTATAGGCCCGAACAGAATTAGGCATGTCGTTAATGCTCTTTCTGGTTGGGTCAGTTAAAAAAGGCTACCACTGAAACTGCAGCAATGTCAGATTAAGAGGACCGTTCACCCTAAAATGAAAATTGTCATTTTTTTTTTTTTCCTTTATGTCCTTCTAAACATGTTTGTTCTTCAGTGGAACACAAAATAAGATATTTTGAAAAATGTCTCAGTTTTTTTTTTGTCCATGAAAATCAGTGGGGTTCAATATTGTTTTTGACCCCACTGACTTTCATTGCTAGGGTATGCTATTTATATCGTCTACCATAATAGCTTAACTGTTGTTTAAATGATATGCGATTTGACATAATCAAGTATATCACAAAAACAAGACAAAAAAAACAAAAAGAAAACACAGAGAGAGTTGCAGGTTGTACTACTGTGCAAGAACATTTAGAGTTCACACTTTCATTAGTCTATTAAAATACATTTAGATCAAAATTAAATATAAGGGGGAAAATATGCCCCTGTATGACTTTTATGTTTTTTATATTTATATCATCTGATATAGTTAATATCACACAAAGAGTACAGTTTTTTCCCTCCAAATATCAGTAGGATTGCAAATGTGATACTGAATTTATTTACTGAATTTTTGTAGAATTTATAAAACAGTGCAATAAACAAGAAGTTAATATTAATTGACTTACATTTTAGAGACAAGTGCCTGTTTTTGCTTTATTTCGTCAAGGAAAATAGTTTAAAACAAAGCCACAACTGTTTTGCGTCTCTGAGCAACACACTATGGTGTTTCGTTACTGAATCAATCAGCCATTTGAATGAATTGGTTGAATGAATGACTCAATGACTCACTCAGTGATTTGCCGCCACCTACTGGCGATTCTAGGTTTATATTTAAAGTATATTTTCCCTTTTTCCCCCCAAAATCATTTCAAATATCAGTATTGAATGTTTTGTTTTTAAAACATCAAAACATTATTTATGCATTTGTGACGGCAGGTTAATTGCATTCATGTCCTGCATTAAATAATCTGTGTAAATGCATCTAAATGCCACTTCAGATGCAGATTCTGTGCCACCTCTGCTTTGCAAACACAAATTTTGTTGATACTGACTTAATCTGATTGGTAACAGCCTTATGGTGTCTTACTATTTAAAAGTTTTGATTAAATTTATGAATTTGACACAAAAGATGATGCATACATTTAATTAGGTTAGAAAAAAATGGCCTTATAAAGGTAAAAATGCTTATAAAAGGTAAAAATAAATGTAAACTTATTGGAAAAGTTCATTTCTCCTGCAAATTACTTCTGCAAACTAATCACTGGACAAAATATGAAGAATATCAAAAGCTTTCTGTCCACTGTAGTCCTAAACCTGCCAAAATACCAGCACAATACATGCTCAGCAAAATACCATCTAGTTATCGTTATCGACAGAATTCCAGGAAATATAATTTTTGCACACCCCTATTAGGCTATAAACAAAAATTCTTCAAAATTCACCCCAAATTTAAATTATGTCATTATTTTCTCACTTTCCTGTAGTTTCAAACCTGTTTGACTTCTGGAACACAAAAGAAAAGATTCTGAAAAATGATTTTGTCAACACACTAAAAGTCAATGGGGTCCAAAACAACACTGGAATCCACTGACTGTCATACAGGTTTGGAACGACATAAAGGTGAAAAAATGTTGACAGAATTTTGTGTGAACTGTTCCTTTAAATGTGCTTGATGTTATATAAAACAGCATGTAGATTGTGAGATCCACACACACAGACATTCATCGATTATGGAAGTGTGGGATAACAGCACTGACCTGCTTGTTCATTTGAGTGGAATGTTGGTAGAGGCGCTTTAGGGGTCATTGTAGTGTGGGCCATAGCGAAATGGACCATTGCAGTGAGGAAACTGCCAATTGTAGAGCAGTAAGCATCGCAAATGTAATCTCTTTAATAGAACAGATAAAATCTAGCCTATTAAAAACAAACCCTTCTTTTCACTCCTAAGGGGAAACATACGGCTCTGCTTGAAACACTGTGTGTTTACAGTATCCTGAGTACACACAAAGGGCATCTGAGCCGTGGCTTTTTGATAATGTCAAATAAAACGTTCCTTGGGTTGTTTTCCTAAACCGACGTGGTCCCTTTAAAAAGGTCAGACTGACAGAGAAAACAACTAAGCTGGAGTTTCGGGTGTTTAGAGGGGGGTTGCTGGACTGGAGGAGCGTTTGGTGCAAATCTTGGTAACGTAATTGCAGTCTTGATTGCTACAAGCAGCCTCTGTGTCCCCTTTAGCACATACACCTCCACCCCACCCCCACTTTCTCTCTCCCCGGGGATGTATGTGGTGATTTTAGTAGATATCCAGCCCTGCAGACAGGGGAAGTGTGACTGAAACACGTTTATGTAGTCTCAAGACCAAGGTGAGATCAAAAAATCTAACTGTGGTTTCCCCCAAAGCCCTGTCTGCTTGTGAAACTCGTCTCTAGTTTATTAAAGCATTGAATTTCAGTTGTCATTAATGATGCATTTGACACTGTGGTGACCAGACGAGCCTGTTTTTGGTGGCCTTTCCCTTGGCTGGAGCTGTCCTTGGAAATTAAAAACAGGGATGTCCAAAAACCCAGCCTATTAGTTTCGTAGGAAAGATAGGATATTCTATTTATAGCCTATAATTCTACAAAAGGTCCCATATTTATTATTTACCAGTCTCGGTTTCTCTTATTTATTTGATTATTATTATTGATTGCTTTATAGTAGCTTTATATAGCAATTCAGTGCAGCAGCTGTCAGCACTCACGCTTTGTTTTGGATGCATGCTTATGTCACGATCAGTCGACAAGCATTAATCTGAGCATAAGTTTTAGATATAGATATATTTTGAATATACAACATATATTCCTACAAAACTGGTTATTGACTGATATTAGAGAATTTCAGAGTTGTTCTTTTATTTTGTAAGTAGATATTGGATGAATATCAGACAACTTCAAAAACTTAATTGTTCATGCTCATTTCCCATATTTTTACATTTAGATATGATATATTTGAATTTAGATGTTTAGATATTAGAGATACTATCATCTACTGCCCTTTTAAATGGATAGTTCACCCAAAAATGAAAATTCTGTCATTAATTACTCACCTTCATGTCATTCCAAATCCGTTCATCTTCGGAACACAAATGAAGATATTTTTGACGAAATCCAAGGGCTTTCTGATCCAATATAGACAACAACGCAAACTGACACGTTCAAGGCCCAGAAAGGTTGTAAGGACATTGTTAAAACAGTGGTTCAACCGTAATGTTATGAAGCTACGAGAATACTTTTTGTGCGCAAAGAAAACAAAAATAATGACTATTATCGTAGCTTCGTAAAATTACAGTTGAACCACTGATGTCACATGGACTATTTTAACGATGTCTTTACTACCTTTCTGGGCCTTGAGCGTGGTCATTCCCTTGCAGGCTATGGAGGGTCAGAAAGCTCTTGGATTTCATCAAAAATATCTTAATTTGTGTTCTGAAGATGAACGAAGGTCTTACGGATTTGGAACGTCAGTACTTAATGACAGAATTTTCAGTTTTGGGTGAACTATCCCTTTAAAGTTAATCTTTAAAAACACTGTTAAATTTAATCTTTAGGAAATATCTAAATGAATACCCAATTTTTATACTTTATATCTAATATTTTTATGTCTATTCACTTGTAGCATTTAAAACATTTGATTTTACATTTTCTTTTCATAAATACCATTTGTAATTTTTTATTTCTTAAAGTATAAAATTTTAATATTGCCTATTTTTCGGTTATCAGCCAGAACATGAAAATAATTATCGGGTTATTGTATTGGCCAGGATTTTGATATCTAATTAGTATAATCAGTGTTGTCATTGTCATTTTCCAGCAAACCCAGAGTAATTAGTAATTAGGCCCTATATGTGTTGTACCAATAAAGATAAGCAGGTTTTTAAATATGTATGTGTTTACAGTATATAGTAATTCAGTGCAGCAGTTCTCAGCACTCTCGCATTGTTTTATACACACTCATGTCATGATCAGCTGACAAGCATTCATTTGAGAGAAAGATGAACAGTCTTTATGGTTCATAACAGTGTGTGTTGATGACTAATTGTCTTTTAAAGTAGTTTGACAGTATTGTATGCTTCATCACAGTACTAGTTAAAATAAGATTTTTAAATTCACAGATAATAACACTAGACATTTGTATTATATTTTAACAACTAAATTTCATTACAGAAATATAATTGGCTTGTTTTATACTTATCTTCAGTGTTGTGCGTGCTGGGATATGTTTTTCTGTGTCCTAGAGCTGTGTGGATTGGGATGACAGGAAACTGACTGTAAAATTGGGGAAGTTGAGACAAAACTGTTCTCTTTGTGCTCATTTTTGTGGCAGATATTCTTTTGGAATATGTGGAATGGCATGCGCTGTGAGAGAATATACTTCAAAAGAGGGTTAACTGTGCAAATCAGGTGGAACAGAGCGACTGCAGTGTGAAAAATCTGCCGCAATCTTACTTCTCTCCCTGATTGGATAAACATCTAGCCTATGGTGTTGTGACTTGGTATGCAGGTCTCAGACAAAATTGTTTAAGTGGAGTGCAGGTGTTGAAGGGCATGACAGTATGTGAGCTGACTGTGTGTGTGGTTTCTGCTGGTGTGCAAATATAATAAGGAAAACAAACATGAACAGTGATTTCCAACCAGAGGTGTGTGTATCGCAGGGAAATTCATAAGAAGAAGGATATATTTAACTATTATTTAAAACTAAATGGTAATATATTAAAGTATTAATATTAATTTAATTGCTTTTCTGTTCTTTTTTGATGAAAGAAAACAATAATGTACGGAATGTGTTTTAAAATTTGTGTGAATGGCACTTGTTGTGGCATCAACATTATTATTAAATAGGACCTTTTAAGCAACAACAACAACAAATATTGTGATAGAAAAATAAATTATGCACTATTCTTCAAACATTTGTGGTCATGTGCAATATTTTTTTTCAAAGAAATCAAAACTTTTATTCAGCAAGAATGCATTAAATTGATCAAAAGTGATAGTAAAGGCATTCACAATGTTAACAAAGATTTTATACTTCTATTTCCTCTCAGTTGTTTTTGACATGAGAAATGTCAAGAAATGTTACTTGAGCACCAAACCACCATATTAGATTTTGGAAGGATCATGTGATACTGGAATAATGGCTGCTGAAAAAACAGCTTTGCCATCACAGAAATAATTTGCATTTTATAATATATTAAAATAGTATACAGTTCTTTTAAATTGAAAAAAAAAAAATCACAATATTTTGGTTTTTACTGTATTTTTGATCAAATAAATACAATGCAGCCTCTGTGAGCATAAAATATATCTCTCAAAAATATTTAAAAATCCTGAACTTTTGTGTATGCTACTATATGAATTTGTTATTGTTGTTTAAAAGGTCCTGTCTAATAATGTCATTGAGGATACTACATTAAATCATGTAGAGTATGAACACATTACTGTTTTTGTCAATGAAGAGGTACTTGAGCTTTAATAACGGGGTTGTACATGAGACAAAAAAAAAAAAAAAGGTTTGGAAACACTGTATGTTCTTGGTTTGGCTCTATATTGAAGTGTGTGTGTGACTAGCCTCTGCTTCTCTGTGGGAATGATGTTCCCCACCGTCAGATCCAGGTGTCTTTCCGTTCCCTTCCTCCAGTCCAAGGCAGATGTAGTCTGTGTGCAGTCATGGAGATAGTGCTTTTAGCACATCCATGATCAAAGAGCCTATACTTATGGCACAATGAGATCCTGCTAATAATCCACAATTACTTTCAGACACATGCTAGTGCCAATCAGAATCATACAAAAATAACTAACTACGACAAAGCACTTCAGATGCTGTGCGTTCAGCAATATGTAATTATGATAGCATTGATTAAACGAGCCTACTTGTGTACGATGACAATAATGCCCTCATTGCCGTGAGCGTACATTGCGAGTTGTTAGTTTTGACGTGCCGCTGTCTTTTTGGCTGTTTGTTCAGAACAGAAACGGGAAAACGAAAATCATCAAAGCCAGGTGGTTTTTCCATTAGCGTGCCGCAGTTAAGCTTCAAAGCTGAAAAGTCGGACTTGCTGCAAGAAAGAAATATGAAAAGGGGAAAACTGACAATAACTGCAAGACATGAGAGACATTTTCAGAGACGGGCCTGCTTAACTACTCACTTCAGACTGAGGCAGTAGATCAGACGTTGCCTCAGCAGCCACTGAAGTTTCTCAGAATTGCAAAAACACAGGGAGAGGCAGCGTGGGGCTTATTATCATACAGCATATAAAGTGTATATTGGAAACTGCTGGCGCTTACAGATGCAGCTCTGACTCAATAATGAGAAAGTCCACATAGAACTGATCCAATTTTCCATTTTCTTTCTACTGTGTTTTTTGTGGAAAGTCCATTTAGAAAACAAGCACCCTGTAGCATATTTCCAATGTTAAATCAAGGGGACAAGTTTTAGCTGTTTAGCATGGTCCCATTAGCTTATACTGTATATACAGTATATGAGATTGGTAAGTCTCTTATGCTCATCAAAACTGCATTTGATCAAACATACAGAAAAATAGTAATATTGTGACATTGTTACATTTTAACTTAGAAAGTTGCTTTTTATTCATATAAATATTAACCAATTAAATTTTTTTCAACATTCTATTTGAGATAGAATTATTTTGTAAAATTATAAGTCTTCACTCTTCACTGTCACTTTTGATCAATTTAATGCATTCTTTCTGAATAAAAGTATTTCTTTTTTTTTTTTAAATCTTACCGACCCCAAATTTCTGAACAGTATTGTGTGTTTGTGTGTACGTACCTCATAGGTTATCAGCCAGTATTGCAGAATTTTAAGTACATTTAAGTTTATTATTAATTTATTAAGTATATTTTACAGTTTTACATTTAGATGTAAGATATATTTGTATTTAGATATTAGAGATCTTTTACTGTCGTCTAATGCTCACTTAAAGTTATTCTTAAAAATAATAATAATAATAATAACAGTGTTAAATACAATCTCAAAAATCAGTTACTTTATATCAATGCTTTTGAAATTCACTTCTAGCATTTAAAACGTTGGACTTTACTTTGTAGTCATTTTTAAAGTATTCATTTGATATTATTTATATATAAAAAAATTTTTTATTATTGACCATACATTTGTTATCAGCCATAACATGAAAATATGCATTTTTTATTATTTTTTATTATTATTATTGCTACTAATTAATATAATCAGTATTGTCATTGTGTCATTTTTATTAACATGACATTTACAAAAAAAATTACAAAAATTAACTTTGAATTGTGTTAAACGATGACTTTTGTGTTTTGTAAATTAGCCATTCTTGTGTAACATTCAAAACTACAAAAATAATCTAACCTGGTAAAAAAAATTATAATAATGTAGAGAATTAATATTCTTGTTCAGGTGGTAGAAGAGTTTCCCAGGCTGCTTCATTAATGTTTCAAACAA
Organism: Spinibarbus caldwelli; assembly: GCA_039654775.1. Taxonomy (NCBI): domain Eukaryota; kingdom Metazoa; phylum Chordata; class Actinopteri; order Cypriniformes; family Cyprinidae; genus Spinibarbus; species Spinibarbus caldwelli. The sequence continues at coordinate 12,496,662 of CM077259.1, forward strand.
CAACGGAAAAGTCCTCACGTAAACACTGTTACTGCTCTTTACTGCTCTAAAGTGAAGTAAATGTTCAGCACTCCCTCAGGTTTTATGTAATTAATGTCTTACACATCTAACTCTCTCTCTCTTCCTCTTTGTTGTTGTGTTTTGCAGTCTGTTCGCAGTACTCACGGGGCGTGTTCGCCATTTTCGGCCTGTACGACAAGAGGTCGGTTCACACGCTAACGTCCTTCTGCGGCGCGCTGCACATCTCCCTCATCACGCCCAGTTTCCCCACCGAGGGCGAGAACCAGTTCATCTTACAGCTGCGGCCCTCCATACGAGGGGCCCTTCTCAGCCTGCTAGACCACTATGACTGGAATCGATTCGTCTTTCTCTATGATACCGACAGGGGTAAGACAGTAAAACACACCCACTCACGCTAATACACATTTCCATTTGATAATTTGTGAAATGTAATGAAGTGCCAGTGGAAGTGTTTAATAGGTGGCTTTGAATATTAAATGATGTACTGCATAATGTCTTAAAGGAACAGTTCACCAAAAATGAAAACGCTAAAATTGTCATCTTTTACTTGTTCTCATGTTGTTCCAAACCTGTATGACTTTCTATCTGTATCTTCTATGAAACTCATACAGAATCATTTTGAGGAGCCTTCAGACAGCTATTTTATATACAGCAGCACTTTATAGTGACCAAGCTCCAAAAAAGATTTAAATAAAGAACCAAAAAATGTGAAGCTATACAATTTTTGTATACAACAAACTAGGGATGCACAATATTATCGAAACGTTATCGGAAATGGCCGATAAAGGCTTAAAATGCAAATATCGGCATTGGCCCAATATGAAAAATATGCCGATATGCCTTTATTTACTTAGGGAGTGCTGTTGGCCTACTTGTAATGAAGTGAAAGTATACACAAATACACAAATAACATTAAGGTACTTGTGTTTCTGAATAAATAAAGCAGTAATTGATGTCACAAAATCACTAGTCTGATTTGATTAAAAGGTCAGAAGCTATAGCTTACATGAATAAAAACACAAACATCATACTTGTAAATTAAATAATTTTATATTTGTACAGATTTATTCATTAATGTGTAATCTATAATTTTAAATAATTTGTTTATAATCTCTGCACAGGAGATACTTGATGTTTCCAAACAAAAAATATCGGTATTGGCATCGACTATCGGCTAAAATGAGTTGAAAAATATCGGCATATCAGATATTGGCACAAATCCAATATTGTGAATCCCTACAACAATACAAATTTTGTCATTTTTGAGTTAGTGATCCAAACTCAAGAGTCAAACCAATCTGATTTGTGTTCTTTTGTGTCAGTTCTTTTCAGTGAACCAATTGATCTGGTTCACAAATCTGGCTGATCACTTTTTTCTGCAATTACAATGAATGAGAACAGGAGATTTAAAGCTTCAGAAGTCTTTATTCATGGATAATCTTCCTCTCCCAACAGACAAGAGAGTCAGTAAGTTGAATTTGAGAACAGAATCAGTCAGATTCAGAACTTAAACAACTAATTCGTTAAAAAGACTCAGAAGACAAATCTGTCATTGCTAGTTCTCGAATGAACTGCCTTGAACTTTCAAAGAGATCTAGGGCAGATATCAAGACTTTCAGAGAGTAGTGTTCCTCACAAAAACCTGAAGTATGACTTCAGAGGACTTAGAATATAGTCATATGGACTCATATAAAACAGAAACACAGCCACTCTGTTTCTTTCTTACTTGTCTCTCTCCCCTATCCTCTCCATCAATGTCTTTTCTTGCTCTGTGCTAGACTGAGACTATCCCAGGAGCACCAGAGGTGAGCTGTGGCTTTAGGTCTGACACACTTCTGAAATGCACCGACTTCCTTTGAAAGACGAGCACAATATCCTCCTGTCATCAGAGTCTGTAAATCATGAGAGCTCATTGCACAGTATCCCATAAATAACACAAGTGATCTGTGTTGTCTTGTGCGTGTATAAGATGCGCTGCTCTCTGTCATTTCACGGATGTTCCTGACGTGCAGATTTCTATGATTGGTCTTCTCACATCTGCCACAGGCATGTGTTTTTCCTTCACATCCCACATGGCCACTTATTTGCAAAGTTTCCATATGGTGAGCTTAATCAAATATTTTTGAAATGTTAGCAAAATCAGAGCATTCAGGATCCTTGTATCTAGTTTACCAAGTGCTTATATAGAAAATAAGCTTTTTTTATATAAAACAAAAAGGCACAGTGAATTTTCTACAGAGAAGTAGTGTTTACCCATCAACTGTTATGTTGTGCCTGTAACCAATGTAAAATCCATAGATAGAGAATGGACCAACTCCTCCACACATTATCTTCTTTTTATTTTAAAAACACATTTAAAATAGATTTCCTGTCATATAGAACGATACATTTCATACAAGTTATTGGTGATACCTACTGTAATGCACAGCCTTGAGAGGTTTATTGCTTGTATTAAATAGCAGTAAAAGCAATATTATAAAATATAGCAAAAAAAAATTAATTAAATTGTATGATAATAATTAAAAATAAATATTATATATTTAATATTAGATGTAATAATAATTATAATAACAACAACAAATTTATTATTATTATTATTATTATTATTATTATTATTATTATTATTATTACAACATTGTTGTTGGTAACAATAATAATAAACTGTTGTGTTTGTTATTTTGTTATTTTTCTTAATTACAAACAAATATATACATATGTAAATTAATAATAACTGGAATAAAAACTATATATATATATATATATATATATATATATATATACACACATTAATAATCGTTTGAATTCAAAACTGTGCCTTTTGTTTTTGCCAAGCAATACATTCATATAAAGGGTGAGGTCATGTATGTATTTATGAGCATTTACATTTACATAAATGCTCATCCAGTCATAAATTAGAAACAGAACTATCCTTATAAAACAGTATATTTAATTGAGGCTCAAACTGTGAAGGCTGATAGATGAAGATGTTTGAAAAGTGATTATATAGTGTTAACATGGATTATGCAGTTACTTTTTGGGTGAACAATTTCTTTAAGACAAAGAGAAAATTACAAAACTTGGTCAGTGGGCAGTGGGCAGAACTGTGAACATTCTGCCCTCCTCATTTCTGAAATGATTGCGACAAATGGCAGAAGATATTCAAGGTATCATTTTATGTGCACTACCAGTTGGCCAATATTAGTGCTTTGGAGCTCTTGAAAAGCACAGATTTTGTCCTGATGGTCCTTGTTTAGACTACTGGCTGAGTTGCTTTAGACTCAGTGTGCTGTGAGAGCTTCTGAGCAGATACAGTCTGAGCGGGATGTGGACATGATGAATGGTTTAGTGTAAGAGGTTGGCACTTCACTGCATTTTCATGGTCTGTTCTCCATCCCTTCCCTCTCTCTATCTCTCTCTACCACACACACACACACACACACACACACACACAGGGCTGCTTCCCCCTGCTGGGCTGGATGGGAGATGAGGGGGGAAGGGAGGACACTGGCAGCTCTAATGCTGATTCTGGTTCTGGTTGGTTCCTGCACATACATGGATATTCACATATGCACATGACACCCCAATCAATTGATTTATCAGCTATTAATCAGAGCTGGATTCTCCACTGGGGGGGCTGAATTATTAGCAGTAGAGGCTGTGATTTGAAATAGATGGCAGAGTTAGTGGTCGATACTGCAGGTGTCTGCAGATATTGTGAGTGTAGAGCGGGTTTAGTGCGTGCGGTTGGGCATGTTTGCTTGTGAATGTGTATGTAATCAGCCTACTTGACTGATTGCTGTTTGTTTAACACACTGGCATGTTAAAATGTCCACATCAGCCATAATGTACAGTGCTTTGATATGTTAATTCATGGTTATTTATATTGCACGTATCCTGAGAGCATCAGGGCATTGGTAAACACTGCGGTTGCTCAGCCAGCATTTAATGTATAATGTTCCTGTAGCTCAACTGGTGTTATGAGCATGATGCTAGAAACATCAAGGTTGTGGATTTGATTTTCACACATGCCGATAAAACAAAACATGCCGATACCTTGAAGCACTCTGGATAAAAGCATCTGGCAATTGCACAAATGGATTTAATGCCATTTTAACATGTCTTAGTGCTTGTAATATGTGGGTCAATGACATCCCGCTCATTTATTTATCTTTTTATCTATTCGTTTATTTAAAAATGCATTAAAAACATGAATTAAAATTCATTTTATTATATATATCTGTATGTATATGCTGTTCAAAAAGGGATCAGTAAGATTTTTTTTAATGTTTTTTAAAGAAGTTTCTTATGCTCATCAAGGCTGAATCTATTTAATCAAAAATACAGAGATTTTTTTTTTTGTGTGTGAAATATTACTGCAATTTAAAATAACAGTTTTCTATTTTAATATACTTTAAAATATAATTTATTCCTGTGAAGCAATGCTGAATTTTCAGCATCATTACTCCAGTCTTCAGTGTCACATGATCATTCAGAAATCATTCTAATATGCCGATTTATAATTAATGTTGGAAACAGTTGTGCTGCTTAATATTTTTGGGACCTGTGATACATTTTTCAGGATTCTTTTATAAATAAAAAGTTAAAAAGAACAGTGTTTATTCAAAATAAAAATTTTGTGTTACAATATACACTATTCAAAAGTTTTGGGTCAGTAAATTTTTTCTTTCTTTTTTTTTTTTTTTAATTAATACTTTTATTCAGCAAAGATGTGTTGAATGGATAAAAAGAAATAGTAAAGACTTATATTGTTAGAAAAGATTTCTATTTTGAACAAATGCTGTTCTTTTTAACTTTTTATTCATCAAAGAATCAAAGAAAAAAAGTATCACAGGTTCCAAAAAATATTAAGCAGTACAGCAGTTTCAACACTGATAATAAATCAGCATATTAGAATGATTTCTGAAGGATCATGTGACACTGAAGACTGGAGTAATGGCTGATGAAAATTCAGAACTGCGTCGCGGAAATAAATTACTTTTTAAATTATATTAAAATAGGAAACCAATATTAGAAACTGCAATAATATTTCACAATATTACTGTTTTTTCTGTATTTTTGATCAAATAAATACAGCCTTGATGAGCATAAGAGACTACTTACTGATCTCAAACTTTTGAATGGCAGTGTGTGTGTAAATATATATATATATATATATATATATATATATTTTTTTTTTTGGTTATGTATTTATTTATTTATTTTTCCATACATATAGAGTGTAAAGAAATATGTCCATTTTTTCCTGTTTTTTTTTTCTTTTTTTTCAAATTATTTTTTCTTTCTTTATCTTGTACAATCCTTCTGTCATCAATTTGGATAGACCCATATACTAGCATAAATTCCTCCCCATTTGGCAGTTTAGGGTACAAAAAGGTAGCGAACAGACAAGGCACCCGATTGAGCAAAAGCGTTGCCAGACCAAGCACAGGTTAAACCATTAAATAGTGGAGCCGAGAGAGCTGCGTTGCCAAATTCTGATTGTGACCATAAGGGTCCGTTTTACAGGGACATCTGCTCATCTTGGAGTCAAGTGGGCCTCAGAGGCTCCGAGTGCCTATTTCAAACAGCTAGATTAACATATCCAACATCAGCCCTGTCTGATTAGTACGAGCAGCACTAAGGCCAGTAGCTAGAATCACAAGCGCCATAATGGAGCTCTCAGGAAGCCTCAATCACACCTTGGAGAAGGTGACAAAAAGCAGCTCTTTCTGTCTTCCAATTTAACCGACACGTGTATCGCTGCATGATGATGGCTTCTATTTTAAAGATGCAGGAGATTAGATTCATGCAACCGAAGAGATGTGATGTATTTGTCCATTTCTCTGTGTACTGCTGAGTCTTTCTGGGGACTGAGGCCTAAAACGAGTCCTCATGAAAGGACGATAGGTTCGTATCAGCGCTCTACGATCTGCACCATGTGATCGCTCACAGGCCTGCTGTTGCAGATGAGAGAGTACCGCACTGGTGCAGGAATGACTCACTGACAGTGCCACAAATCACATTCTTTCTGAATAAATGAGAGCCGCGGCTCAATGGTTCAAGCCTTCGGTGGTTTGATGCACACGCTGATCAAATGCCTCGCTGTCTCTTTTTTGTCATAGGGTATTCGATACTGCAGGCTATCATGGAAAAGGCAGGCCAGAACGGTTGGCAGGTCAGCGCCATATGTGTCGAGAACTTTAATGATGCCAGTTACCGGCAGCTTCTGGAAGACCTGGACCGCAGGCAAGAAAAGACATTTGTTATAGACCTGGAGGCAGAGAGACTGAACAACATGCTGGAACAGGTGAGATAAGAGGATGTGTTGTCAACCCTTACCAAAAAGAAGTATACTTCAAGTTTATTTTATTAAGTATACTTAGATAAAGTTCAAGTATATTTTTAAGTATACTTTATGTAGTAAGTATTCAAATATCAGTGAACTAGTAGTATATTTTTAAGTGTATTATTTCAGTACTCCTTGCGACTAAATTGGCCCACTTTGTAGTATATAAATGTACACTTTTATGTATACTTTAAGTATAACAGTAGTAAACTTTGAGTACACAACTAGTTTACCTCTGTTTTTAGATTGTACTGCAACTACACTAAAAGTGAAATAGGTATACTGATAGTTTACTAATTAAATACATTTTGTTTTGTTACTATAGCAACAGTAGACTAATTTAAGTCATGATCACGAGAAAACAAGAAAGAAAAAATTACAGTATGCATGGCCGCTTAGAACTTCCGTGCTGTTACAGATTAAAAGAAAGGAATAAAACGTACTGTAATAAGTGTAGAATTGCACTGTCTGTTTACTCATTTGCATCAATCAGAGTGAGAGAAACAGTGAGAGATGTTGAGACAGGTGAAAAGCGTTTGGGTAATAGTGAATTTTGACCTATGTGTACCGTTTGTGGCTCTGTTATCAGGGAATAATCGCTGTATTTGGGGTAAAAAAAGACAGAATTATGTATTGTGCCAAGAAGGTTGCATTGTCTGTTTGTTCACACTGGCACGAACTGATTGGCAGCTGCCTTTAGCGGAGGCATTACCGATTACCTCCATTGATCAAAGCATTCGGCACGGTCGTCTGTGAGTGACGTCACCTCCCAAAACAAACACGCCCCCTAGTTTAGTCCCGCCCCTCACATTGATTGACAACTTTCAGTGTAGACATCAGAAATTCAAATGCAAAAGGAATTGCGATTCCATTTGAGTTTTGACAGGTTATATGCGCGGCGCAGAGAGAGCGAAAAAGCAAATGTGGTAATTAATATTGCTATTTAAACATGACAGGCTCATAACTCGTAAGACATGGGAAATACAGTTGCAAATGGACTTTGCTTTTTCATTTGAAATGTGGCAGTCACTGTGCGTTCACGAAAGCGAAAATACAAACGGTAATGCAAGATTTGCAATTGCATTTGGATTATGTCACAATTTATGTGTCCACATATGGAAAACGCAATTGAAAATACAATTTACAATTCTATTTGAAAATAGTCCGGAAAATCCTTCCATGGTTTTATGTCTGATGATCTTGTTAGATTAGGTATGAAAGTTTTTCGGATTCTTCTTCGCTTGTGTTTTGGAAATTATGTACAGAAGATGTGCAATAGCGCCCCCTACCGTATAACAATGAAAACACGGAGTCTAGGAGCACAAGTATAGCTCAAATAAATTTAGACTTTTAAGGACAAGTCAAGTATACTTAAATGTCATTTTAAGTATATTTCTGAGAAGTACAGAAAGCACATTTCTGATAAGTACATAAAAAGTAGACAAAGTATACTTTCCTATTTTTAGTTTAAAAGAAGTATACTGATAGCACATATGAATGAACTTCTTTTTCGTAAGGGAAGTCAAAAGCAGTGCAAAATGCATAAATTATTGAATAAAAAAATAATAAATAAAAGGCAAATAATATGTAATTGAAATATTGAAATGTCATGATGTTTCTATTTATATATTTAAAAAAAATTAGAGATAGATAATAAAAGAAATAAAAGACACAGGTAGATTTTTTTTATTTTATTTTATTTTATTTTATTTTATTTTATTTTATTTTATTATTTTATTGAAAGTGTGTTATGTATTAACACAGTGCCATTTCAAATACACAGTCATAGAGAATTATGGAATAGGGTTAAGGTAATGCAACACCACACCCTGAATGGTTAAAAATGTTTTTAAAGGTCTATAAACTGTACTGTACACCGTGCATCAGAGTTAACTAAACAGAATTAAATATGCACAAGCACAAGCACAAGGTCCTGAGGGAACAAACAACAGATTTCCTCAAGTAATTCAGCTGCAGAAATGACACATTAGAAGGGCATATTTCTTTATTCCCTACAAACTGATCCTTTGATATTTCCTTTTGCAACATTTTGTAACTGTCAAAGCCATTTTAAAATATTCTTGCTGGTGTTTGCTTCAATATTCCTCAAATTACAGAGCGGTATGGGAAAAGGCAGCCTGTTTGATTAGAAATAATTAATAACAGCGGAATTCTGCTTTCCCAAGGGCTTACAGCTCTGCTGTACATTCATATGCTGGGTGAATGCCGACAACTGTATTTGCTTTTAGGATTTGCCCTCACTGCAATGTCTGGTTTATCTCTGCAGATTGTGAGTGTCGGCAAGCATGTCAAAGGCTACCATTACATCATGGCAAATTTGGTGAGCTAAATTGTATTCCTTTATCACCTTATTCTCCCTGTCAGCTTGTCCTCCTTTCATATTCTGTTTTATCTCTTACTTTCTACATATTCCTCTCCACTCCACTGGTCTTTCTCTCTCTCCCTAGTTGTCTCGGCCTCTCTGTCTCCTGCCCTCCCTCGTTCTTTTTCTTTCTTAATCCTCGCTTTTCTTTAAGCAAAATACGTCAATTTGAGAGACTAATTCGTATTCCAGTGTGAGCGGTGGTGACAGTGTTTTAATGATGCTGGGAGCTGCAGAGCGTGCTCTCTCTCGCTGCTCTCTGGCTGTGCACGGAATTGGCTCACAGAGGCGAGCTGGATATGAATGTTTGTGGAATTTCTCTTATCGTAGCGCTGCATTGCCAACTACGTTTTAGTAATTTCTCTCCCCCCCCCCCGGCAGGGTTTTAAGGACATCAATCTGGAGCGTTTCATGCATGGGGGAGCCAATGTGACAGGTTTTCAGCTGGTGGACTTCAGCAATCCCATGGTTATTAAACTCATGCAGCGATGGAACAAGCTGGACCAGCGCGAGTATCCCGGCTCTGACGCGCCTCCCAAGGTACCGTTGCATGGTCCGGTCCAGTGTGGAAGCACTTTAAAGTCAGTTACATTAGCATAAATGCATAAACGCCCTGTTTGAGTCCCTCCAGCCACTTTGAGAAAACACTCAAATCTCCAGAATGAGTCTGATGATCACATCCAATGGTTTTATAAGCATGGTGCAAGGTTAATTAAGGCAGAAAGATTAAACATTTTGGATAAACAAGTGAGCCTAAGGAAAAAAAAAATGTATGATGGATGGATGGATAGATGAATAATGTAACCAAGGAAGGGAGAAAGTTGGGCTGGTAGAAGGAAGAAAGGAAGGATGGATGAATAATGTCAGCAAAGAGGGGAGAAAGGATGGGTGGAAGGAAGAAAGTAAGAAAAGATGGATGGATGGATGGATGGATGGATGGATGGATGCATAACAAGAAAGGAAGAAAGCATGGTTAGAAGGATGGATGATGGATAGTGCAAGGAAGGAAAAAAGTATGGGTGGAAGGAAGGAAGAAAAGATGAAAGAAAGGGAGGATGGATGGATGAAAGGAAGAAAGGAAGGATGAGTCTGTGGAAGAAAGGAAAGGTGGATGATATGGTGGGTGTATGAAAGGAAAAGATGGATGAATAATGTAGGAAAAAAGGAAGAAAAATGAGTGTAGAAGGAGGGAATTAAGGAAAGCAATATAGACAAAGGAAGGGATGGATAGATGGTTTTAGGAAGGAAAGAAGGAAGAAATGTAGAAGAAAGAAATATAGACCATTGAAAAAGGAAGAGATGATGGAAGAAAGGTGGATAAGTGGGTGGAATTATGGATGGATGGAAGAAAAAATATGGATGGAAGGATAGATGAAGGAAGAGACAAAGAATGAATGTGAAGTATGAATGGATGTGGGTTGTTGGGTTTGTGAAATTAAGGAAGGAAAGAAAAAGAAATACAGACAAAGGAAAAAAGGAACGGATGGATGGATAGGTGGAAGGGAGGAAGGAAGGAAAGCAATATTGATGAAGGAAAGAAAGATGGGTGGTTGGGTTTGTTGAAGGAAGGAAGGATGAATGGAAGGATAGATGAAGGAAGAAAGGAAGGATGAATGAATGGAAAGATGGATAGATGTGAGTGGTTGGGTTTGTGGAATGAAGGAAGAAAAGAAAGAAAGAAAAAGGAAGGGATGGATGGGTGGAAGAAAGAAAAAAATATAGACAAAAAGGCAAAGAGTATGGATGGGCTTTAGGAAGGAAAGAAGGAAGGAATGAAGGATGGAAATAAAACATTTAGACAATTGAAAAAGAATGGGATGATGGAAGAAGGAAGGAAGGATGGGTGGGTGGAAGTATGGATGGATGGAAGAATAGATGAAGGAAGAGAGAAAGGATGAATGTGAAGTATGAATTTGTGGGTGGTTGAGTTTGTGAAATGAAGGAAGGAAAGCAATATAGACGGTTTCAACGGCAACAACATAAACAAACGTTACCGCGCATGCGGGCTTTTGTGACCCTAACTTAACTTCCGGTAGACTTCCAAATAGAATCAATAACATCAGCCAAGTCCCTCTAGAGTAGATTATTTTTTGAAATCAAGCAAAATATATTTGCTGCGTAAATAAGACAGGTTTATTGAAAATGCAAATTCATTCTCTGCCAGCAGGAGGTGCTTTAAAGCGGGAGAAATAGAGGTTTCACCGGTAACGGCTGTACACAAAGCAGCGCTGAGCTTACAAACGCTGCTTTATCAGGCATATAACATGTAAGATGAAATGAAAATGACATCGAAATTTTTCTAAAAACCGTCTTCCTTCAGAAATACAGTGATGTAAAAACACCCGCACCTCATTTTGATTTTTAAACGTGCAGTTACAGTACGTGCTCATGTTTATTCAACAAAGCCTTTTGGAAAATCGGTCAGTTTTGATATCGCAGCAGGTCGCCACAAATAAATAAATGTATGGGAAACGAATCCCACAGCACAACAACCTGAGCCCAACTTCATTACTCATCACTTTAACTTTAACTGCGTTTGTAGCCGGCACCACTACCCAGACCGATAAGCAAACACAGACCGGAAGTTAACTTAGGGCCAGGTGTGTGCACCCGATGAAACCGTCTATAGACGAAGGAAGGGAGGATGGGTTCTTGAGTTTGTTGAAGGAAGGAAGGAAGGAAGGATGAATGGAAGGATAGATGAAGGAAGAAAAGAAGGATGAATGGATGGATGGATAAATGTGAGTGGTTGGGTTTGTGGAATGAAGGAAAGAAAGAAATAAATATTGACAGGAAAAAAGAAGGGATGGGTGGAAGGAAGAAAGGAAGGAAAGAAAGAAATATAGACACAAGAAGGAAGGGAGGATGGATGGATGGTTGGGTTTGTGGAAGAAAGGAAGGAAGATTGGATGGAAGGATAGATGAATGGAGAAATAAGGGAAGAATGTATAGAAGCATCTATCTTGGTGGTTTGGTTTATAGAATGAAGGAAAGAAAAAACGATGGATGGAAAGAGAGATGAAATGAGAAAAGATGAATGAATGGAAAGATGGGTTGATAGAATAAGAAAGATAGAATGGCACATATGCACAGTCACAATAAATATGAACTGTTTTATACCAGAACTGGAATATCAAAAACAGAAGCTGTGCTGATGTGTTGAAATATCATAGAAACACTGTGCAACAAACCATATCACTTCGACCCATACTGTGAATTATACACCTACATTATCATAAGCTGTTTCATTCATCCTCGTCTCACCAGCTCGTGATTTGATATGCCTGTTCATGTCTGCGTCGTGAAAGCAAGGTCTTTGTTGATCTGTTTTTACTGGGATTCACTTTCCCCTTGGGGCCCGATGAGGATGACATTCTTTGGAGGGCGGTTGCATTGATCCCCGCCTGGTGATGCACCGCAGTAACGGAAATCCCTTTGGCGTGGCCTGAGGGGACATCGCTTTACCAGGCGGCTACTCCTCACTGCACACCGCTGGCCAGAACAGGATGCTGGGGAGGGACACTGGTGGGGTGTAAATGAGATGCTGTGGTCCAACCGTGTCAACACATGCATGGATCCACATATACACTCTCACAGACTCGCCCTGTGGTATTTTGACTCGGCTGCTCCGTCTTTCATCCCAAATACTTTAAGCTACTCCCATAAGCCCTTCTCAGACAGCAGCACGACTGACACCCCAAAACCTCATAAAATCTCCAAGCTGTTAGCCTTTCCTGCTGAGGCTATCGGAAGAGTCCCGAAGGCACCGGTTAGTGAGGACACACCTTCTCCAGGGATCAATCCGTGTGTTTTAGGGCTTAGGGGAGCACAGGGCATTAGCCGGAGTGATTTAACTGCAACTACTGCAGGACTTCCTATCTGTCCAGAGGGAGTCAAAAGATAGTCCTGTTATCGTTGATAATTAATGTCGGGCCATGAAACTGCGGGTAGACTCAATTTAAAAACATTGCCTTTAAGGAATAGTACACTCAAAAATTAAAATCCTGTAATTAATTTATTATACGTGTACATTTATTTTGAAAGTGATTCCTCATTTCCAAAAAATATAAATTCTCAATGACAATTTGGGTTCTTTAAAAATGACAAAAAAAGTCAAAATGAGAACCAGAGCAGTCTAATTAATAAACAAATCGTTCAATCCAATTTGTGGAATGTGTTTTTATTAAAAAGAGTCTTCAAAAGAATGATTCATTCATGAATCAGACTGATGTGACTCAGCATTGACCCAAATTTCTACACATAAAGTGGTTTCAAAATGGCTTTTATGGTGCTTTTATTACCATTCCAAAAAAATTGGGGTAAGATTTTTTTTTATTGAAAGAAATTAATACTTGTATTCAGCTATTACACATTAAATTGATCAAATATGACCATACAGACATGTATTGTGTTTCAAAGTAAAAGCCATTCTTTTGAACTTTCTATTATTCAAAGAATCCTGAAAAAAAAACATTATAATGGTTTCTAGGCTGCACAATTGTTTTCAGCATTGATAATAATAAGAAATGAGTACCAAATCAGCATATTAAAAGATTTCTGAAGAATCATGTGACACTAAAGACTGGCTGAAAAAAAAAAACAGCCTTACACTAGAGATCTGCTGATGGAATACCAAAAACCCTCTCACAGCACGGCCAGAGTGGCTTCTTTCAAACGTCAACCATCAAGCAAGCAGGACAGACTGAACGCACAGGGGTTTTTTCCTTTAACAGTGTGCATATATGTGTGTTCAGCTCAGGTGACCTCATCTGACTCAGTGTGATGAAACAAACCACGTCATGCTCTCTAAAATAGCAATAAGGAACACAACAGCAGATGAAAAACAAGGGCACGAAGCATCAGGCCTCTAAAGGACACACGTGTGTGCAGAGCTGCGGTTTGTTTCCTTTGTAAAAATACTGTGCGTTGCCTGCAGTGATTCATTCCGTGCTGTTTTATCTCAGAGAGGCAGAGAGAAAGAGCACAAGCCACTTATTGGTACAATCAGGGCAGCCTCCGATAGCAGCTGACCGGCCCTCTCCCCACTCCCACCCACCAGAGACTGAACAGGAAGCGCCTCACAGCTACTGTGTCAGAGCTCACTGATTTCACATGCTCTGTCTGCTCCTAATATGTGCAATGACAAGCATGTGAAAGTCGCTGCTCTCCTCTTTTTCTCTTGCTGTTTTCGGTTTGTCCATTGCTCTCTATTTTTAACAACGACCCCCCCCCATGCAGCTGCAAAACAGAGACCACTGTCCTCTATGATTCCACTTGGTTGTCCTCTGCTCATGAATGGCATTCATTAGTGTAAAACTAATGCATTCAGGTTGATCGACCCTAGTGAAAAAATAGTATACTTAAGTACAATTTATTTGAATGTACTTTAGTATAACTAAATATATTTGTGGCACACTATAAATTGGTATACATAAAATCTGCTAAATTGGAACAACTAATTTTGTACTAAATGCATTTTAGTTGTGCAAAAGCAGTGCTGAAGTTCAACTAAAGTTGTAATAAATATACTTGTTTGTGCTAAAGTACTTAAGTACACTTTAAATATCCACTCTTTTATTTAATTTTTGAAATGCAGAATTCATTCAGCATAAACTTCAAATCTATTTTGGTGAGATTACAATTGCAATTCAAATACACTGTAAGAGTGCTGAACATACATTAATATTATACTAATAACAAACTGAGGTCATACTATCCCTTACTTTTAGTGACTTTAAAATGCATTGCAATGGCATTCCAAGTATACTTGCAGTGTGCTAATGGCACAATTATTGTGTGCTTTTAATGCAATAAATTACCCTTTATAAATAATGGCACACCTTAAGAAACTGACTTTTACTAAGACCCCCAGCATACCAGTCAACTCAATTATCCAGAGAACACCAGTGGAACATTGGACACAAACATCTGAACGTTGGCTGAAGGAAACGCTGCGGACTGGATTCGAACCCGGGTCACTGCCACACACGTGCATCCGCTTTACCAGATGCGCCACCAAACTGTGGTTACTTCGTAGTCTTTCCATACTGTTTCAAATACTACTATAAGTAAACAGTTTTTTCCATCAATGACGGCACAAATTATATGGACTTAAAGACTGCGAATCGCCGAAAAGTCTTAAAATAGGCGCAGTAAGCGGTGCGTGGAAATAAACGTGCCTATGTAGAACACGAAAGTGTGTTAAAAAACTGAATTAACAAAGATTAGTATATAGGTTAACTTGAAATTTAGAGATTAATATTTAATTAGATTAATAAAATGCGTGGTCACTTCATGACACCTAATGCACTAGCTAATGTACATTATATGAACCTTTAAAACACCATCAAATCATTACTGCATATGTATATATGATCTTTCCATGACCCTCTTGTTTCTGTAGTACACTTCCGCTCTGACATATGACGGAGTGATGGTGATGGCAGAAGCCTTCAGGAACCTTCGCAGACAGAAGGTGGACATCTCCCGCAGGGGCAACGCCGGAGACTGCCTGGCCAACCCCGCTGCCCCCTGGAACCAGGGCATCGACATGGAGCGCACACTCAAACAGGTCACATGCACAGATGAGCAAATGCAGGCTTTATATGAGATGGGAAAGAAGTGCTTTGTGCAGCGTTTCAATGGGAGGGAGACAGAAATAAATGTGGAAAAACAAGGCTGTGAGGTGACAGAGGGCTGAGGCTGAACAGAACAGTAATCGACGATCTGAAAAATGCGAAATGCTCAAATCTGAATCGATAGAAGGTAGAAAATGACAGGGGAAAGGGAAAGTATAATAGAGGAAACTATAAGGATGGAGAAAGCGAGAACCAAAACAGGAGAGAGTGGCAGAAAACAAGACGGATAGAGACATAGTGAGAGCTAGAAATATGTGAAATGTGTATGTGTGGCAGGCAATTTTTAAAAGGAACCTAAACTGTACTCAGACCCCAACAACCCACCTCACAAACAAATACATACTGTAAAAAAAACATTGATTACCATTCAATAACACTTGATATTTACAGTACTGTCACAGAAATCTAAAAAACAGTGCTTATGCAACAATGATCAGGACGTACGTCAAACATGTAAAAATACTATAAATAACTAAATCATGAGTGTTTTGTGAGCAGGAAATTACTTAATTGCTTTTAGTTATACACAGATAGATAAGAAATAAATTTGAGTTTATCTCTCCCACATTTAACATGCTCTGCTGCCGCGTCGCTAAAAGAGTCCAGACAGAATGTATGATCCTTTTGTATATTTATACTTAGTCCTGGTGATTTGGCTCCACTGTATATTACATTGGTTTTTAGATTTTTATTCACTGTTAAAAGGATTTTCTGGCTATTTTAGGTGACCCTCTGTTTGAGGAACACTGGTGTGGGGTAATGTCTCCAGAAGAAAGTGATGTTAGAGTTCAAGAAAGCTAGCGAATGTGTAAATAAAAGTGTTTCAAGGTGCTTTTCAGTGGTTGGATAAACTGTAATTACATTGTTTATCACTGCAATCCAGGTGCGCCTCCAAGGATTAACAGGAAATGTCCAGTTTGACCACTACGGGCGCAGAGTCAACTACACTATGGATGTTTTCGAATTAAAAAGTAACGGCCCCAGAAGGGTAAGATGTCATTCTTGTATCAAGCATTGGTAGTTCTTCCATTTTTATATTGTAAAAAGTGCTTGTCTTGGTGTTTTCTGTCTAAATCTATCTTTGATTCTGAGAAAGTGTAATCATGCTTTGCTTTTGGTCTGTCTCTCTACATCTGTCGAGTGTCATTTCAGAGTAATTCATTGTCTTTCTTGATGTGCTTAACGCTCTGTGCTTCACTTGATGCAGCTGTTTCTGCGAGAACAGTCCCAGGAGACCCTGATGAGTCTTTATTATTTTATAGTCAGCGTTTTCTTTTGTACAATGTAACATCTTGTAAGTCGCTTACAGAGCTTCACCACCGCATTCCCATTTCATGCATATATGGATCTCTTTACATGGTGAAAATCGTGTTTTACAGCCATTTTATCTGCCTTATAAACCCAAATGAATCATTAAGACTCACACAAATGATGGATGATAATTTTCACAGAAACGGTCGTTATTTCTACTCTGGCACCAAATCTCCCACACAGTATTTCCTGTGAGACAGTGTTTTCTCTTCCCATGTTAGCTGACGGAGTGAGTGGGCTATTTGACAAGCAGGCTTTGACCGTCATGCCCCTGTGGGATTGTGGGAAATCAAATGAATAAATCTGTTCAAATTATATTTAGCAAAGAAACAGTCTCAGTGTGAGGGACATAAAAAACGAGAGAGGGATTTATTTTCAAATAGTCCGTTCTCAACCTATTTGCATAATTGTAGTTAATTGCAACCAAATGTACAGTTTTTAAATAATACACAAAGTTCAGCCTTGAATGGTCTGGTGGTTTTAGCAGCAGAGCTATGTACGTACCATATAGTCTCGTGTCACACACCTTCTTCTAAAGTTATGGGGAGCCCTCTGCCTCTGGCGTGCTTTATGGAGTGTGGCGGCTCCTGGCTGCTGTTGAACAGTGCACCAGAGGAAGAGTGATGGGAAAAGGAGGAGGAGGGGAGCACAGGAACGAGCCGCCAGGCTCTGGCACTCATTTATCAGCTGGTCGTGAGCCCTGCTTTAGGCGGATGCTGGAACCTGGCTCTTCTTTTTCCCCTTCATCTGGGTCTCGTAAGGATATGGGCACATGCCGCTACTCGCGTCTCCTCAGCCTGACAGTTTATCAACCCACAGCAAAATGTTACACGCGGTGACACCGTACTCTTAAACCACACAAAATAACAACATTCGTCTTTAGCATCTACATAAAGACTTATGAAATAAATTTAGCAATGTTTGAAATAAGACAGTCATAGACACAATACACTTATATAGAAGATGCACTACCATTCAAAAGTTTGTGTTGGTAAGATTTATGAATGCTTTTGTACATTTATTTGATTAACAGTAATATTGAGAAATCTTGTGACAGTTTCTTTAAAAAACTTTTCTATTTTTATATATTTTAAAATGTAGTTTATATGATGGAAAAGCTGAATTTTCAGCAGCCATTATTCCAGTCAAGAAACATTTGTTCTTATTATTGTCAATGTTGAAAACTGTTGTGCTGCTGAATATTTTTCTGGAAACTGTGATATTTTTTTCTTTTTCAGGATTCTCTGATGAATGGAAAGTTCAAAAGAACAGCATTTATTTGAAATAGAATTATTTAGTACTATTATTATAAATATCATTACTGTCACTTCTAAGTAGTAAGTACAATTTTTTTTTTTTAATTCTGATCCTAAACTTTTAAACGGTAGTGTACTTTCTCTGAAACAAGTCTAGAAGGGGTAGAATTATCACTTACTGCTTGTCGTTCCAGTCCCATATGACTTACTTTCTTCTGTGAAACACAAAAGAAGTTATTTTAAATGTATTTTTAAATCTTTTTTTGTCCAGAAAATGAATGTGAATGGTATGGACAAGGTTTAAGATGAAGAATGAATAGTTTAGTTGGTAAAACTTTAGAATAGGGACCATTTCTCACTATTAACTACTTGCTTATTAGCATGCCTAATATTAACATATTGGTTGTTCATTAGTAATTATAAAGCACATATTCGGACCATATTCTACATCCATAATCCTACCCAAAACCTAAACTTAACAACTACCTTACTAACTATTTATAAGCTGCAAATTACGATTTTATTGAGGTAAAAGATATAGTTAATGGTTTGTTAATAGCGAGAATCAAGTGTGACTGTTAAGCCCAGTTTAGACATAAAATATTTTCTGCACATTTACACACATTTACCCATATGGGCAGGCTTGCATGTGCTCACTTGCTCTCAGTTGGGTCTGGAGTCTCATTCTCGTCTTTGTCCCATCTCCAGATCGGATATTGGAATGATGCTGATAAGTTGGTTCTGACCCAGGATCAAGCCTTGCTTCCCAATGAAACATCTGGCATGGAGAACAGAACCGTGATTGTGACGACTATTATGGTGAGTAGCAGCATTTCCTGAAATTTAATTTGACACATTTTACAATAAAATAACTTGTGGTGTTTGTCCTTCATCTGAAAGCTTCCATATACCAAGAGCCCCTCTCATACACATGGCGAAAAAATGAACATTTCTCAATGGCGTTGAATTTCTTCATAACCTGCACACACAAAGATTCCAATCTGCAAACACTGCAGAAATTCACAGCTGCGCCGTGCTGTTCATCAAAGCGCATTTTCTCTCTGTGTGACCTGTCAGTCATACTGCTGTCCATTCAGATAACCCAAATGTTTTTACGTGTGCTGAATAGCATCTCTCAACAGTGCTGTGTAAATGTTTGCTGCCATGGTATTGTGAATACGCCGTGTGCATCATCTGCCTTTCTCATGTACTGTCAACGTTACCAGAACTGGTGTCTTGGACTCTTTGTATTTAGTTTTGTTTATTTTGTCGACTGTAATTTACGTGTGAATTGAAACACAGCATGAATGGAATACATTCTGGATTTCCTATGCATTTTGGAGATCGTAAATGAAAGTATTTCCCATGTATATGCACTTATTCAAGGATGTAATGGACACATATTTGGTAAATGCTAAGGTTTTGGAGTGTCGCACCTGAAGCCAAATCCTCCTCTTTTCAGCCCCTGGTGAGGAACCCCTTATTAAGAAATTGAACAGCTGATGGACTCTGCAGAGGTGAAATCAAGCGCTTACTGAAGCTCGGACAGACAGAGAGACAAATCAGAACTGAGGGCAAAAACATGGATGCTACTACCCGAGCCAAAATAAAGCCACAATGAGAAATCAAGCCATGGACGAAGACAAAGACAAGCTCTAATAAGCAACTCAATCATGAATGGAAAAGACCTGTAGTGTTGCCAGATTTGGAAAACTGGATGGACCCATGGAAGCCAAACAAAGTCTTTACTTTAGCATTTATATCACATGTATTGCAAACAGAAGAACCAGGTTTTTATATCATGCAGGTTTTGTATATATAGCATACTGTATATAAATCATCATTACTGCCCATTTGCATTCATTAAGACTTCTCAAAGCATATCATGGATATTCATAAGGAATTCTCATTATCCCATGATGCTCTATACATTTTAAACGGACAGTTCACTCAAAAAAGAAAATGATCATTAGCTATGTTTCCATCCATTCTATTTTATGCACATTTTGGGATGTCGTATAAAAAACGCTGGATGGAAACACCAAGATGCGCTTAAATTTTAAAAATGCGCATAAAAAAACATATATGCTCAACTATGTTGGATAAATTTCTTATCATGTGTGAAAACGTGCATAAACTACAATGGAAACACTTTTACCAAATAAATTCCTTAATGCGCATCAAAAAAGACATGTGACTTTGCAATGGGACAGCATAAAACTGGACCAACCGACGGACCGATCTCATTGCACAGCATCTGAAATGCTAGTTTTGTCATTCTAAAATGCTTAAGCAATGTCTCGTCAAAGTGCTTCATTATAATTAACTCCGCGTTTCGTCTGCGCACTCTGAAGCTCGTAATTTATTGTATACAAAAATTATTATATATAGTGCCTTCTCCTACTGCAGCAAGTTTAATTTTTCTTCGTGATATTTAGCGCAACTTAATCAGGAAGTTACAATTTTGTTTTCTTCAACTCACTGGATGGAAATGGTGCTTTATTTGCAAATGTTTTATGAGATATTCCTTGCGCATAAGTTTAATTTGTAAGTTTGGATGGAAACATAGCTACTGTTTGCTGATCCTCGTATTTCCAAACTTGTATAACTTTCTAATGTGGAACACAAAAAAGTTTTGAAGTATGTTCATGCTGCTCATTTTCCATACAATGAAGGTGGATGGGGACCAAAAAAAGTACCATGAAACATCATAAAATCAGTCCAAATGACTTGTGTGCTATATTCCAAGTCTTCTGACATTATAGAATGAAGTTTGCTATTTGTATTCAATGCTATTTGTGTTCAATGGAAAATCTTGCTCTCTTGGTTGGTCACCATTCACTTTCATCGTGGAAAAGAGCAGCTTGAACATACAATGAAGGTGGATCGAGAATAAAGCTGACCACCAAAAACAGAATGAAAGTAATGACTTTGAAGACCACAGGATGTAATTCAACTTGGTCGTCATTCACTTTTATTGTTTGGAAAAGAGCAGCTTGGACATTCTGTCTAACTATCTCCTTTTTTGTTCCACAGAAGAAAGTCAGTCATGGGTTTCGAAACTCAGATGGTGTGTAAATGGGTTCCATTTTGGGTGAATTATCACTTTTAGAGACTGTGAGCCATGAAGACTTTATGTGGTGTTTGTAAGACATGATTTTGCATGACTGCCTATACACCACCTCATGGCGCAAGAATACAGATCACCCCCGCTTGAGGCATTACCTGCTACAAATGCTAGATCCTTTTTATTTTTTCGGTTTTTACCTGTAGAAAAACACTGACCAGGAACAACACTGCCCTGTGCTTGTAAAAAAGATTTCAGGAGAAGGTTGCGTTCTCATACATCAAACAAATTTGAGATGAAACGGATCTTCCGTTGACATTCAATGCGGAGAGCTCTATTTGCTGTGTGTGAAATATTTAATTCTCCCTACTGGGCTTTCTGCCTTTCATCATTTTAGGCCAGCCATATGGCTTAGATAATATTTGTAAAAGGGAAGCAGGTTTTCAGGATTTTTATGTAAATGTTCTTCCATCACCTTGCAAGTAAACATTTTTATTTGCTGCTGTATAGCACCTGTATTGTGATAGAAATTGTTTGTTATGACAGTACATCATACTGATGACTAAAAGTAACCGTTTGTGTTCGTGTTGTGGCTTTTTCCTGCACAAATGTTCCTTTTTGTCCTCTGAACTGTGATCCCTTATACGCTTCAGCGATAGTTAGGAGCAAATTCTGTGTCATTGTGTGTGACAGGTTTGCAATAGCAGTTTGCTGTTCAAATGTTTGATAAAGGCATGCAATTGTAATAAATTGTGGCTGTGGATTTTATGGGTCAGTTATCATTGCTTTGAATCATGTACAGCACATAGTGCATATTCTGTGTGCTTTATGTTATATTTTAATGCTTGTGTGAACTCTTTGTTATGGTTTCATACATACACTCTTTCTTAAACGTTAAAGCATTTATCCCTGATTGAAAATCCTTGGTTTTATGTGGGAGAATTTTGACTCATGTCCATTTAAAACAAAAGCGATGTGTTCTCATGGCTAGCATTTGAATAGCAAATCAGTCAGCCACAGGCTCACATAATGACTGTAATTATCTTTAATACCGCTTCTACAACAGCTTTATTCATCTATAACTACACAATACATCATATTTAGAATACAGAATACAAATTAAATGTATCAACATGGAAATTTCGGCTCTTTTACTTGTTTACATAAGTGTGACATGTTGCCCATTGAAAGTACTTCGTTGTTTTGTTTCTTCAGGAAGGGCCTTATGTAATGCTGAAGAAGAACTGGGAGATGTACGAGGGCAACGAGCAATATGAGGGGTACTGCGTGGATCTGGCATATGAAATTGCTAAACACATCGGTTTCAAGTATAAGATCTCCATCGTGCCTGATGGAAAGTATGGAGCTCGGGACCCAGAGACAAAGATCTGGAACGGGATGGTTGGGGAGCTGGTGTACGGGGTAAGTTATATTCCTCTTACTTTTTGCAATGTTCTGACTTTTGCATGAGATTTATAGATGATATCTGCTTTCAGGGCACAGAGTTGTTGTTTTTTTTTTTTTAAATCAGTCAGTACAGTAGTTTTCAACTCTATGAGTATGAAAAATTCTGCAAAATTAATGAACACGATTGTAACCTTAATGACTTATACACATTGCTGGGAAGGTTACTTTGGAAATGTAATAGATTACAGATTACAAGTTACCCTATTTAAATGTAAAAAGTAGTGTAACTATTTCAATTACTTTATTAAAGTAATGTAACTGATTACACTTGATTAATTTTCTAAATTTCTCATGAATGTTTTAAACTGTTAATCACTTGAATTAAGATTATACAAATTTACCACTAATTTCACCACCACAAAATCAGACACCTCTTTTTTACTTTGAGGTTAAATACAAATTTAAAATTATAAGATATAGTTTAATAGCTACTGTTTTTGAATTCAAATCTTTGCAAAGCTATGACAGGAAACACTGGCATCTAACAATGCTTTGGAAAAAAACAGTTCTTAAAAAATAAAGCATATATATAAACCCAAATAGGAAATAAAACAGTTATCAAATAAACGTGTCCTATTCTGTGTCCTAAACTCCTGAAACATTGGTGTCATATTTTTAAAGCAGTAAATGCAATTTGGGAAAGAAATCAAACAAATCTGTATGTGTGTGAAAATATTCAGATGTAATCCCTTTTGTAACCGCTAACATTTTCGTAAGTAACTAATTTAGTTACACATTTTTTCTCAGTAACTGTAACAGATTACAGTTACATTTATTTTGTAATTAAATTATGTAATTCTGTTACATTTAACTAGTTACTCCCCAACACTGCTTATTCAGTACAAAATGGAAATACTCAATATATGGATTTTAAACATGGAGCGTTTAATTAAGGCCTGATGAGGATTGGAGATAAAAATCTAAGCAATTTTCATTGTAAACTTTTAGTTATGTGTCTGGTGACGAGAGAAAAAAGAAAGCAAGACCAGCCTTTCAGAGGCTGATGTTTATTAATGAACACTGCATATAGCCAGTGCTTGTCATCTTGTAGATTTTTGCTGAGCACCAGAAAACACACAGGCCAAAAGTGTTTTTCTTGCTCTTGAAAGTGTTAGGCAGTTATGAGAAACTTTAATTTCTGTTTTGGATTAGTCTTGCGCAGCTCTGCCGAGGTCTAAAGTGTCACTAAGTCACCAACAATAATCTAGTCTTTGGATTTACCATGCAGCAAAATGTGCAGCCTGACTTTAGACTCTACAGTTTTTTCTGTCTTTGCTATAAGCATCTTTTTTTTTCCCCGCATTGATTAGTTTATCCTTCTCCCCCAAACCTCAGTATTAAGCCTCTTGGATTAACTCCTTGGATTTTTTGGCATTAATATGCAAAGCCTTGTTCAATTAGCGAAGTTATAAAATATGATGTGAGGAGAGGTGGGAATAGGCAGATTATGCTTTTTATTCTTATTCTTATTTATATTATGCTCTTTTTATTCACTCTTTTCTCCTGTTCAAATATGAGATCTCAGCTTTGAATGTAAATATTTAGTGTTAGCTCATCCAATCAAATTCCTCAGTTAATAAACTTAGCAAAGTCATTATATCTGTTTTGCTTGTAAGCAAGCATATTTTGAAGTGATTAAAGAATAAGATTGATATAAAACACACTTTTCTGTTGCTCTAGAAAGCGGAAATCGCTGTGGCCCCATTGACTATCACTCTGGTCCGGGAGGAGGTCATTGACTTCTCGAAACCCTTCATGAGCTTGGGCATCTCTATCATGATCAAGAAGCCCCAGAAGTCCAAACCGGGTGTCTTCTCCTTCCTGGACCCGCTGGCCTACGAGATCTGGATGTGCATTGTGTTCGCCTACATCGGCGTGAGCGTGGTGCTCTTCCTGGTCAGCCGCTTCAGCCCGTACGAGTGGCACACCGAGGAGCCCGAGGAGGGCACTGACGGTCTGCCTAGCGACCAGCCCCCCAATGAATTCGGGATCTTCAACAGTCTCTGGTTCTCCCTTGGAGCCTTCATGCAGCAGGGTTGCGACATCTCACCCAGGTCAGTAAACTCAAACCACCACTAGAAAACTTCTTGAGAGGGAAAAATGTATATTGCAGTGGGAATTAATACATTAATTAATGTCTCTGATATGGTAATATCTGATACCTGAAATAGAGTCATTGCTGTAGTTTCCATAGTGATTTGATGACGAGTCTGAATTAGAGAACAGCCAAGTGGGAGAACTTGCATTAACACTTGCTGTTTATTCATTGTATCTGCTGTGAATCGTTGGGGAGCTAGGAACAACCAGTCACAACCATCACTAAGTACGTTTACATGCACAGTTATAATGAAGCTACTGTGATTTTTGGAGCCTTTTCAAATATACACTACCATTCAAAATTTTCAGGTGCCAGGTGTTTCTTTAAAATAAATACTTTTATTCAGCAATATTAGATTGACAGTAAAGACTTTTATAATGTGACAAAAGATTTCTATTTCAAATAAATACTGTTCTTTTGAACTTTCTGTTCATCAAAGAATCCTAAAAAAATCATGGTTTCCACAAAATTATTGAGCTGCACAACTGTTTTCAACATGATGATAATAAGAAATGTTTCTTGAGCAGCAAATCAGCATATTAGAATGATTTCTGAAGGATCATGTGACACTGAAAACTGGAGTAATGGCTGCTGAAAATTTAGCTTTGCCATCACAGGAATAAATTACATTTTAAAATGCATTAAAATAGAAAATGCTTATTATACATTGTAATAACATTCACAAAATTACTATTTTTTCTTTATTTTTTGATCAGTTAAATGGTGAGCATGAAAGTTCTTTCAAAAACACACAAAAAATTAAATACATTTTAAATACATTTTAACGTTTACATGCTGGACAATGGCGAGCTATAATCATGTTATATAGATATGTTAGTCCAACTGGTAAAAAATTGACTAATTTCAGTCAGATTAAAGTTTTACATGACAAATTATTATTGTGGTCCAAATGAAATCAAATGGAGTGCATGTAAACATACTTACTGATATAGTCATATTCCATTTGTATGTCAGTCGTAAAGGAGCAGTTCACCCAAAAAACTAAACAAAGCAAAAGAAAGTTATGTTATTCCAGACTTTTCAAAAAGAAATACTTTGGGGAAAAATCTTGTCAATGAAGTCAATGAAGACCAATGTTGTTTTGGAGCCCACTGACTTGGACTAAAGCAGCTGAAACATTCCTCAAAATATCTTCTTTTGTGTTCCACAGAAAAGGTTTTGAAAACAATAAATGATGACAGAATTTAAATTTTTGGGTGAATTATCCCTTGAACATGTTGTACTCTGTATTTACCAAATACATCCCACTTTGTCTCTCCGATTCCTCAGTAAGTAACTGAGGTGTAATTTTGCACTTTGCACCTTGATGAATTTTACCATCAGTGAAGCCAGTGGGGGGTCCGGGGTCCTGCAGAACAGTCTGATCGCTCATCGTCCCATTTGATGTCCACACATCGCCCGTCTGTCCTGCCAGCTAGTTCTCACAGGAGTCTCACAGGAAATGTGCTAGTCATTCATCGTTACTCTGTAGCAGTTTGTTTTTGTTATTTGTCTCTTGCTCCTTCCTTCGCCTGCGGGTTTAACATCGGGCTCGCCGCAGCGCCGGCTCTCGCTCGCTCACACCCCCACCCACCCACTCTTTTCTCTGTGTAATAAGCACCTGCATGACCACGATAGAGCTCTTTAAGAAGTGTTATCAAGAGAAGAGAGAAAAAAACAGGCTTTATTTTTCAGTCCCCACCAGATAAGAAATCACTCATGACAGGCCAAGGGGAAGAGAAGAGCGGTAAAAAGCACAGCACTTGGCGGAAGACAGCAGGTACTTAGAGAGCCGTCAAAACCATAGCGTCTATCTCTTCTGCTCTATAGCCTGTACATCACAGCGCTGTAGAGGGCCTATGGTTTTGATTTGGCTTAAGAGGACCCATTTAGGACTTATAAGAATCATGCTTTCATCATTTTTGCATATAACTAATAAAGATTCATGAGTTGGATAGGAGCCAATGATAAATGACGGAAAAAGTGGGAAAAAGCACTTCCATTCATTTTCTTCAGTACATGCCATTAATTCTCTTTAGTCAGCATGTGCCTTTACCTCAGTGTTCTTGATTTAGACAAGATGACGCAGTTGCGCAGCAGCTTTACCCTGGTGTCGGTACTTGTCCTCCTCCTCATCCTCCTCCTCCTCCTCTTCCCTGTCTAATAGCCTACAGGTTATTCAAATGTGCAGATTTGCTTTCTTTTTCTTATGCACTTGATAGTTATATGCATATTTAACAGCTGAAGTGTGTAATTTTTCAACGTTAAAATACTCTTTTCCCACAGGACTGTGCTGCCCTGCAGTAAAGTTTTTTGATTGATTTCATATTAATTTTCACATTCCATTTTCGTGGAGCATTGTGGAGCCAAACCCATTTGTCACAAGACAGATCATATGCTAAGACAGGGGTTTTAATACTGGTGTCCTTGAGATTTCCAGGGGCTCGTAAAGCTGGTGTTAAGAGGGGGAGTTTTAGAGAACATTTTTTTTTTTTTTTTTTTACAATTTTTATTGTTATGCATTTTAACAGTAAGAAATTCAAACCAAATCTGCAAATATATTTATGAAAAAAGGTTGTAGTTTTTCCGTCACTGTCCTTTTAGTGTAGAAAAAAGATACACATTTAATTTCATGTAAAGTAAATGTTGTCTAGGTGATTCAAGTTTGGGATCATCATGTTGTCTTCATAATATCCCATTTATTAATTTTATCACAGTATTAATGAGTTATACAGGAAAACAAGTTGTTATTAGTATAATTATTTGTTTCAGATTTAGTAATAATACTAATTAGGGTAATATTTGTTGACAACAACAACAACAATAATAATAATTCTTCTTCTTCTTCTTCTTCTTCTTCTTCTTCTTCTTCTTCTTCTTCTTCTTCTTCTTCTTCTTCTTATTATTATTATTATTATTATTATTATTATTATTACCGGTATTATTCTACTAAGTCCAAAACTAATAATAATAATGATAATAATTATTGTTATTATTGTTATTGTTATTATTATTTGTAATAATAATAATATTAATAATTATTGTTATTATAAAATAATAAAAATTGTTGTTGTTTAGTTGAATAACAAACCAGTTATTCAAATTTGAAATCATGATGTTGTCTTCTTAATATCACACTTAATATTTTTCTCACACATTATTAATGAATCTTTATACAAGAAAATACATTGCTGCTTTTATATTTTAGTAAGGAGATCATCATCATCATCAAAAAAAAAATAAAATAAAATAAAAAATTGAAAAGTCCTGTTCTAAGAGACTTGATTTCAAGTCTGTTATTATTTTTAGTGCAGAAATTACACACTTCAACTTTGATTGTGTAATTAGACAGTGCTCAGTTTGAGCTTGAATCTCCATCGAAATATTGATTCATAAACACAGCACTTTAGATTGAGGCATTGATTTTGTCATTTTGAGTCATCTTATTTTAATACATTTCTTACAGTCAAGCTACATGTAATTAATTCAGTTTCATTCAGCACCACTCTATTCCACGTATCCTTGTTCACAGTTTCCACAGCGAGTAAAACCGTTTATAAGGAAGATGATTGATGAGGATGATGTGGGAATGATGGGGTATGAAAATGCTGAGGGCGTTTTGTGTGATGGGGCCGGACAGGGTCATAACTCTTGCCTGTTTTCCCTGTCGTGTTTTTTGCTCAGGCGGGCTGGCAGGTGTCATCAGCAGACAGGTAGAGCAGCTTCCTGAGCCTCGGAAACAGCCGGCATCTGGCGTGTGCGCTATTGCGGTGATTTTGTAGTTGTAATGCATGTGGGCAGCGGACCCTATCAGACATGGGAAGATTAGAAAAAAACTCATTTTCAGATTCAAACACACACAGCCTCGGTGAATGAAGCCTCTTGAAATTGCATCATGGGGAATTAAGATATGCTA
Source organism: Spinibarbus caldwelli (assembly GCA_039654775.1). Lineage (NCBI taxonomy): Eukaryota > Metazoa > Chordata > Actinopteri > Cypriniformes > Cyprinidae > Spinibarbus > Spinibarbus caldwelli. Next base: position 12,525,165 of record CM077259.1, read on the forward strand.
ATGATAGTCATAGGTTCGGTATGCGGCATGTAAGATTGTGTCGCGACTCAAAAAACATGTCGCAGCCCTTATATAAAACCTTTTCTTGAAGTGTCAAGTCCTTGAAGTGCTTCGCTTGCACTGACTGGGTAATATTTATTCGAGTGTGAAGCTGAGGAATGTTTTTAAGGATTCTTGTGTTTGCAGGTGTAGCATGTACTTAACTGGATATAAAGAGGGGAGGTGATATATGGAAAATTGATCAAAAAAAGCTATGATTTTCGTTTTTCGCTGCGCCTATGACAGCATTTCATCTCTCGTTACACAAACGTGTTTTTTTGGGTATGTCAAAGAACAGTTTTCCTTTTCTTTTGTCTTCTTTGTCTTTCTCGATGCCCCTCTCTCTCTTCTGTCCCTACTTTTGTATTTTATGGTCAATCTTGCTCCAATAATTGCCTCTATTCACGGACTTCTTTTATTCCTCAGATGGCTTGGAAATGATTGTAGGGCTAGGAAGAGAGAGAGATCATGGGAGTGATGTAAGGATATGATTGACTCACCAGACCAGTGCAGTAACAGTGACGGAAATGAGAGAAAGGAGATTAAGCTACAGGAGAGGAAGCTTTGCCCCAGGATTTCTTCATGCCAAAATGATCATTTCAGCCCACAAATCATTTATCTACATAAGACACTCTGGGATAAAAGTTGATACCCTTGAACTGTAATTTCCTTTTTAGATTTATGACCATACACAGATGAAACACATCCCCAAAATAGCAAGCGTTATGTGCTGCTTTACAAGTAATACACGTGACGTAGTTAAATGACTTGTTTTCCACTGAACTAATGCCATAGTATCTAACCTTTTCAATTAAGATAGCTTTTTTGTATTATGTAATTTATTTGCAGACAAGTGCAATTGAAAACCTCTCTTTTCCCCATGTTGGAAGCAATTGTGCGTATGACATGCATTGTAGAAGTTGGGCATGATGGGTATTGTTCTAGACCAGAGAGTGTGTGTCATGCTTATCATGCTTATCGTGTGTCATGCATGATGGGTATTGTTCTAGACCAGAGAGTGTGTGTCATGCTTATTTTTTACAAAAAAATTTTTTTTTTGAGGATAATGTTATATAACATTAATATTAATATGAAATACTATATGACGTTTGGATTACATTTCTTGTGCAGTGTAAATGGGTTATTGAACTTGAAAATATTGCAACTACCAAGTTAGGTCAGTAAGATTTTTTAAAAATAAATTAATACTTTTAGTCAACAAGGATGCACTAAGTTGATAGAAATAAATACTGTTCTTTTGAACTTTATATACATCAACGAATCATGAAAAAAATATCAAGGTTTCCATAAAAATTAAAGTAGTTTTCAACAATGATAATACAAAGAAATGTGTTATAAAATATTATAATATGTAATATAAGTACAACTAAAACTGCTTATTTTATGTATAAGTGTAGCCTATGACAATAAAAATTTAAAAAATTGAGATTTTGTAATGTTTTTGAAAGAAGTCTTATGCTCAACAAACGCTGCATTTACAGCACGTTGTGAAATAATATCTATTTTCAATTGTAATACATTTTACAATGTAATTTATTCCTGTGATGGCAAAGCTGAATTTTCAGCAGTCATTACTCTAGTCTTCAGTGTCACATGATTTTTCAAAAATCATACTGATTTGGTGCTCAAGAAACATTTACTCATATTATCAGTGTTGAAAACAGCTTAATGTTTTTGTGGCAGTATAGTTTCCTTTTTTATGTAGGAAGTGAGTCCCTGACAAGTGGATCATCATATTCAAGCATTCTTGACATCACAACTTTTGAAAAATATCTGATATATAGCCTATATGTCAACGTCTATGTTATTGGAATAAACACTTGTTCACTTCCAGTGTAAAAAATAGCTTCTATTCAGAACGAGAAAAAGTTACAGCGTAATGCAATTTATTATGTTTTCTAATAAGTAACGCATTAATGTTCCTTTAATGTTGAAGCCACACTGAGACATCCAGGTCTTTGAAAACGCCACATGCTGTATCTGACAACGCCCAAGAGATAGAAATTGCTGCCAAATAGGAATGAATGTATTTTTAATGGGCTAATGTAAGAGCTTCCTTTTTTTATTTTTCCAATTTGATCAGTAATGTGGAGTATGATTGTGAATGACTCTAGTCTCATACATGGCGAAATTGATTTGCAGGTATTAAATCTTAATCAGAGCAGTCGAGAAGAAGCCATGAATAAATAAAATGCCGGAAGCTCACTGTGGCTGCGGGCAGTGACCTTTCCATTTATCTACAGCATGTCAAGGTCTCTCCATTCCTTTCTCTCTCTGCGTCTCGCTTGCTTTCTCTCAGACTCCCTCCACAAATCTACCTCTGCTAACGTTTCAGAATGTAATTGAAATTCACCAAACATTCTCTTGCTCAAATACACACATGCTGATGTGTCCTCCTCAATGCCAAATCTGCATAAAAGCGGTGTAGTGAGTAATGCGCAGGGTTTCACTGACAGTAGCACATCCCATTTCGCAGGTCTAATGGCACTGCTTTGATAATGAGCTGCTTTGAGGGATAGTTTGCTTATTTTGTGCTTGTGTGGATGTGTGAAATCTACAGAGACAGTTTGATTCTTATCATTGAGATGTGATCAGAGGATCTGTTTTACAAGAAATGACATTATGAGGACCAGAGAGAATTCCTGTTTGTTCATGGATCATATGTCTTTATGAATGATACTGTATGCCAAGCGGTAGGGCAGCGGAGCGGCCCGAGGGGTGACTCACTGGTTTCGTGTCCACTCAATTTAGGCTCTTATTAAATTGGCTTTGTCTCGTGAAGTCAAATCGATTAACCGCGGTTAGCGCAAGCCCCAGTGCATCTGGTCCTCAGACGTCACCGGGCCTGAATGGTGCGTCTGCATGCAGGGTAGCGATTAGTGGTGGATTTCAAGTTACACAATGCGCTCTGCTTCAAACCTCAGGTGGGTGATGGTCCGCTTTGAGCACTTTCCTACAAGCTAATTATGTTCACCACTGCGTCTTAATACAGAAATGTTTCCTTGACAGCAGAAAAAGAAGGACAGGCTTGCATAAATTTTAAACCGCCATCCTGTAAACTGGTTTGCATAATCAGGGTGAGGTGAGAATTTAAACAGCGTCGGGTTTTAGCACTTCGCCCCCTTCATGGTTGACGTCCCTGCTGGCCCACTCTAAATAGCCAATCTGTCATCATGGCAACCGGTCGGAGAGATCTCCCTCTTAGTGGAGGAGACCCTCACCTACACAGAGTCAATTAAATGATCACTGCGGTGGAAGACTGTTTTGACAGGCTGTGTTTTATACTGTTTAAGATCTACAGTATCTTCTGTAGGGTCACCATAGAAGAATTACTGCCTGGTAACCTGAAGATTTCAAGGGAAAATGAAAGTTTTGTTGTCTATTTGTGAACTTTCCATCATGTCGTTCCAAATCTGTATGTTGTTGTTTTATCTATTGAACCCAAAATGAGAATTTTGAATCTTCATGCAGCTCTTTTCCAAATAAGAAGTTTATAGTGAGCTCCAAAAAGGGAAATATAACAACAAAATCACCCTAAAAGTATTATAAATGCACTATATTTCACTTCTGAAACAATACCTTTGTGATGAATAGATCATATTTTAAGTTGTCATTGAATATATCACCTGTAGATGTCAAATGTCATTGATTCTTTCTTGTTTTAGGACCAAATTTCATTGATGTAAAACCTGAGCATATTTACTGGTGGTATGTTTACAGTTATAGAGGAACATTTTCCAAAATATTTTCTAGAATACTTGAATGATGTTTATTACCCTTTTTGGTGATGTTTGTCACTATGAACTGTCATCGTATGGAGAGATCAGTGTAAAGATTCTTGAGAAATGTTTTCTTTAATGTTATACTACTGTTTTCACTGGGACATGGTCCTTCAGAAATCAGCATTCAGAAATATTCTTCTTTGATTCTTTTAGCATTTATAATAAGCATTTATTTATTTTTTTATTTATTGTGTAACATTGTCTTTACTGTCACTTTTGGTCAATTTTATTGCGTCCTTCGGTCACACTTTATTTTAAGATCGAATTCTCACCATTAACAAACCATTAACTACGACTTTTGCCTCAATAAACTTCTAATTTGCTGCTTATTAATGGTTAGTAAGGTAGTTGTTAAGTTTAGGTATTGGGTATGATTAGGGATGTAGAATATGGTCAAGCAGAATATGTGCTTAATAACAACCAATATGTAAATAATAGGCATGCTAATAAGCAACTAGTATTGGTCCCTATACTAAAGTGTTACCCATGCCTCCTCAATAAAAATATTAATTTCATTAAAAATAAAAACTTACTGAACCCAATTTTTTTAACAGTAGTGTACATGGAAAAATAGCATCATACAGGTTTGAAGCGACATAATTTTTTGAGTTTTTTTTTTTTTTAATAAATGTATCCTTTACATTTTATTTTTAAAATTATTTTAAAGCAGTTATTCTGTCTTTTTAAAGTTGACAAAACATTTCTCTTCTTTTCTCCTCCTGTTTTCCACACTCCCTTTTCCCCAATGTTTTCCTCCTTAACCCTTCTTTTTTTAAAATCAATGTTATCCTTTCTTTCATTGCTCTGTCATTCACCACTCCTTCAAACCCTCCTTGCATGGTCATTTTCCTCTCCACTCTCTCCCTTTCCGGCGGTGTAGGTCTTTATCTGGACGTATCGTGGGTGGAGTGTGGTGGTTTTTCACCCTCATCATCATCTCCTCCTACACAGCCAACCTGGCTGCTTTCCTCACTGTGGAGAGGATGGTGTCACCCATTGAGAGCGCTGAGGACCTGGCCAAGCAGACAGACATAGCGTATGGTACTCTTGACTCAGGCTCCACCAAAGAGTTCTTCAGGGTAAGTGGCCAAAGCTAATGGGTTGAGGGGAGGGCAGCTGTGTTTTGTTAAGGGGGGGGAAGGGAATGACTCCAAAATTGAGAAGATTTCTAGTGCTGTATTAGAAAAAAGACAGCAAAAAACCCACAGATTAATAAACCAAGCTAAGAACATATGGTCTTAATTATAAAGTACAGGTGCATCTCAATAAATTAGAATGTCGTGGAAAATTCATTTATTTCGGTAATTCAACTCAAATTGTGAAACTCGTGTATTAAATAAATTCAGTGCACACAGACTGAAGTAGTTTAAGTCCTTGGTTCTTTTAATTGTGATGATTTTGGCTCACATTTAACAAAAACCCACCAATTCACTATCTCAACAAATTAGAATATGGTGACATGCCAATCAGCTAATCAACTCAAAACACCTGCAAAGGTTTCCTGAGCCTTCAAAATGGTCTCTCAGTTTGGTTCACTAGGCTACACAATCATGGGGAAGACTGCTGATCTGACAGTTGTCCAGAAGACAATCATTGACACCCTTCACAAGGAGGGTAAGCCATAAACATGTATTGCCAAAGAAGCTGGCTGTTCACAGAGTCCTGTATCCAAGCATGTTAACAGAAAGTTGAGTGGAAGGAAAAAGTGTGGAAGAAAAAGATGCACAACCAACCGAGAGAACCGCAGCCTTATGAGGATTGTCAAGCAAAATCGATTCAAGAATTTGGGTGAACTTCACAAGGAATGGACTGAGGCTGGGGTCAAGGCATCAAGAGCCACCACACACAGACATGTCAAGGGATTTGGCTACAGTTGTCGTATTCCTCTTGTTAAGCCACTCCTGAACCACAGACAACATCAGAGGCGTCTTACCTGGGCTAAGGAGAAGAAGAACTGGACTGTTGCCCAGTGGTCCAAAGTCCTCTTTTCAGATGAGAGCAAGTTTTGTATTTCATTTGGAAACCAAGGTCCTAGAGTCTGGAGGAAGGGTGGAGAAGCTCATAGCCCAAGTTGCTTGAAGTCCAGTGTTAAGTTTCCACAGTCTGTGATGATTTTGGGTGCAATGTCATCTGCTGGTGTTGGTCCATTGTGTTTTTTGAAAACCAAAGTCACTGCACCCGTTTACCAAGAAATTTTGGAGCACTTCATGCTTCCTTCTGCTGACCAGCTTTTTAAAGATGCTGATTTCATTTTCCAGCAGGATTTGGCACCTGCCCACACTGCCAAAAGCACCAAAAGTTGGTTAAATGACCATGGTGTTGGTGTGCTTGACTGGCCAGCAAACTCACCAGACCTGAACCCCATAGAGAATCTATGGGGTATTGTCAAGAGGAAAATGAGAAACAAGAGACCAAAAAATGCAGATGAGTTGAAGGCCACTGTCAAAGAAACCTGGGCTTCCATACCACCTCAGCAGAGCCACAAACTGATCTCCTCCATGCCGCGCCGAATTGAGGCAGTAATTAAAGCAAAAGGAGCCCCTACCAAGTATTGAGTACACACTCTAAAAAACGCTGGGTTGTTTTTTTAACCCAATTGCTGGGTTATGCCTGTTGGGTCATTATGTTGGGTTGTTTTTCCAGTGTTGGGTAGTTTTTGTGTAACCCAGCTGTTGGGTTAGTGGCTGGGTCAATATCACTGACCATTGAAACTATGCACCCCTCCCCCTCCCTCCAACGAAATAACCCAGCGCGCGCACTTTAACCCAGCTGTTGGGTTACAGTCAAAGCGCGGGCTTTTCATTCTCCTCAAGAGAGAGCGAGTCCTCAGCGCCGCCGATTTAGTGGACTTCTTCAGTGAAATTAAGGTTTGTATACATTTTATTCCATCTATAAAGTCTTAATTGTGTTGTAAATGATTTTATTTCACGCAATGCAACATACGTCAGTCAGCTAACGTTAAATGCGTCAGCAACGGTCGTTTGGCGTGATGGAAATGTCTTGCCTTACATAAAATAAACTGATTTTATTCGTTATAATACTTCTTCTAAGTAATTCGGTTGTTAAAATATGTTCTCAAAACTCTGTACTGTTTGTTTATCGGCAGGTTATGAAGTCAGTCGCGGCATCTTTCAGCTACGAGTGAAATGCGAGGCGGCGGTCTGAAGTTTGCAGTTTCCCCGGGGAATAGCAGCCTATCGACGGCTCAGATTTCAACGACACACCGGCACAAGAATCGGCACTATTTCGGTTAAAAAGGATAACAGAGAACCGTTTAATACACTTGAATTAAAGTATTACTTTTAAATGTTATATTTTTATTTCTAAAATGTGTGTTAAACGAGTTTAAATGTATGCAAAGTTGAAATCTTTGCTGCCTAATTCAATTTGTCTTATATTTTTGTCTATGGGTGTTTTCACTTATTAATAAATGTTTATGTTTTGATTATTACTGTTGCCTCTAGTAATTCTGTGTCTGCTTTTTAATTTCCAACCTATTTTTGATTCATTTTAAGCCAACAGTAGTAATTTTCAATTAATATTTGAGTTAATTAAAACAACCCAACATGTTGGGTCAAAAATTTAACCCAACTGGCTGGGTTAAAATAACCCAACGCTGGGTTTGTCCATATTTGACCCAGCGTTGGGTTACCAAAATAACCCAAATTGGGTTGTTTTAACCCAGCGTTTTTTTAGAGTGCATATACAGTAAATGAACATACTTTCCAGAAGGCCAACAATTCACAAAAAAATGTTTTTTTATTGGTCTTATGAAGTATTCTGATTTGTTGAGATAGTGATTTGGTGGGTTTTTGTTAAATGTGAGCCAAAATCATCACAATTAAAAGAACCAAAGACTTAAACTACTTCAGTCTGTGTGCACTGAATTCATTTAATACACGAGTCACAACTAAAGCTGCATATTTTATATAGAAATTATGGAAGCCTGTTTCCACCACTGAATAAAAATTAAAAAAAATAAAAAGGTAGTTGTGACCTTTTTATTTCACAATTCAGACTTTTTTCTCGCAATTGCGAGTTTACATTTTGTAATTATGACTTTTTTCTCAGAATTGCCATATATTATGAGATGCTGAGAAAATTCTGAGAAAAGTCAGAATTGCAAGATATAAAGTCACAATTACCTTTTTTATTTTCTGTTCAGTGGCGGAAAGGGGCTTCCATAATAAATATGCCTGTAGCCTATGACAAAAAATTACACTTGAAAAAACTATGAATATTAATATTGTATTTTTGTTTATTTAAGAAATTATTTTTAATAGTATATATATGCTAATATATACAACCATTCAAAAGTTTGTGGTCAATACATATATTTTTTTAAAAGAAGTCTTTTATGCTCACCAAATGCCACATTTATTTGATCAAAAATAAAGTAAAAACAGCAATATTGTGAAATATTAATTACATTTAAAATAACTGTTTTCTATTTTAATACTTACAATTTATTTCTGCTATGACAAAGCTTAATTTTCAGCATCATTACTCCAGTTTTCAGTGTCACATGATCCTTCAGAAATCATTATAATATGCTGATTTGGTGCTTAAGAAACGTTTCTTATTATTAATGTTAAAAACAGTTGTGCTGCTTAATATACTGTGATTCATTTCTTTTCAGGATTCTTTGTTGACTAGAAGGTTCAAAAGAACAGCATTTATTTGAAATAGAAATATTGTGTAACATTATAAATATTCATCTTTAACCTGATAATTTAAATAATTAACATAATTAATACATTCATAAAAATCTCCTACAATCCCACATGGGGTCTCAAACCCAAGGCTGAGAACCTCTAAACTGTACTTCAGCAACTAACAAATAATCTGCACCCTCCACACTTCGTCTGCACACTTCACTGCCATTCTACACCTTTACCCCAACTTTCAGAGGTCAAAGATCGCCGTTTATGAGAAAATGTGGAGCTACATGAAGTCTGCCGAGCCCACGGTGTTCACTAAGACCACGGCAGAGGGAGTGGCACGAGTGAGAAAATCCAAAGGGAAGTACGCCTTCCTGCTGGAGTCCACAATGAACGAGTACACAGAGCAGCGCAAACCCTGCGACACCATGAAAGTGGGAGGAAACCTGGACTCCAAAGGCTACGGGGTGGCGACGCCTAAGGGCTCACAGTTAAGGTGGGTGGAGTAGTATAACAATATGTCACGTGTTGTTATGGTATTCCACCTTCCCTGGCGTGCCTATTTCTAGTTTTCTCTTCTTTCCTTTTGCTTTTCTCATGTGTACTTGTGGGCAGTTAAAGGTCTTGTATATATAGTGCTATATGTTTTTTTTCTCATTTTTGTTTCGTTTTTTTATGTAGCCTGAAGCAGGTAATTTCAAACTGATGCATGCATGTTAATGCCACTGAATTTTTGAGATGAAATGTCTGGATGTTTAACAGTGAACATGAATTTCAATGAATGGACAAGCCTGTGAATATTCTGCCTGGTCTGATCTTTTTCCCACTTGTACTGGGACATTTAAAACGCTATACAAGTACCATGAACCGTGTAAAGAAAGGTTGAGAAGAGTCAATTACAGATGACGGTAGCTCCCTGTATCAGCCATTTTGTTGCGGAGTTACCGGGGTCTGTCTGACTCTTCTCATGATACCGGGGGGAAGAGCATCCAATGGCGTAACAGCTTTTCTCCTGCTGTCGTGATGTCAGACTAGTGCAGGAGATTCACACGGCTTCAGATCTACAGCACAGTGCCCTTAATGCTCTTCTTTCTCTTCCCCTCCTCAGCTCAGATGTGTCTCACTACATTCTTTCCCTGTCCCGTTCTTTGTTCCTGTGGGCTGTGTGTTTATTTATGTTGCATTCAGGATAAACTGCATTCAGGATAAACCTCTCTTGAATCATTCCCATCATGTACACTTTGACCCTTAACTAGATCATAGATTAGCAAGATTAGACTTTTACAGTGGAGTCCAAAAGTAATAAATGGATTTATTAATTGATTAATTAATCGATGGATTGATTGAAGTATAAACTTTTAGGATTTTGAAATTATTACTTTTTTTTTTTTTTTTGAAAATATAAAGTTTTAGGACTTTTATATTTAGAACAAATGCAGTATTATTATAATTATTAAATTTAAATGTATGAATTCATTTATTTAAATTAATTTTAATGCATTATGAACTTTGTAAATATTTTAAATTCTAGTTCATGTATTTATTTATTAATTTATTATTAAACATATAAATTGTTATGATTTTGAAAACAAAAGTATTATTATTTAAGATTTATGTCTCTATTTATTTAAATTAATGCGACTAAATTTATGAATTTTGAAAATATTTTAAGATTCTGCACTTTATTTGTTTATGTATGAATTCGTTTATTTAAATTCCTTTTAATACATTTATGAATTTTAAATTCTAGTTCACATTTGTTGTTATTGAAAATATAAATTGTTAGGATTTAAAAAACAAAAGTATCATTATTCAATATTTAAATGTATTTCATAATGCATTTAAATTAATTTGACTACATTTATGAATTTTGTAAATATTTTAAGATTCTGCACTTTGTTTACAAAAAAAATATTGTGAAAATATAAAATTTTAGGATTTTGAAATTTAAAACAAAATTATTTTTATTATTATCATTGTTATTGAATTTTTGATTTAGTTAATATTTTGCACTGTTTTTAGTTTAATTATTAAATTAGAATATTTGTAAAATATTTTAACATCTCAAAAGGTCAGATATTCTTGCTTCCATTGAATCACGATATGCTTGTTATGATTATAAATATTGTCAAATCATGCTGAATGTCACAGAGAAATAGATGGACACGTACCTGTACTAAGACATAAGACTTTTATGTTTATGTTTTAATTCAATATTTTACAAAGACCATACTGATTTTCAGTGAAAAATTCAAAATAGAAGCATTATTCCTGGTCTTTTCAACTTTTGGACCCCATTGTTTGTGTCATAGCAAGTTCGTAAAATAACATTAATTTATACGATATGCTTATATTTACAGAACATTATCTACAGAACGATAAGCATTCTGAGGACTGCAGGGAAAGATATTGTCTGGTGTTTAGGAGCAGAATTGCGTTGCCAGCTCTCTTGTGGCTGAGCCAGAGGTGGGAATGCAGGGGTCTGGGGAATAGGATCAAACTCATTCAGCACTTTCAGAGGCTTAAAACCTCAGTGCTCATTTAAACTGTCTGTAAGCAGCATATAGGGAAAGTAAGAGGCATTCAATATCGTGAGGTCCCTCTGCGCATCTCACAGCAATATTGAGTGCATAGTAAAGCGGTCGAGTGAGGATGGGAAATAACGCTAGCTTGGGTTGGGGAGGGGATTTAAAGCGTAGAGCAGATATTGATTTTTCCATTCCTCCATCTGGAGGTGTGTAGTACAGGTAGACCAACAAGGCTGGTGTGAATTAACATGAAAACAGGAAAAGAGAGGTTTGTCCTCCGTGGTTCGGTGTTTTCGTGTTTTCCAAGGGGAAGTGGGGTGGGAACGGGCAACTAATCTATAGAGCTTTCCACCCCTTTCTTTCTTAATTTAACCTGATTGGATTCTGCTCAACTATGACAAACTGCTGCTACTGACAAACTATGTTTTATCGTTTCAAGAAGTGCAGTTAACCTGGCAGTTTTAAAACTGAATGAACAAGGCCTGTTGGACAAATTGAAAAACAAGTGGTGGTACGACAAAGGAGAGTGTGGCAGCGGAGGAGGTGGTGAGAAGGTTAGCCACTATGTCAACCAACGCGGGTAAACAGTTTCCTCTGTAACGGGAGCATCTGCCGGGGCGCAATCGCATACGTGACCTTCATCCTGACCCTGAAGAGAGAGAGGAACGCAATTACTGTCACAGCACAAATATTCGCCTGGAATACTGGGCAGAGATTCCCTCGTCGGTCTTCTGTCATTCATCAAGGAACTTTTTCTCCTTTGAAATAGTTGCGTCCTTTTACCTCCAGTTTCTTTAGCTGTTGTTCTTCTTCTCCTGATGCGCATTAGCTGCATTTTTTATAGGAATGCAGAGAACATTCATTGTCTTTTGAAAGGTGCTGCAGTGTCGCATTATGATTATGTATTAAAGACATGATCCAAAGTCAAAGGCAGTTTTAATGAAATAAAAACAAAAACTAACAAAACTAAAGCTGAAGCTAAATGAAAATACAAAATTGAGATTACAAAATTTGAAACATTTCAATGGCACTAGATAGCAATAACACCAAAACATTAAAACTATCAAAATATTTTTTTAACATATACATTTGTATATGTATTATATGTATTATTTTCTATATTTTTTAAATCTATACAATTATTACTATTACTACTAGTATAATAAAAAATAAAATATAAAAATAAATAAAAATAAAATAAATAAGTATACTACAAATACATTTACATTTTTTATACTTAATAAAATACCCTGCAATTATGCTAAACTGGTATACTTAAAGTCTATTTAGTAACAACTGATTTTGTACTTCATGCACTTTAATTTTGTGGAAGTAGTGATGAAGTCCAAATATAGTGTATAGTGAAGTATATTTGATTGTGCTAAAGTGAAACTACTGCTAAGTATACTTTAGGTGCACTTTAAATATCTTTTTTTTAAAAGACTGATATTATTCAAGGATCATACAATCCTCATCAATAGTGACATTAAAACACATTTTAGGCTTAATATTAAGAAATGTGCATTGTGCATTGTAGTACTCCATATAAAGTTCAATTATAATTTTTATGATTTTTTTTAACTATACTTATTATGAAATAAATGTATTTTAAATATATTACTTTTTTACTGAGGTATATAGATAGATAGATAGATAGATAGACAGATTTATATATATATATATATATATATATATATATATATACACACACACACACACACAAAGTCAGTTTGGATAAAAGCGACTGCCAAAAGTATAAATGTAACAACTAAAATGGATTAGAATTGTAATAAAAATGAAATAAAATTGAAACTAAAAATTCATAACTGTAATGACCTTGGTTAGAGGGATATAAAAAGGTTGGTGCCTATGGTATATGCCAATAATTGTGGTTTAACAGTAATTGCCTCCAGCATTGGTAGAGAAGCAGGCTGTGGCAGTATGCGCCCGTTACCCAAAGCGATGGAGCAAGGTCCCGTTCATATGTCTGTGGTTCCAGCGCCAGCCCCTAAAACACTGTTCCCTTTAATGGAGCACAGAGACATGTATCACAACGGGACCCTCGGCTCGGTCACTTTGCCAGTGCAACTGCTGTGTCAGCTGTTATGAGTGAATAACATAAAATAACATGTCCTATGATGTTATTTATGTTATTTGTGTTACATTCCTCTGCGCGGTTGAAGAACCCCCGTAAACCTTGCCGTTTTGAAACTGAGTGAATCAGGCATCTTAGACAAGCTGAAAAACAAATGGTGGTACGATAAGGGCGAGTGTGGACCCAAGGACTCGGGAAGTAAGGTCAGTCTCCACAAGTCTGGGACCATCACTGTTGTCTAATGCTCAGTGAGGCAGAAAGTCACCAGTTTCTAGCGCATGCTTATCTGTAGGGAGATTTCAGATGGATAGTTCCAGCATGCCCTGCTTCTCCACACTAAATACCTTCTTAGATGCATCTCTGTTTTTAGTAACATACCTAGTACCTGAGAGAAATGGAAGTGACTGGGCTTTTGAAGGTATCCTAAATTTATTTAACCGAGCGTACCATTGATTTCTCTTTGCATGACAACCCAAGCAAGCCCGACTTTTGTGGAGCGAGAAACGCGCCACATGTGGAGATAAGCTAGAACATAGTAAGAAGTTAAAATCCTGTCGCAGTGTGTAAATGCACTTGGAGCTAGCGATCCATTTGAGAGAAAAATGAAAACATCTCCTTTAATTACATACTAATTGTCACACTTTAACATGCTGTCAAAGCACTGATGCCTGATAGGAGTCGCCGCAAAAACATCAGCTTTTCAGATTAGCCTGCAAGCGAAACTTTGATTGGGAGGATATGAGTTGATTTGTCTGTAAACTGTAAATGTGTGTGTGAATGTGTTTTGGTAGTTAGTAGATTCGTAGAATAGTTCTCTGAATGTGTGCGTGCAAGTGTACGTGGGCTCCGCTCCCGCCGCGTTAACTTCCTGTCTTCTTGTTCCTTTCCTTCCTCTCGCATCCAGGACAAGAGCTCACAGGCCCTCAGCCTCAGTAATGTGGCTGGGGTCTTCTACATTCTGGTCGGGGGCCTGGGCCTGGCCATGCTGGTGGCCCTCATTGAGTTCTGCTACAAATCCCGAAACGAGGCCAAGAGAATGAAGGTGGAACAGTCTGAACGTCGCCCCTCTTCCTCTCCTCTCCCCAGTCCCGTCCCCCTCCCCAGCCCCCATCCCTCCCCAAGGCCCAGTCCCACCCACAGCACTCAGAGTTTAGCCACATATAGAGAGGGTTACAACGTCTACGCCACTGAAGGAGTAGAGATGTAGGAGGTCAGATGTACGTAGGTGCCCGGCAGTCGTAAGTGGAGCTCCTCTGTTTTCGCTGCCGTAGCTTGCCGTGGTAAAGCTTCTTGTGTTTGTGACGTCTTTGTTCTGTCTCCTCCACGTGTACTCCAAGTCGGAGACGTGCATTCACATATTTGTGCATGCTGAAGTCAAGTCAAGTCACCATTATTTATATAGCGCTTTTTACAATGCAAATTGTGTCAAAGCAGCTTTACAGTATTAAATGGGGAAATAGTGTGTCGAAATAGAGTGGCCAGACAAAACCAGCAGTTTAATTCTAGGCTGCAACAAAGTCAGATTGTGCAGAGGACTCATCTGCTTCCCGTGGTCTTGTCCTAATGGCAGTCTAGGTGACGAGGTCTTCGGAGAGGATCAGTCCCTGGGGCGCATCTAGTTGTCCTGGTCTCGGCTGACATTCAGGGCTGTAGGGGTCGTCTCTAGGTGCTTATCCACCATCTGATCTGGATACGGACTGGATCCGGGTGGCAATGGTGACCTCGGAATAAGAATAAAAAAGACTAATTTTAGCGTAGATGTCTTCTACTGATGTAACAAGTACATCGGGTGTTATGGGAAGTGTTCCCGGTTCCAGTTGACTTAATTAATGCAGCCTAATAATCCTTTAACGAATTTGAGTTATAGAAATGCAATAGTGTATTATGTGTAAGCCAAGTTAAAGAAATGGGTCTTTAATGTAGATTTAAACTCAACTCCACGTACCTCGCCTGAAGATCGAGGTACCTGGACTGCACACGTTTGTAATCGCACGCCAGTGTGGTAACCTCTCACGGAGTAAAAAAGAATAGCTAAACAGAACTTGAGATGATCATTTCACCCTAGGCATAGTCGTAAAAAACCCCTAGTTGAGAATTTCAAGTAATCTTTGGCTCTGAAGGACAATGCCAGATGCATTTAAGACGCTTCATCGCTGAACTGTGTCATAATCTGGTGTTTTGTATGTGCTTGCTGATAATGTGCATTCAGTCAAATAATGATGCTCTGGCTTTTTATGTGCGTGCAGCTGACTCCCCTTCTCCCTGTTCCCATCTTTCTTTTCTCTCCGGACACAGCTCACCTTCACCGAAGCCATGCGGAACAAGGCGCGCCTGTCCATTACGGGGAGCGTGGGCGAGAACGGGCGCGTCCTGACTCCCGACTGCCCGAAGGCTGTCCACTCCGGCCCCTCGCTGCGGCAGAGCTCTGGACTGGCTCTGGTGTCATCCGACTTACCGTGAAAACCAAAAACGTTCAAGTGCCTTAAACTCCGCGAGACTGCAAAACAGACATCAGAAAACCGACCCTACAGCAATGACGCCACCAAGCTGAGTGATCGTGCCGACAAGGTAGATTTTGAAAGGGAACTGAGGCCCCTGACGGCTTCGCGCACTGGGGTGCCAACGCGAGATACTGTGCGGCGGTTATCGCACAGACTTCTGTGTTTCCATCATGTACATTCAAAGAATTCGTGCTGCCTTTGAGTGCGAAGCGTGTGGGAAGAAAGACCAGCAAACTCAACTGGTAGCTGTTTGGCGAAAAAAAAGATCTGCTCGTTCTAACACTCTGCCATAACCCTCGCCAAACTGAAACTCCGCATCTCGACATCTTAACATAGCTAAAAATGGGCATTTGTTTGCCCGAAAGGGTATTGTTAATATGGATATGATATTAATGAATACTTATGAAATAAACTGTGAAGAAGAGTTCATATATATATATATATATATTCTATAAAATCATACCTAAAGTAAATTATTTACATTGTTTTGTAAATAGCAGACTGTACAACTCGCTTGCTTTTTAAAGAATTTGTAAATAGCCGATTCCGTAGTGGACCGAGTGTAATTCTCTTTTTAAACCATCTTTAGAAAAAGGATTCATCGCAGTAATGGTTAGAAAACTTTAAAAAAAAAACACACACATGAAAAAGATTTGATATATGTAGATGTACATGAACTTCAGTGGATTTAATAACATGGGCATGTTATCAGTGCCAGTGACCTATGCGCCCATGATTCTCGGGAATGTGGCACACACCCTCAGTGCATCTCAGCCGCTGCTCTTTCCCAAGCCATGCCCTGCATAATCACTGTGCAGTTGTAGACCATGGTACCCTCTAGACTGTTTTATTTTTTCCACAGAAACGTATTTTATTTTTGATTTATGTGATTACTGAAAAAAAGTGATAATATTGAGAAGTATTTAAATGTTTGTCCACTCATTTTAGAGCATTCTTTATGAATGATATAACGAAATCCAATCGGACGAGAAACGAATCTAACTTAACTGCGCAAACGTATATAGAAATAGAATAGAAAGTGTTCAGAACACCGACCGCCTCTGAAGACACTGTTTGTATTGTGAGAGCCATGGTCAGAGTCCAGCTTTGGCCTTTTTTTATGAAAAACACTGTGTAACCTCATTCAGGCCTTCAGCATGTTCTCCAGAAAACTGTAGCAACGGACATCTGGACGAAAGGACAGTACATGGACAATTTCAAAGCTTCAGGACACCATACTGATCAGTCTTTCTCTGCCCAGGTCTGTTTAACTTGCATTTGATCTGAAAGTGCAATTTACGGTCCCTTACGTTCCGACGACCCCTCGTCTTGTTAAATATACACGTACTTCTACTCAAGCACACAATATGTTTGTCTCTCATTGTATTTTTTCATCTCTATCCTCTCTGCCTTCTCTCATTCTGTCTCAGAAACACACATGCGCACACAATAATCCTGATGCATATTGAAGATCAGTGTGTTTGGAGAGTGCATTAGGTTTTTTCCCCATGGTTTCTAATGCTGTGATGAAAGTGGTGTCCTTACTAGGTTAATGTTAAAATTGTAAATATTTATTTTGATCATTTTTTAGTAAAATATTAATGGATATGAAATTGCTCCTCTGTGTCTTCATTTGGATTAGTCGCGGAAAAATGAAAATTCGGTCATCCCTCCTGTTAAATTTTTTTTAATTTTATTTTATTTAATTTTTTTTGAAAAACGCTGGTAACCAAACCGTTTGGTTACCATTTGATTCCATTGTTTAAAAAAAAAATCCCCAATATCTTTTATGTTCCACAGACTTAAAACACAACATGTACTTGCTCGTAAATTATTATAGATTTTTTGGTGTGTAAATATAATTGTGCTGTCTTTGCCAAGTAAAAATTACTATTTTACCCTCATCAATATATAGAGAAAGTGTGTGTATGATATATAACTAGACAATATAGCACACAGTTGTTGGTACTGTATGTATATATGATGCATACAGGATCTAGGGTCAAGAGAGTTCGATCCACTGACACTGAGACAAAGTGACACGTTCTGACAGGGAGAAAACAACTTCTTTTTTTTTATGACAGTAATTAATGACAGTAATTGTCCCTTGGAGAGGATAGAAAGGCATTATAGGCAGTCTGCATCAATATCCATGCAGAAAGCATTCATTAAAAACTCAATGCATGTGGACATGCTGATGTTTGACCAAGAAGAGAATTATTTTTCAGGGACAGAATTTATTCATTACTTATAAATTTTATTCATAAACAAACAATGTTCTTATAAATTTTTTTAATTGTATAATTTATTTTTCCATTTTTATTTAAGAATAGTTTTCAACCATTCAAGTCTCTGAAGTACACTTGTCTTTGAAGAGATGGTAAAAATGACCATGTTGTTGGGGGTCACGGAAAAAGAACACAAAGCACTAACATTACAGTAAATAGTCTAACTGTCTTCCCTTAGAAGAACCCTTGCAGAAAGGGCAAAGCAGTGCATGATGGGAATACAAATAAATATTGCAGGAAAACAGCGATTGGCGCTGAAAACCTAAATGCCCTCCTATAACAGATGTTGGTACATACTGTATGTTAGAATACAGCTAGTCACGCTAATGACCTTGAGGAGTAGGCTATGTCATCCAGGACCATCTCAAAATGTGCACCTCTGTACCATACTCATCAGCTTATGTGTTATCTAGCGAGCACACAGTGCAGAGCCCACATTTCATGTCTATTTATCTTTAGGTTTTAGCTTTAGAATCGTAACATGACTCATTTATTGTTTTAAATATAAATTATAGGGTTTTATACTACTACAAATTCAGCTAGCGATCTCTAGTGTTATATTAACCACGAAGAGCTATTATCAACCCTCAAGGTCAAATAGGATGAAGCTTTGAGGAGCCTCACCTAAATATGGAGCGTGCAGAAATCCAAATCGGCCTTTTAATACGTGCTGCGTTAACGTTTCTGTGAATGTGCAGTTATACGTTCAATATCCACTTCTACCTGTCGATTCTTTTCTTTTGATGGTTCAACCGTGTTGATTCAGTAATAATTTGACTTGAATAAATCCAGTCAGTTTGATGCACAGTTATCTGACGAAACATTTTGTACAGTGTACATTCAGAACGGAAGACAGGTACGTTCAGAAGAGCATACTGTCATAGATTAATCATTTCTGTGGTTGTCCTTTTTTGTTGTTATTTACATTTTTATGTTATTTTAATCCAACATGTAAATCATCCGGGTATTTTTGTGAATACAAAGAAATAATAATAAAATAAAATAAGCATAATGTGAACAGTATACATTGTTGTAGCATCATTAGTATAAGTAGTATTGCACTAGTATGCAAGTAGTATGGTATTTTGAACATAGTTTTTTAAACATTTATAGTTAAATGAAATAAAGTTATAATGCTTCAGTGATTATTTACAGTATACAGTGTATACATTAAAATTGTGAAATAGTATTCCATTACAAAATCCATTGTAACCAGATGGGCATTTTTACAAAATGGAAAGTTAACTTCGTCTACAGCATACTACACATGAAGTATACTTCAGTATAAAGTATACTTCAGTATACTTAGTAGGGGTAGTATGATAGTATGTTATTCCATACATACATAGGATATGACCAGAAGAGGATACTGACATAATTTTATAATTTCTGCTGTATTAAATTTGTCATTTTGTTGTCATTTTAGAAATAAAAAATGTTTGTTTTACATTTTAAAAGCCAATATTGGCAAATGCATTGCATAATGCTTCAGTTATAATTTTTAGCAGTTTAGCCTACAGTGTGCATTACTGCATACTGCATATAAACAGTATATAATGCAAATCATTGTAGGTGTATTTTGATAGTATATCATTCCAAACACACATAGGATATTTTAGAAGGGCATACTGACATACTTTTTTTATTTTTGAGGTATTAAGTAAATAAGAATCATTTTGTAAATAAGAAAAGGATTATTTTGCCGTTTTAATCCAGTATTGTCAAATGTAATGCATACTACTTGAGTTGTTGTTTTTTTACCAATAGTATGCAGTAGCTATAGCCTACAGTGCAATAAATAGTTTAGTAGTATTTTATTCCAAACATAGCTAATGAAACCAGACAGTCATTGATACAAAACCGAAAGTCAACATAGTTACTGCATAGTTCATATAAAGTATATACTGTAGTATATACTACAATGCATACTATAAGTAGCATATTATTAAGTCATTCTGGACACCCTACTTCAGGGCACAGGTGGAAAATACAGTATGCTTGAAGTGAAGCCATTTTAAAAACAATCATCATAAAGTAATACTATCGCAAAATTCTTCAATACAAAATCTATGAACTGATGTGTTCTGTGAATTATGTATTGGTTGATGCTGGTAATGCCCCGTCTCGCTCTTAGCTCTTCTTATTATTTGTTATCATGCTAAAAGGGTTTTTAATGCCTCTCGACATCCCTGTCATGAAATGTTTGGACATTATGCTAAACGCTGTCACTGGCCGCTCCACAATAAGGCACGTGTTGGAGAAACAGGAACTTGCATGTGACAGAGTGTGTCCGATGTCAGATTGGCTGTCATGTCGCGTTAGGCCTTTACTGTTATGAGTGGCCACATAACAGTCCTGTCTAAACCATAACCTGTGTTTATAAGAAGACTGAACTTATGTACATTTTTTATGTACTGACCTTGTGTACATTTTTGTCATCACACATGCGTTGTGGTCTCAGATATGAGGTACTTTTGCTTTGTAAGTTTGCATAATCACTGGCCATGCAACTAAATATTGCGTGTCTTCTGGTGAAAAATCTTAAACCAGCCTTAAACCAGGTTTGCTGGCTTAGAAACTGGTCCTAGCTAAGATGGTCTCCCAGTCAGACCAGCTGAAAGTGCACAAAACCCATCTAAAACTGCTGACAGATCACTCAGACCAGTCTGAAAGACTAGCAGATCAGCCTAGGCTAACTTAAGATGTTTTTCAGCTGGGTTGACATCTTTTATAAATGGTGTTTCAGTTTCGCGGGGATGTCTTATGAATAATAATGTTAAATAATAATCTTATAAATAATGTTACACATTTGTGTACTTCCCTTACAAAAATTTACTGCAGTTTTTTAAAAAAAAAAGTAATACTGCAGTTTTTGTTACATGTAGAAAAATACAGTTTTTTGGACAGGAAAAAACTGCATTATTGCCATTTTACTGCAATACACCTTAAGTACTATTGAAATACAACTGCAGTAGAAGCTGTAGTATTACTAACAAACAACTGCAATAGAACTGCAGTATTACTGCAATACAACTAAAGTAGTACTACAATTATACTGCAGTAGCACTGCAATATATAATACAACTGAAGTACAATTCAATACTACCGAAGTGCAATACTAATAAAATGCTGTACAGTAACACTGAAACACAACCAGAATATTCAGAATAACAAATTTTATTTGCACACATCTGCAATATAATGAATTAAGGTACAAAACAACAGTGAATGTCTCAAACAGCAATGCAACAATAAATGCTTTAACTTTTCTTTAAACTTAAAATAACAGGCTGAGAGTTACTGTACACTAAATGTATTTAGTGCACATTTCTTCCCTCATTATTAAGGCAGGGTTCATTTTTTGAAGAGCTTATCCTCATCATTCTGCTTTGTTCTTATGACTGCCTTTATCTCAGATGTGGAAACACTATTTTGGATGTAGTCTGGAAAAACAAACAAACAAAAACTATCAGAAATTCTCAAGTTTCAGTTACACTTTTCACTACAGGCATATTTAGTTTGCTTAAAATAAATCTTGAATTGTGATGTCACAAAGTGTTTGTGAAAAGTAGTCATACTACTCCCAGTTCATTTCTTATGGCATATTGGTCAGCATTAACAATGTCTTTGAACACTCCAGGTAAAAGAAGATAAAAGGTTGGCTCACCTAAAAATGAAAATTCTGTCATCAATTGCTCACCCTCATGTCGTTCCAAACCCGCAAGTCTTTTGTTCATCTTCAGAACACAAATGAAGATCTTTATGATGAAATCTCAGAGCTTTCTGTCTCTCCACAGAGCTTTCTGACCCTGCATAGACAGTAATGCAACTTACACATTAAAGTTCCAGAATGGTAGGAAAGACATTGTTAAAGTAATTCATGTGACTCCAGTAACTCAATTTTATGAAGCGACATGAGTGTTTGCATCAAAAAAAAAAAAAAACATTTACCACGGCAACCAGGAGACTTTTGCCAGGCCAGATGAACTTTACGACCTAATGGCATGTAGAGAGCTCTCCCTCTCCCTACCCTTTCCATAGGAAAGGCACATAAGGCACATAAGAATGGACTCTTCTCTAATTAATTCATTGAAAAACCTTTCTTTGAATGAACACACACATCCTCAGGTCATTGTGTATATTGTTACTGTTCTTGTATATTGTCTTTTGTACTGTATCCTGTTTTATGCATGCTTATGATAGATCACTAGTTAATATTACCCCACTTATACCATGTTTTATCTCTATCAATTCGTCTTCGGATGATCTAATTGAGAGTGGATATTATATGTTGCTACCTATGCAACATATAAGTGTTCTAAGAATCTTTAATAGTTTGTATATCAACTTCCAAAGCCATTCGAACCATGCTCTCAGACAAAGGGTCATAAAACCCCCCCAATATTTCCAGCCTCCTGCTTGGAAATTCAGCCTTTCTCATTGGTCAAGCCCATCCTGAAAGGTGTGACTCTTCCCCGAATTTTAAGGGCTCACATACAGGTTCGTCTCTCTCTTCTGCAAAAAGCTCTTCTGCTATCTTCTGATTGCTCCGTGAGGGACTCACGGAGAGCCTGAACCGGTGCGGGCGCACCCGGTGGGTCCCAACATAGAGCCTGGGAGATGACTCTTGACCACAAAGACCCAGTCAGGCGGATCTTTTAGATTCTGAGAAGATGAGGATGTGACCTAGAACTCTTCTGGACCCTTAAGTTTTTGTGCCAGGCCTTGCAGCTTTGTCTTTCCATTTAACCAAAGATTATCGGATCTTAGCTGATGTCTCTTAACTCTTCTTCACTATTCACCTGGGAAGGAACTCCCAATCACCACTGAGCCAGAATAACATCGAGCCACCGAGCCAGAATAACAGAAGAACGTGATCGCGAGTCCAAAAACCTTGAAATCATCAAGACTTTTCATCCGAGACCGCATTCCGGACACAAAGGAAATGCAAGTATAGTACATTTAACTAAACGAAACAGAGGTTTAGTATAAGTTATAGACCCCCTTATAAACGGCGCTGATGGTTTTATTTAGGTGGTTAACTGACTCTTTTCATAGCTTCATTCTCTGGTTTCCTGATGGTTTCATCCATCAACTCGCATTTGCCCTTTCCCCTTGTATGAGTGATTGTATGTTTGTTTGTTTGTTTGTTTGTTTGTTAAACTAGTTTGCGTTAGTGTTTAGTTAATAAAACTCTTGTGCACAAATTACATGAGTTTCTGATTCTGCCTTGCAAATTAATGTCCCTTTACGATTTTTGATCCTTACTACATGCTCTAATGTATTAATACTTAGGAAAGTATTTTCTGTGCCCAAGAAAATATCCTTTCTTAGAGTTGATATGAACTTACGCTGAATGTTCGCTGGACAAACAGATTAGTTGATGGCAATTTAATTTTGCTACAGTTATTACTATCAGCCGATATAAATAATTGTAATTAATCATAATTAATTGTAATTATTTATATACAATTCCCTTTTGAGCTAATTTGCAACAATGTCTTTCCTACTGTTCTGGAACCTAAATGTGTAAGTTGCATTGCTGCCTATAGAGGGGTCAGAATGTTCTCGGATTTCATCAAAAATATCTTAATTTGTGTTTTGAAGATGAACAAATGTATTACGGGTTTGGAACGACATAAGGGTGAGTAATTAATGACAGAATTTTATTTTTTTTGGGTGAACTAACTCTTTAATGTTTGTGGAGTACAATTTGACTGGAAGGGTAAAACTAAGTTAATTTTTATTAGTTTCTTTGGTTACAGGTCATTAGATCTAGCGTTCTGACTGTATATGTGTGCTACAGTAAAAGCTGCACGTTAATTTAGAATGGTGATTGAACTGATTGTAATGATCTATGCATTCATTGTTTTAATGCACACCTTCCAATCAATCAGAGAGAATCAAAGAGTCCACAAGCAAACTGTTGAGAGCTGATGTTAAGCATTGAGAGTAATTGCTGATATAACTAGATTTCATTACCTTTCCACTACCTCAGCTCTCTCTCTGTTTTCATACTAAATTGGCACTAATATTGTAAATCTTCTTTTTGCTCTTTGATTTCATTTAACTCCTCAATCTCTTCATGTCTGAAGATCTCTTACATGGCTGAGGAGACAGAGGACTTGGTACACTTGATTTCTCCAGCACTCCCAAAGGTCTTAGTTCCTGAAATACAATAGCAGTTATTATGTATTCTAAACTATAAAGATAATAGTTAATAAAAGATCAAATAAATAAAGTAGATTACTGCTCACCATTATTTGAGTGCTTGTTTCACCACAGCCATCATCTTCTGTTGAATTATATTTTTGGTCTTCTTGGTCTTTTTTTTAGTTGTTACCAGTGCATTTTCCTGAAAATAGCAATCACACACTAAAAAAATGTCTATTTCCACACATTAATATCACACTACTGAACATAAATGCTGGTATAAAGTGCTGTGAAAAAAAAAAAAATCCTGATTTATTCTTTTTTGTGTATAGCAATACTAAATATTGTCAGATATTACTAAGAAATTTAACATAAAACAAAGGCAAATACAGTTATCATTAATAAACTGTTTTTATGTTTATTCAGGTTGCCTGTGTTTCATGCACTTTTTTAGAAGATCTGAACCAATTTAAGTCAAGTCACCATTATTTATATAGCGCTTTATGCAATACAGATTGTTTCAAAGCTCCTTTACAGTGATAAAAAAGAAAAATAATGATGCGAACAGAATTCACTTCTGCTGTGAAGCAGCTCTAAACAGTAAAAAGTTCAGCTGAAATCAGTATTGACTCAGTTATTTCAATAACTATATAAAAATCATCAAAAATAAAATAATTCCAATGCATCTACATAGCACTTGTGCAGAAAACAGTGGTGTCATCATCTAGTTCAGTTCAGTCCTCATCCAATAGTGTCAGTGGAGTCAGATCAATAATATTGCTGAATATTATGTGTCCCCAAATAAGCAAGCCAAAAGTCGACAGTGGCAAGGAACCCAAACTCCATCAGGTGACAAAATAGAGGGAAAAAAACCTTGTGAGAAAGTATGTTTAGTTTAGGGATCAGTTCTCCTCTGGCCAACAAATAAACATGGTGTGATTATGATTCAGGCTGCATCACAATTTAGTGTGAAATATACAGGACTGTAGGCCTACAAGTAGCTGGAGTTATTAATCTCATTTAAATACTATCTAAGATCAGGTTAACATTTGTGGCTAACTACAATGTGAGTGACCTTTAATGCATTTCCAGAAATAAAGTCTCACCAACATCTGTTGAGTGCCTTTTCACTTTCTCTCTTCTCCTCTTTCCCAATGCTTCCTCTGTTGCAAAGAGGGGTGCACTGAACACTTTTCAATGATTTTTTCCTCATGTCAATTAGGGGTTGATGCTCTCCTAGAAACAAACAAATACACAGTATATTCAGTGCAATTTTGTTCATTACGTTATTATAAATGATGTACTGATGCTATTGGAATGAGAACTGAACTGAGCTGGACAATGACATGACTAATTTCTACAGATCTGCTTATAACAAATTGCTGAGCCACTGCATAATTAAATGCATCTATATACACAGGGTTGTCATTGGTTGGATTGAGATGTTGATGTTTTATTAGATTAGATTTTAAGATTTTATAATAGGCTATAATTATAATGTGTTTTATTATAGTAAAAGTGTAGTAAAACAGCATTAAACCAGCGGTTTTGTCTTTCTATCAGACTTGAGTTCTGTGTGCTCTGTGTATCATAAGCTCCTCGCGCACAGACCCGCGGGCGACACAGATCACTACTGAAGCGGCGTTTCCTCTCATCTCAGCGGGTTGAATAAGATATATCCGTGAAGTCTCTTTACATCTCTCTAAAATTATAACTAAAGATATATGAGGACATTAGACATTATACTCACTGCTAAACTGGATGACTCGCTCCACCTCACCTGATGAACTTCTTCCGGAAAGCGTTTCTTCTCTTTTGTCACACTTGTGAATGGTCTCGGGGTGTAATGTTGTTATGTCTTTGAGCTTTAATTGTGATAGTTAACATATGAACGATGTTGTCAAACCAAACCGTATTTTATACTTTTATATCTATCCTGCAGTAGACACTACGGAAAAGACGCTGATTTACCGTTACAAGTAATCAGCTGCTCGCGAGACTCGTTGTCAGGACAACGACCGTTGGCGCGAAGGAAGATCTCACTCGCGGGCTATTTATCTACGCGGGTGAAATATTCCATAAGCAAATATTTTTTTGTACAAAAATATTTTTTTCGAATATTTTATAAGAAGTCTACGTTACAAAAAATAAAATAAATATACATTTACCAAGTCTGTAACCTACGACGGCGTTTTAGTGCCACGTTAAAAAAATTAAAAAAAATCTAAGATTACGACATTAAAGTCGTAATATTTCGAGAATAAAGTCGAAATTACGAGAATAAAGTCAAAATACTTCGAGAATAAAGTCGAAATATTTCGAAAATAAAATCTAAATATTACGAGAATAAAGTCGTAATACTACGAGAATAAAGTCAAAATATTTCGAGAATAAAGTCGAAATATTACGAAAATAAAGTCGTAATACTACGAGAATAAAGTCGAAATATTTCGAGAATAAAGTCGAAATATTACGAAAATAAAGTCGTAATACTACGAGAATAAAGTCGAAATATTTCGAGAATAAAGTCGAAATATTACGAGAATAAAGTTGAAATGTTTCGAGAATTAAGATTAAAGTTATAAAATTTTGAGAGTATTCTAACCTTTTGCGCATGCAAATTGCCTGGATTGAGAGCACCGGTCACCCGCAGAAGTTGCCAGGCCACTGGAATTTAGGCCTATTTGATTACTTATTTATTTATTTGATTATTTACTAATTGTTGCATCCGAGCGGCCGCATCATCTTACTGGGATGAGGAAGAGTCCATTTTAAGGACTCGCGGAAACAGCTTAATATCAAGAATATGATATTTATTAACAGACTGAACAGGAACAACTTTTTGTCTTAACATCAGCTCACACACCCAATCGACATTCCTTTGGGGGGCGCTGTAGCTCTCTTATTTAACCCTTTTTTAATACATTACAAATGTATATGTGGGATTATTAGCAGAAATCACACCATGTGTCATACTCGCGGGGACAGCAGGCTATGCTTGGAAATAATATTTCATGTCTTCCATTGCATTCGTTATTTGTAGTGCGCCAGCCACCCAATAGCAATAAGATTTGTGCTTTTGGTCCTTTTAATATAAAACAAAGTACCAGCTTTCAAAATCAGTTAGCGAAACACAAATTATGTGTCTTACAATAATGTGTTTTTCAAGCTCTTTAATGACCAGATCGCTGTATTTATGTGAATCAATTCAAGTATAGGCAATTGTTTTCTTTGTGAAAATTCCAAAATTCCAAATTTGTGAAAATTCCACCACCTACTCCGCAGAAACGTCTGTGGCGTCCAAACTTTCATTCCTCACATGTAGCCTATTTAATTAATAAAACGTTCTAAAGGTTGAAGTGGACTCCAACTCCTTAACATAAGTTATATTGTTTTCTTTTCTGAGGTATAGGCTGTAGGCTATAACATTAAGTGACTATTCACAAGCTGTTTTATTCATGGTATAATAAAATAAATGATTGGACATAATATTTAACGTCTTCCATTCATTATTTGTAGCACGCCAGCCACACAGTAATCGCAATAATTTTGTGCTTTGTTGCTTTTGATATAACACAGCTCAGCTTTCAAATTCTGTCAGTTTTATCACGAAATACTACAAATTATAAATGTGTTTTTCCTCTTCATTTCAAGTTTATAGCAAGATATAAAAGTGACGGAACATCAGAAGGCATGAAAAAAACAGTATAGCCTAAATTATAATGAAAATGTCTCATTATTGTAATCGGAAAGATGATTGACTCACATGCCGCTTAAACTGAAGCGAATACAGCGATCTGTCACGCCACATTAAAGAGCGTGAAAAAAAAACATTATTTTAATATAGATATTGTTTGTATTTCGCTATAAAACTGACCTATATTGAAAGCTGAGACTTTGAAATATCTCCTGGTGCTCCTAATCCTGGCCATTTGCATGCGCAAAGGGCTAGAATATACTCTCAAAATATTATAACTTTAATCTTCATTCTCGAAACATTTCGACTTTATTCTCGAAATATTTCGACTTTATTCTCGAAACATTTCGACTTTATTCTCGTAGTACTTCGACTTTATTCTCGAAACATTTCGACTTTATTCTCGTAGTACTTCGACTTTATTCTCGTAGTATTTCGACTTTATTCTCGAAACATTTCGACTTTATTCTCGTAGTACTTCGACTTTATTCTCGAAACATTTCGACTTTATTCTCGAAATATTACGACTTTAATCTCGTAATCTTAGATTTTTTTTTTTTTAACGTGGCACTAAAACGCCGTCGTAGTAACCACAGCACTTGCTACATGTTGCACAATACTGCAGTACATGGCCTATACAAGAAGACTTTAATTGCAATGAAAACAACCTCATTGCTATTAAAGTGAATTTACTGAACCTAATCATATGAGCTTTATTTAAAAAATGCTTATTTAAAAATAAATAAATAAATAAAATAAATTTAATCAGACTTAGCAGTTTTTGCATCTGAAATCTTCAGATACATTTGAACGTATCACTGAACTGCAGTTATATTGTATCTGTACTTAATTATACTGCAAATCTACAGTTGCACTTCATTGTACTGCAGTTTTACTGCTGTTGAACTTTAATGAACTCCAGTCATATACTCCATTATACTGCAAATCTCCAGTTGTAATTCATTGTACTGCAGTTATTTTTTGTAAGGGTTATTATTTAGATTTCCTTCTTCAAAGCACAATTCATCATTCATGCTGTACCCACATCTGCTCTCTCCAAACATAACCGTAAGCATAACTGTATCTGAGGATGAACGAGAGTCCTGAAAGAAAATATGCTCGCAATAGCTTGAAGGTTATTGCCCCCGTGCGATCAAACTCAGAATAACACGTATTTTTGTTTGTGGCAGTTTTATTACGATTAGGTTTTATTTTTGTATTTTCAGTTAGTTTATGTTTTAGTATTTTGTTATGTGGCTTTGTCAGTATTATTATAAATATTTCTGTATAGCCTCAGTTTTATGTTGTATCATTATTATTTTGTAATCCTGTGAATACAGAAAATTTGCATAATGGGAGCAGTATATATAGTATACTATGTATATATATATACTTACAGTTTTACTTACAGCTTATTATATATATATATATATATATATATATATATATATATATATATATATATAATTTAAAAAAAAAGTTTTACTTATTTAGAATGGAAGCAGGAGACTGAACATGCTGAATGCATTAATAATTTGTACAAACTTTTTCAATTTAAAGCCTGTTTACCTAGAATTCTAAGAATCCATTAAGTTTTAAAATTATGGTAATTACTTTTCATTTCATGCAGCTTTTTATTCTGAGGTTTGATGATTTATAAAGCACCCAAGAACAATGATTTAATTTCCTGACAACTCAAAGCATCCTGTATTGTTTTTGTGGGAAAGAGTAACACAAAATGCAACAGATACATAAACATTCAGCCATGCATAATGATGAGCTTTAATAATGTTTCCATGTATTCCAACCTCTAAGGCTTTATGTACAGCAAATGCTTCTGTCTAATCTGTAAAAGTGCTGCAATGGGAAATATATGACATTTTTACACATTTAAAAATCATGTGGAAACACAGTTCAACCAATAGCTATTAAAAATAAGCTGCTTAACACTGTCAATAGCATAGACATTCATTGCACCGATTAACAACATTAAAATTAAGTGACATTCTGATAACACATATTTTTTTGCAGGCAAAAACTAAATCATCATGCAAACCCTGTGACCGTCCATCGTGTTAAAGAGTTAATGGACAAACTTAAACAAAAGAACAACATGCATTTGTGATGTGACAGCTGTAAAAGTTAACAGAGGCACAACCGAGGCACCACTTGTGCAAAAGAAAACAAGACTGTTCTACTAACTGTTCTAAACATCACTTATTGCTTTGGTGCTAGAACAGAAAAATGGAACATTCCATATTTTTTCTTACATCAACACTAATACATTTGTAAAATAATCATGTGCTCTGTATGATAACATTCACAAAACACACATTATCCTACCAGATTTGGCAAGTAAATATTTGCTTTTAAGCTCTGCTTCTTGGCAACATGTAGTAGTCTATGTACTGTAAGTATGTGATAGAAGAATGAGATTCAGAATATGAGGGTGACAATAATGTTTATGAACTTATGAATGAATGATCATCTGTAAATACAGCCACCTGAAATAATTACCATTTTAAGGATTGTTCCGGGTTCAATGCAAGTTAGACAACATCTGTGGGATAATGTTAATTACCACAAAACTTGTTGTCGATTCTTCACCTTTTTTTTTCTAATTTATTACAGTGAGCCACCTGCAGTGGATGTGAATGGGGCCAATTTTTAAGTCTTTAAAATCAGAAATTTGATGCTTATAATATCATAAAAGCACTTACAAGAATTCTTCTGTTAAAATTAATGTATTATCTGAGCTGTCAATCTGTTTGAATAATCATATTTACAGTTGTTTTAGGGTTGTAATGCGAACAATGTTATACAAAATTGGAAATAACTACACAGAAAAAGGTTTGTATTCTTTCACTCCAAAATTACGTTAACATCTATATCTTGTGGCTACAGTATTGAAACAATGAGTATTGTAATATTTACAAATTGGCCCCATTCACTTCCATTGTAAATTGTTTTTTAAAGAATATTTTTGTCGCAATCAACATTATATCAGAAGTGCTGTTGATTGAGCTGAACACTGAATATTCCTTTAAAAGATTTCCAATAATTAAACAAAGGTTATCTTTAATATAACAGCTTTGAAAGTGTATGATAGTGTATACAAACAATGGCCACCTGTTTCTAAGTGTGCCTGGTATCAGTGCAGCCTACTGCAGTGGATGAGGGTAGAAACTCTCGCGCACCTAAAGCTCATTGTCTTACCTAATATGTACCAACAGCTCTACCTACTGGTGGATAGGGAGCTTTGTCCTGTCGGGAGAGATTTCTCTCCCATCCACATTCAGATAGCTGTAAATATCACAATCAGTGTGAAAGCTGAGAGGTGGTGCACTGTTGCCATGCGCACGTACAATCAACATGGTCTTCAGCAATGCTGGTGATCTTCAGTTACTTGTGGTCAGATGGGCTGAAGGAGACATTGGTGTGAGAATGTGTGAGAAAGAGACCGGCTAAGCAGTTGGCAGTAATGAGACATGGGCTTTAAGGATGAGAAGGTGAAAGGTCATGAGAGTTGAGATGAATGAGAAGCTACAGGTTGACCAGGTGAAGGTCAGAGGCAGTGAAGTGAGGACACAGTGCCATGTCAGGGTTCTTCAGCTGCTTCAAGATGCGCTTGTGGAACTTGGTGCGCACGCGATTGAACTCCATGATGTCACATGGATCTTCCTCGATCCAGAACCTGTGGAACTCCTGCATCAGATAACCTAAGAAAAAGAAATAATAAATAATACATTTAAAACAAAAATAAATAATAAATAAACAGTAATTATATTTTATAATGATTGTATAATTTAATATAATGAATAAATAAAAATGATCATAATTATAAATAATTTAGTAGCAGTACCTATAATCTTTTTATGGAATTTAATTGTATGTAAATAATAAAAATAACATTATTAATAATAAATATATAGAGAGGTACACACAATACTTTTATATTTTGTATTTATTTTAGAAGTTTAGTTATATAATTTTCATAAGTTGTATAATTTAAAGTTGTATAATGTTAAGTTTTAAGTTGTATAATTTAAAACAAATATTTGACAAACAACTTTATTTTAATATGCATAAAATTAATTTCCATGAAAGAATATAATAATAATAACAATAACAACAACAAAACAACAATAATAATAATAATAATTAAATATTAATTAAAATAAATATTAAAATAAAGTTATTAATAAATACAAATATTGTATGTATGTATGTCTGTATAGTATACAGGTAGACTGATAGATAAAAAGGTAGAAATATATATTTTTATGCATTTATTTTTAATATTCTTTTTTACAATAATTGTTAAATTTAAAATCAATAATTTGAATTGCATAAATTGTATACTTTGTCCACAAATATAATAATAATAATAATAACTAATAATAATTTTAAATTATAAATTTTATGTAAATTATATAAATAACCTAATAATAAATATATAGAGATACACACAATATTTTTATTTTGTATGTATTTATTTTAAATAATTTTAGTTATATAATTTTCATAAAAATGAATAATTGTATAATTTAAAACAAATATTTGACAACAACAACAATAATTATTTATTTATTAATTATCTGTACTCCTTTAGAGAAATTCATTTTACGCAAATTATATAAAGTTATTAATAAACAAATATTGTGTAACTATGTGTATATAGTATACAGATAGATTGATAGATGGAAATATCGTATCATTATTGTATCATTTAAAACCAATAACTTGAATTATATAAATTATATAATTTGTCCAAAAATATATAATAATAATAACAATAGCTATTATTTGTATTATCTATACTCTTTTATATTGCAGTTTTATTCATAATTTTACTTATATAATTTACATGAATATATAATTATATAATTGTGTAATTTTATTTAATAAATTGCCTCCCAAGAGTTGTTTTCACAATGACAACAATGGCAACATTATAACACTCACAGAAGGTCTGTTGGAAGTGCACTAGACTTGACATCTCTGGTGCCACATTGTACAGATGAGTCTTCAGAGCCCCGCTCACCAGCAGGGAATATGCCAGGTCTGTGATGTTTATGCCAACTATGGCAAAGGAGTATCTGCGCCACAAAAGATTTGGGTCAGCACAAAACACAATGTAAAAGAAATCCTTATTTAGTGTAAATAAATACTATAAAAAGTTAAGACACTGCTAGTGTTTGTCTGCATGATTCCGTCTGTTCTGTGCTTTAATTGTGTCTGTGTGTGCACATGTCAGCCACGCAGTGATTGAACAGGCTTCGTGCTACACATCACAGCTAATGCATCCTGAAATCTCATGACAAGTAGAAGAGCCTGATTCAAACCCTCACACAAAGCATCAGGGTTACTAATAACTACTGCACACACAGCAGAATTATTTTTAAAGGATGCGATTTCAAGTTTTCCTTGCTCTTTGGAGTGTTACAAGCTGTTTGTGCATAGATAAGATCCCTGAAGTTGCAAAGACTAAAGTCTCAAAACCAAAGAGATATTCTTTATAAAAGTTAAGACTCGACCACGCTCCCCTAAAACGGCTCATTCAAACACGCCCCCACATGTCTACGTCACGGTGTGGGGAGATTTGCAAAACACCGCCCAAACGTATATTATACGCAATGAAAGAAGGCGGGACTTTTATTGTCACTGTAGTATTGTTGCTGCCGCCGGCACCATGTCCTCGAGACGCTGTGTTTCCTTGTGAAAGAGAAACTACTTTGTTTGGGCTTCCAAAAGAGGACACAACTAGAAATCAGTGGTTAAGTTGTATTTACAACACTGTTCCAGAACAGTTCACCCCAAATATTCGAGTGTGTGCAGCACATTTTACGGAGGACTATTTCCTGAACCTGGGAGTAGCTGCCAGCTGTGCTCAAAAACTGTTTCTACAAAGTGGGGCAATTCCAACTTTGCAAGGACAGTCTGGCGCTTCTGACTCACAGCCTGTAAGTATGTTTTCATATTTAAAGAATTTGCCACTGACTATTCAAACATGAGTTTTGAGCAGTGTAGAGTAGTGCTTGTTGTTTGTCGTTTCTCCGATCACAAATGCAGAAATGGTAATGTTTACGCGGCACGATGCAACGCGATGCGTAAAAAGACAGTACAAGTCATTATAATCAGTAATTATATCCCCACTGGATGCAACAAATGCCTCGTGTAATGGGTTTTATTGTTTTTGTGTCGTCGCGCCGGGACACGGCATCACAATACGGTGAGGGGCGTAACATTTCCGTCTCACGCTTGAGGTATTCGGCCAATCGCAACGCACAGGATAGCTGGCCAATCAGAGCACACCTCGCTTCTCAGAACGATGAGCTTTGTAAAAAGCGACGCATTTCAGAAAGGCGGGGCATAGAGGAGCAACAATAATGTACAGTATGTGGAAAATAATGTGATTTTTGAACCTTAAACCGCATAAACATTGCATTACATCAAATACACAAAATAATGTTCTTTTTAGCAACGTCATATGACCCCTTTAACATTCACAGATTTAAGAACTGGTTCTTTGGTTGCTTACTGGCCCAAGTGAAAAGGGTTTATGCAATAGTTTGTAATATTCTGAACTCACCCAATGGCTTTGTCGAATTTCTTCTTGTCCCACTCAGCTTTGCTCATCTTGCTGTGTGAAAAACCAAAAATGTTAGAGTGTATCCATTCAGTCCTGTGCTAATAGTCCTTAAACAGCGACTACAATGCAGTCAACTATAAACGACGACAGTTACACACGTGAGATTCACTGGAGAAATGAGAAAGCATTCACGGCTACTAACCAACGTTTTAATGGAGCATAATGCCTTGTGTTTAGAGTGAGGTGAGGTTGGATGTTTCGAGATTAAAAAAATAACAACAACAAAATATAGCCATTAGACTGAGGCAAAATGATCAAATGAATTTCTTACTGAGAGAGAAAAGATGGAGTACCTGGCTTCCTCTTTAGAAACGTTCCTGCATATGACAGTGATGGGAATAACAAAGGAGCAGGAACAGAAAAAAAGGAATGTGTGGGTGTATGATGCACATGATGGTCACAGAGCATGCTGAAGGTGTAATTGATTGCAAAGCAATGAAAAAAATCACCTGTTAAACTAAACTTGGTATGCACACACAGTATAAAGCAATATACACTGATAAGAGCTTTCTGGGGAACTACACTGACATCCTGTGGCAAGATCCTGATGCTGTGTGTTGCTTTTGTTTGGTAATGTTTGTTTAAAGCTTAAATGTGTCTTAAAGCCTGTTAGTGATATTTTGGGTACTCTTTTAGATATAAATAACAGAGTATGTACAGTAGAATGTAAACACCTAAGAGGACTATGTGAAAGATCTGACCTGTGTTTGGGCTGCAGGGAGTCATGAAGAACTTGGAGAGCGGAGGCTTTGTCATGCTCTGCAAAATACCTGCAAATAAAAGAGGGAAAATTAGAAATTGAATTGTTCTGTTCAAAAACCCGTAGACTGCATTTTAAGGCCACATACAGTAAGTGCACTACTGACATGGTGTTTCAAAAGGTAACTTAATTATGCTACCTGAGCAAATGATAAGGCATTGCAACAAGCTCAGTGAAAAATCTACTAAGGCAAACAAACTGATTATAAATACATTTGTTTCATTCATTAGTGAAAAGTAGTGATAAAAATTAGGCTATTTAAGTATGGAGTAGTTAGCAACATGCTAACATAAATGTAAATGATAAAATGATAAAAAATAGTTCAGTGTTATTCAAAAACTTATCTTACCCAAAGTTATGTATTTAATGCTTAATAGAGTATGGTGTTAGC
Organism: Spinibarbus caldwelli; assembly: GCA_039654775.1. Lineage (NCBI taxonomy): Eukaryota > Metazoa > Chordata > Actinopteri > Cypriniformes > Cyprinidae > Spinibarbus > Spinibarbus caldwelli. The sequence continues at coordinate 12,560,733 of CM077259.1, forward strand.
TTAGCAACATGTTAATGTCAAAATTTATTGCTAACTGATCAATACTAGTTTTGTGTAATTTAAAAATGTATTTTATCCAATGTATGTTACGTATTTAATGCTTATTGCAGTATTATTTTGTTAGATTTGCAACATGCTAACATCAAAATCTTTTGCTAACTGATAACTAGTTCAGTGTAATTCAAAAACATATCTTACCCAAAATTATGTATTTAATACTTAATAGAATATTCTCAGCAGGCACACAACGTCATCAGACATTGATATTTGGTTAAATTTAGGTTGCGACGTCGGGTGACCAAAATTCAATGTAAATTCAATGTCTAATGTCAATGTTAAATTGGTGTCCAATACCGACGTCAGCTGACATTGATATTTGGTTGTTTTTAGGTTGTGTAACCAAAATACAACGTTAAATCAATGTCAAATTGACATCAACCCGATTTTCATTTTCAACCAAAATGCAACGTCTGCCCAACGTCAACCTGACGTTAAATAGACGTCCGGTGCCTGTTGAGTTGTGTCGTTAGCTTAGCAACATGCTAATGTCAAAACTTATCACTAACTGATAAAAACTAGTTCAGTGTAATTCAAAAACTTATTTTACCCAATGTATGTTATGTATTTTTTTTTGCTTAATAGAGTATGGTGTTGTTAGCTTAGCAACATGCTAATGTCAAAATCCATCGCTAACTGATAAAAAACAGTTCAGTGTAATTCGAGAATTATTTTACACAGGGAAGCTATATATTTAATATTTAGCCTATTATGGTATTGTGTTGTTAGCTTAGCAACATGCTAATGTCAACATCTATTGCTATTTTAATGGCACAAACCTATGTAGAGCATTTCAAATTGGTCTTTTATGGGTTTCCATGATGGTTAGGATGTTTCCAGAAGGTAGCTGCCTATGTAGTTACTACACAGCAAAGTCACGCTATGTTTTGGAACAAAGCTAAGATCTGGTATGATGTAGATAACAAAACTTAAGTACATACATTTAAATGACTATAAAGAGCTCATGTTTTGTCCTGATTTCACTTCAGTAGATTCTCTACTCACAGTAGGTTGTGCAAGCCCAGGAGACCCATGCCCCTGAAATCAGTCTTGGGGTCGTTTCCTTGGAAACCAATCTCACACCATTGCTTTGAGATGCGTCCAGAGAGAGGAGAATCAGGACGGAGTTCCTTCCAAAGCTGGTGAGTGAAAAGATATTTGAGAAAGACATCACTATTAGAGACAATACTGTTATGGCTGAGAGGCTGTACTACATTGTAAACGGTAACTGCCTATAATATATTTATTAGAAACTGCCATCAAAAGGCTGGCAACCGCTAATATTGAGTTACTGTTAGTACCTTCATTAGCATCTCCTCATGTGTTGGGTTTTCACAGTCATACGGCTCTCTACGCAGCTTCTCCACCTCCGCTACTAGGTTTCGGTAACCCACAATCTGGAACAGGCAAGCCTGGAGAGAGATGCCAAGCCTGGAAGAAGAAAAGAAATATAGCATATGTGCTCAAAAAGTAAGAGAGTTATCTGTAAATGCATACACTGTATCAGGGAATTATGGGATCCTTACTGTGGGTTAGTGTCAAGGTTAATCTTTTTCAGGGACATTATACCATCGATAGTCTTTTCCACAGAATCTGGGTGAATGCTGATGGCAGACTGCAAAAGCTATGGAGGTACAGTAATAGTAAAAAAAAAAGATTGTTCACTTATTAGCTAATATACAAAAAAAAAAACAGCAAAATACAGTATATAAAATATTTAGCCTTGTTGTAGTTTGAGATAATATTATTAAATATATGAATAAAATTCAAATATATAGATAACAATACAATCAGTCCCTCCAGGATTTCGCGATTCTGCGATCGCTGAATTTATCGCAAAATCAAGCAAACTCCGCAATTTTCGCAAGAGCTCGCAAATTTTCCGCAGATTTTGGGCGCAGAATCAATAACATCTCTGTCAAATCTTGCGAGAAGCATTCAAATTCAGCACAGAATTCTGTTAAAGCTACGGATATCAGAACAAACGCCACTGATGTGGAAACCAGGAAAAACATCTTTCAGTAAACACAAATCTCCACCATTCACCATGGATTTAACATAACTACAGGAACAACTTGTGGCAGAAATGGTCTAATGTCTTCAATTGTTTTTAAATGCTTCACACAACTTTTCCCAGCACTTCAAAGCTTTAAGTAACCAAATTTGAAAGCTATTTTTAATGTGAAGACATTATTTGTTCATCCTTCATGTTGCCTCCATTTATAAAGTTTCATAATGTAGGAAAGAACACTTATTTAAAAATAAAAAAGACATTAAATTACCACTATATGGCTGCAGAGACTTATAGGCTTATTAGCCATTTCCACTCCCTAATATATATTTTTTGTATTTATTAAATTATATTTAGACATTATGAGTGACAGTAATAAAAGTTAATTTTATCTGCATCTCAACTACCCAGACAGCACAAGTAAATCTGTAAGACGTCTGCTAAAGATCTAGGAAACATCTGTCTTGTAATCTGATAAACATCTCAGAAGCAGTTTTACATGCATTCTAATAAATCTCTATTTGACATCTGACAGGAAACGTCTTGGAGACGTATTGCAGATGAGCAAATACCCTAAAAAATACATCTTGCATATGTAAATGCAGACATCAAATAGACATCTCCGAGATGTACATGTGCGATTAGGGTGAGTGCTTTACTGTCAGGTGCTAGTGCCACCTTCTGTAGAACTTAATGGCACTTGTGCTGGTGTCCTCAAATATTAGTCTGGAGCCCTATGGTTCTCGAAGTCAGAAAAGTCATAATGTTAGAAGAATGTTGTCTGTGGTATATTTTCCCTGCAAAACAATAAGAAATGCCGCAAATATCACAGCAAATTTTGAGAAAAGCCGCAGCAAAATCAGTCATTTTAGGCCTCAAAAAACAGAAAAAAGTGCCGCAAAATCCTGGAGGGACTGATACAATGTGTCAACAAAAATTTAATCAAATTTAAAAAATAATTTAACTTTCTAAACCTCATGACTCACCTCATGTTTAGAGCATTTGAGTGAGGATTCTGTGAAATTAAAAGAAACATAAAATAATATCAAAATGTCCCCAAATACAGCCAGGTTACAGATATAGTGTTTTCTTGCTGTAGATGTACTACTAAATTCACTGACAGTATTTACCGAACTTGAGCGTCCTTCGAGCACCAGGTTTGTTATTGTAACAGATGCGTTGAAGCTCACATCGTCCAGTCAACTTCCTGATGACAAACTTCAAGCCCCGCCACAAACACTTACAGTAAAGGAACACCAGTAACTGGGTCAGTACCCTAGAAGATTCAGAGAAATAAAGAGGCCTGAATAAAACGACACAAGTCCAATACTGATGATAGGCCTAATACACCTGTGTATTCTGTCCCAGAATAAAGCGTACTCTATATGTGAGTACTCTAAACTTGAACTGAATAACCATCAGATGTGTATTTCATGAACAATGCTCGAGCTGTTCAAAGAGAAATGCACATTATTTTTCTCTTATAATGCTCTGATGTCTACAAAAGCTAGGCCTAATCCCCATTGTAAAAAACATGTCTGTGATTCGTGACAGAGATAAGTGGGCCACAGTTCTACAAAGATCTGCTTGATGAAAGCGAAATATCATTTTGAAAGTGTTATTCTCTAAACAGGTTTCATGTCCTGCATGTATCAAGCAGTATGTATTCACCAAAGGACTTACTGACATCTACTATGCATCTGTTTTGAGCCAATGCATGGATGAATCCATCCATCTATATTATAGACTAATCTAATTGCAGTCTAATTCACTACAGGAAACGCACTGGACTAGGAATAAACCTGTTTGAATCCGGCTGCTGATTACGTTGAGAGTTACTGCTCACAGGATAGACTCGCCTCCCCATCGGCACAAAATCAATTTGTGGTCAAACCTGTGTTTTGTACAAAAAGTGTTATCGTCTATCAAAGCCGATGAACAGAAGTGATGTGTCCTGAAGGTAATTCCTTTTTCCAGGATTTTAATAATAGCCAGTTCTGATATTGCATTATAGGGGTCTCTACCTCTAAACTTCTAGGTGAAACACAAATCTATATTTGTAGCAACCTCCTATTAGGTTTAGTGCCTAACATCATATAATTAAGAGGAGTGGCTGATAGGAAAGCATCTTTAGGTGATGAGTTTTAACTGAAAGGCAAGGGACGACTCCAAGGATTCTTAATTAAAAGGTATTTATCAGTTATTTACATTTAACATTTTCATAACCAGTATTTTTAAATATATAATAAAATAAATAATTAAAAACAAAAACACTAATATGTATATGTTTATTAATATTTCATAATTAGTTTATATATTTATATATAGAAGCAGGAATAACAATAATAACTGATTATATTTTATAATATAATCTTTGTTTCCTCATCTATGACACAGTAAATAATAATAACGATGAATTTAATGTGCATTTTTAAAAATAGAAAACGACAATATTTCAACTTCTAAGCAATAAGAAGCGAGCTATCACTATTAAGCAAGACGTACTTACCTCAGAAAATGCTTCATCGCGATTGTCTGCTTTGCTACAACAGTATAACTCACATTCGCGGATGGTCTGACCACCTGCACAAAACATAATTCAAAACAAAAACCACAGTGTATCTTTATTTAATCGTTGTATTGCATTCAAACAGCGATAATAATGTCTCGAGGTCGTCAGTGTGGCGTTAGGCGGATTAAAGACGTTGTCTCGGGCAACTGCTTCAACAACCAACCCAAGGTCTATACACGTTCACATATTTAATGTCATGACAAATGAGCTGTTTATAATAAATTCAGATAGCATGGGTTATATAATGCTGACAATCGGAGTCATTTACCGTCTCGACTTTCATTTTTCAAAAGGTGTTCTTCTGCGCTGTTCTCTATTCTACAGCACACATGGTCGTGTGAAAACAGCGTATCGAATAATACATCTGATAAAAGATAAATAAATGACAAGAACATACGTTTCAAGATGGGAATAAGCCTGTCCTCCTCTCTCTGTAAAGCAGGTACCTGTTATTCCTCCATGATGAGCATGTGAATTAGGGAGGGCGGGCGCTTCAGCATCGCAATGCAGAAAGACCCCAGAAGACCTGTCATTACATGAAGACTCATATATACATTTTATAGAATTGTTTTTCTATAATTTGGATCTCAATAGTATGAGTTTGCTCTTCTAGAACCAGGGTTCGGGAGGTCCATGAAGATATTCTAGTGTGGTCCTCAGCAAACTTTCAAGGGGGCTCCAGGATGACTTGCTATTATTTAAATTAATCAATTATTATAAATATATCAAAACAATCTAACTCTAAATTAAAATGGTAAAACCTCTCCTCAATACAATAAAATTGTTTCTAAAACTGTTATACTAACATACATTTCTTGAAACTTCTGGAATCACAAAATGAATATATCAGTACAGATTTATAAACAATCAGCTTTGTCATTAAGCAAAAATAGCAACAATATAGCCTTCAAATAGAGGGGCCCTCAAATATTGTTTCAGAAAACAGAGGGTCTTTGACACACACACACACATAAATAAATTGAAAACATCTGGGGCCTGTACCATGAAGCCGGATTAGCTGGCTAGCCAGGTAAGTTTCAGTTTAGTTTGCACCAATCCTGGGTTTTAGGTACCATGAATGTGGCTTGGCTTTTAGCCGCATTCATTGCCATAGTAACTTACACTCCAGGGCTAACCTGCTCCAGGGCAGGTTATGTTCTGAGTTAGAGAGATCTCAATCATCAATCATCATGGTACCAACAAAGCCGGATTGGAGTGGTTTGGTTTTGTCAAAACTAATCCTGTAACTCTGAATTTGTTCATCTACCATCACGGTACAGGCCCCTGTTCTATAAGCCATAAATGTTATAATGTAAAACCAGCTTAGCATATTTGACAAACACGACTACTATAGATTAACTATGAATGATAAAACCACTTTAATGGTCACAAATAATCATTTACAAATGTGGATACATAAAACAAAATAAACAAACATATAAAAACAGATGCAACATTAATAATAAATGTAACAAGTTGAATATGAAAAGCTGACTACATCCATCATTTCATCTAAAGTTATTTTTGATCTACAGTTTTGTAGTCATTTCATAACTCAAATAAAAATAACACACAAGTGTTAGATAAAGAATGTTACAAAGATAAAAAAAAAAAAAAAATGTTAATATAAGTAATCATACTGGATCTCATGTGGAATTGAGATGTTAGCACCTCTTAAGGTAATACTGTCCAGATCATTATAATGCATGATGACAACTTTCTGCTATGTTTTTTTTTTATTATTTATTTTGTGTGTCTGAACTTCAATCTCAGCCAATTTAAATAACATTTATATGCAAATGGTGTAAAAAAAAAAAAAAAAAAAAAAAATAGACTCAAGGCACACTGAATCGGATTTAAAATCCATAAATAACAGATTAAACACTGCCTTTGGCAAAAATATAGACCCTTCTAAAGCACATCTGTAAAATTCAATACTGTACTCTACACTGTAGAGCTTTAAATCTGAGAACAGAATCCGTTGCACTGTGGTCTGTGACTGGATCCTGTCTTGTCCTCATTCTCTTGTCCTTCCTTTTGCAGCCAGCCTACTACAATGTGTCCATCTTGTTGAACATCCATAGATGAAGCAAGATGATACGCCCTGTCATTAGTGGCATATGACTGATCTGCTGTGTAGGTCGGTACGATGTTGAACATGATGAAACCAAGTGTGATCACCACAAAAGACACAATGTACAGGACTGAGAACTGTGAAGAAAAAAAGAAAAAAGTTTCAAAACTTGTAAGAAACTGAAAAAAAATCAATGTGAACAAGACTAAAACTATTTCATTAAAAGATTTATTATATAAAGCAAGTGTCCACATATCAAGAACCAGTGCTACCGCTCAAAATGTCAACACCCCTGGCCAATTATCATTTAGCAAGAGGACTGTGACGAAGATATTGGAAAATGTTTTAATCTTTTCTTTTGTCCTGGCATTTTTATTGATTTGCTGAAAATGTAATATTTCTACTCACACTGTAGTGAAAAAGGAACATGCCACAGAAGAGACTGAAGAGATCGGCAGTCAGCAGTGAGAGGTTCACAGCTGTGGCGCTGGTCATCTTTACCACTACAGGCATGAAACTGTACAGCCCGTACATGCACAGAGTATATGCAACAAAAAGTAGGCCTACAGAATAAACATACAGGTATTTAGAGTACTGGTCACACTTTATGGTCCAATTCTCGCTATCAATAAACCATTAACTACTTTTGCCTCAAACTCTTAATTTTCTGCTTATTAATAGTAAGGTAGTTGTTAAGTTTAGGTATTGGGTCAGATTAGGGATGTAGAATATGGTCATGCAGAATATGTGCTTCATAAGTACTAATAAACAGTCAATATGTTAATAATATGCATGTTAATGAAATAATGAGGAGAACTGGAATTACTCAAATTTCTGTAAAACTTACTACATACATTTATTGGAATTCTGTGTAAATGATGACTAGATAATATTGCAAGCTAATGAAAACGAATCATTTTAAACTTTTAGTTACTCACAAATTGTCCAGTTCCAGCTGATGACAGGTATAGCTTTGGATTCAAGTACAGCCCTTAAAAAAAAAAACAAAAAAAAATAAAAAAAAAAAATATTGAACTAGGGCTAATGACTTACATATGCACTACTGTTCAAAATATGGGGTCGGTAAGATATTTAATGTTTTTGAAAGAACTCTCATTACTCCAGTCTTCCATGTCACATGATACTTCAGAAATCATTCTAATATGCTGATATTGTGCTCAAGAACAATTTCCTTTTATTATCAGGTTTTAAAACAGTTGTGCTGCTTGTTTTGTAGATACCATGATGATTTTTTTTTTCAGTTCAGTTAATAAGCATTTATTTAAAATAGAATTTTTTTGTAACATTATAAATGTCTTTACTGTCACATTTTATCAATTCAATGCATCCTTGCTGAATAAAAGTATTCATTTCTTGTGCAAAAAAATAAATAAATAAATAAATAAATAATACATCTTACGGACCACAAACTTTTGAATGGTAGTATACGTATAGCCTCCTTTTCAAAAGCAAGGCTATATCTCATGGTGGGGTCATTTGACTTAGAAAATTAGATGATGGACAAAACTTACATTTGCACACCACTGATGAGTGTCCCAAAGAGCCCCATCATGCCCAAGAACTCCACCCTGCTCAGGTTTTTCACTGTGTATTCCTGACAGACGTTAGACACAGCGTATAGAGCAGCACTGACAAGCACAAGTCCATCTCCCAACAACACATGACTACCTGCAGTGACAGAGACACACAAAAAGCCTGAGACCACAGAAACTATTTTTGTGCAAGATGACATTTCAAGCAACAAAAACCACAGTCTGTTATAAATTCTTCATGCAGCTTCTTTAGTTGTCCTTTTTATATAATCTTATCTTCTGTAACAAGAGTAAAATACCCTCAGGTTTTGGCAAATGATTCATGAGAAGCAAAACAAAAGAATATATAGAAGAAATATATTAAAGTATAATCAAGGTCTAATTAGATTATGCCTTTTTTGTCTCCTACTATAAAGTACCTACGTGAGCCTTGGTCTCTCCCTGCCAGCAGATCTGCTCCCACCATCGCACCGACTCCAAGCAAGCACACAGCCACAGCTATAAAATGCAACGGTCTATAGCGAGTTTTCAAGAAGATCCATGAGAGCACCATCAGAACCGGGATCACAAAGCAGTCCAGCAGCTACAACACATAAGTTATTATTTTAGCTCAAAATTATTAATGTTAGTGTGTGTCTTTTTTTTTTTTTTTGACTATAAAGAAAAATAATGATGTATTCTTACCTGTATACTTGTAAGGGTAGTGAACTGGTATGCCTTCACAACTGTGTAATTGGCTTCCACATCCGTAAGAGCCATCAGAAAATACTTCCACCACTTTGTTTTTAGAATTCGAAAAATATTATTTTCACCTAAATTATGAAAAAAATGGGATTAATCCAGTAAAAATATATGCCATATCTTCTGGAGGAGAGCTACCTAATAAGATTTTATGAGAAGTACGTTTTAATTTTGCATGTTGAGGAGACTCAATAAATAATTTAAAGACTTTAGTCCACAAGATCAGCCATGCAGGCATGAATCCTCAAATAAGTTTATTTAAAATCTGAAGCAATGATAAGCATGGTCATGGAAATTATATTCTGCCCCTCTAATCATCTGATAAAAGCAAACGTACCTCTCCTGAAGGCTAAGACTAAAGTATAGGTGAGCAGCAGCAAGGTGTAATTGAGGAAGCTTTGCAGCATTGGCGTATCCACCCCAGCATCTGCCAAATACTGACATGTAACTGCCGTCCCACATATCAGCATGGACAGGGCTTGACCCATTGCAATAGTTTTGCAGAGCTGCCTGTAGGAACAATTCTTAAGTTACCATCAATATGACAATTGTAACTTAAAAACATTAACCATTTTAAAACAGAGAGATCTTTAACATACCATGTAAACGCATCTTTAAACGTGAGATTCCATGGACCACAAAGAAATCTCCCCCAGCGGCTGAGAGCCCCCAATCTCCCATGTTCAAAGGAGTTCTCTCCCACTTCACCATCCATATTTTACACATACAGACCTAGAAAATCCAGAGGAAATGAAAAGAACTTCAGTGAAAGTCACAGGCTTTGATGTTGGATAACATCTAGTGATTACTGGTGGAAATCTCTTTAGGAATTTATGCACAATAATGCTGACCTCAGGTGGGCCTCTTTAATTAAAATATGCCATTCATTGTTTAATGTAACTTAAAGGTCATGAAATCAAAAAGAAAATTAGCCTTTTTTTAAATACTCACCAATGACAAGATTTAAATACAAGTGTATAATATTCTAAAAAGAAAACCTATACTGACTTGATCAAGACATAAAAAAAAAAAAATTAAAGATCACCATGTGGCAATTACAATTCACTTTAAATTAATTTTAAATAAACACTTTATTCAAAAAAAAGCCTGATATAAATTGCTGAAGGCTTTCAAAAACTAAAATAGGTTCAAGTCTGAGTGAATAACGCGGTGTATGAAAAAAATTAGTGTTGTTTACATATTCAAACTAGTTCTTTGGTCACAAATGCGGAACATCTGAGAATCAGTGATGGTTGTCGAGCCGCAGTTCTCAGAGCACGTGGCGACCTGTCAGGCACTTTAGACAATGTAGAACAGAGAAAACTTCTGGATCACAGAGATCAAAAAAAATGAAATCAATAATAGAAAATAATTAATTATTTTGCGTTTTAGGCTAAAAGCTGTGTAGCTTGATAGCAAAAAGCAAATCTCATTACCTTCTTAAGAGTTAGCCATGCTATTAGCTAGGCTAAAAAAACAAACAAAACAAAACTCAACGCCACGCTTTTACGAGTTAAAGAATGAAACCAAGCGTCTGTTAAGTACCTGAATATAATGGATCCGTCATGTCCGCAGTCTACGAGTTATCAGCTAAAATCCAACCACGTTATCGTCTTTCAATGAAAGCGATGAATCATAAATGCACTCGGCCAACGTAAAGCCCCGCCCATTTTCCCAAACAGCCAATTGCAGCTTAAACGTACTTCCTCTTTATGAAATTGTGACCAATGACAGAGACGCATGCAGTTTAAGACAACACGGAAGTTATGTGCATTGAACATGTATTAGGTATCCTAAATCGATTAGAAATTTACTTCATTGGTAAAAAAAAAATAATAGTTTTGAAATTGCCATATTTAAATGAGCCGTTAAATATATTTCTAGCGATGATTAATGAAAACTGAGAATAACGTTAGATTTGGAGACTGTATCTACAGTTGCAGCTGGTCGGCCTTCAGATTGTTATGGGAAAGATCCCATCGTGTCCTTGGACCGGGAACTGGCTCCAGATTATCACTATTCATACAGTAGTTATGATTCAAAGATATGTTACTCCTTAATATAATCTGGGTGAGAACTAAATCCTCAAGGACAGGACGTTTCGTGTGACCCTGCTCGATTAAATGTGAATGTGTCTTATTAATTAATTAATGGCGAGATGATAAAAGCAAAGTGTCATCCTGTATCAAAATATATTATAGTGTGAGTAAATTAGTATGCGCAGAATAGAAAGCGATGTAGATGCATTCATTGACTACTCCTTTCATTTAAAAAGTGTCTTTTATTTCTTTCTTTTATTCCTTCTTTAAAATATAAATATATGCATGGATAAACAGTAGTATCAGTGCTGCTGATGCAGTCTGTCTCAATGCTCCCTAGCAACCAAACCTCCTCAAACATCGCGAGACTTCACGGGGACTAAGTTGAAGAAACATGGCGACGTCTAATTTATTGAAGGTAGGAGGTCCCTGAATGTGAGAATATTTAGCATCGTTTGCGTCTCTCTTGATGTTATGACAGCGATCCTATGACTCAGTCACTGTCCGCTTCTAAATGCATCGATAAACACGTTGACTTAAAACGACATTGTTCGAATTGTTGATTGTAGCTAGTGGGGTTTTGTGCTATTATTATAATGTTTAGGGCTCAGAGCTGTATTTAAGGATGCCTTTTCTCACAAAACTTACTGCTATCTATCATGAGGCTGCATATGGATAATGAGAAATTATAAATACATGTGTATTTTTTCCTGAATAAAGTTGCAATATTGCAGGTTATGTAAATACTGCATTTATTCAGCCTGTGCATATTTATGTCAAGCCTGAAGCTCACCTGAGGCCTCTGGTTTCTAATCACACAGCTGTAATAATCTAGATACATATATTAAATCTAAGTTTACCTTCTGTTACTGTTTTGGTTGAATACTTAACAGGAAGTAAAATAATCAAAATCCTCCTTTCTTATTTCTGTTTTATAAATGCATAAAGCCTGTAATAATTTTAAACAAATGTTTATTGTTCTCATTCTCCTTTCTCAGAATAAAGGCTCTCTGCAGTTTGAAGACAAATGGGATTTGATGCGGCCCATTGTTTTGAAGTTACTCCGTCAGGAGTCAGTTACTAAGCAGCAGTGGTTCGATTTGTTCTCGTAAGTTGTCTTCGATGAGAGATAGTGTGGGCTGACAGAAATATCAAGACGTTTAAGTACATCCAGACTGATGTATTTTTTATTAAACTGATGGCGTTGTTTGGGTTTTATGCTCAATAATATCAATCAGGACTAACAAGAAGTTTTACATTGCTTATGAATATAATCAGATTTTAGACTTTCTCTTAATCCAGTGTTTGATTTGCAGAGACGTCCATGCAGTGTGTTTATGGGACGACAAAGGCCCAGCAAAGATTCACCAGGCTCTGAAAGAAGACATCCTAGATTTCATTAAGCAAGCACAGGCAGTACGTACTGTATATCACTTTTGCACATATAATAGGTGAAGTAAGTTCATTTTTCTCTGAAGAATAAATAAAGCTTATTCCTGTAATCCCGAATGTTTCAGTGCGTATTGTTTCTATTCGTACTCTTTCTGATCTACTTCAGCGAGTACTCAGTCATCAGGATGACACTGCTTTGCTTAAAGCTTACATTGTGGAGTGGAGGAAGTTCTTCACACAGTGTGATATTCTACCTAAGCCCTTCTGCAAGTTGGAAATCACCCTGCTGGGAAACCAGGGAAGCAGTAATAAGAAGTCCAACGTTGAAGACAGTATTGTTAGAAAGGTAGATTCTCTATATTATACTGGCTTATCATTTAAATGTAATTTTTATTGTAACATAACATCAACAAACAAATCAATCCTAATCATTTGTTGTCTTATTTTTCGCTTAAGCTTATGCTAGACACATGGAACGAGTCTATATTCTGCAATATAAAGAACCGGCTCCAGGACAGTGCCATGAAACTGGTCCATGCTGAGAGATTAGGAGAAGCGTTCGACTCGCAGCTTGTCATCGGAGTGCGGGAGTCATATGGTAAAGCTCTCATAATACTAAGCCTCTCGGGTTCTGTCCAGATGGACCTCTCTCCTGATGGACGCTCCTGTCCTCTGCTCTGTCTTACAGTGAATTTGTGTTCCAACGCTGATGATAAGCTCCAGATCTATAGAGAGAACTTTGAGAAGGCATATCTGGATTCCACTGAGAGGTTCTACAAGACACAAGCACCTTCCTATCTGCAACAGAACGGCGTTCAGAACTATATGAAATATGTGAGTGTGTTTTCAAACTGCTGTCTTGCCTAAACTAGAAAAATGTGGGTGACACTAGTCAAAACTACTGAAATTTTACTGCTGTGAAGTAAAATTTTTAAAATACTAGTTAGTTATGAATTAACTTATGTATTTTTTTTATATAACTGTGCAGTTGTATTACAATGAAAATACAATTCTGTCTTAGAAACAATTATATTATTATTATTAATTTATTATTATTATATAATCACCTTCAGTTATAAAATTAGTGAAGTATTTTCTAAACTTAGATACTGTTCAAGTTTTATGCGCATAATATTGTGGCAATTTTTTCCTTTAGTATCGAAAATGGTATTAAATAGCAATATTTTTCAAGGTATTATATTGAAGTTAAAAAATTCCAGTACTACACCGATTGTTTGTTTAACAAGCTTTTATGTGTATGAATGGTAAATCGCAGCACATATCTGAAGTGTCACAATATTTGAGAGTTGTTCATCCCAGGTGGCGCTTTTGATTGACAGGCAGATGGCAAGTTAAGAGAAGAGGAGAAGCGTGCACTTCGATATCTGGAAACCAGACGTGAATGTAACTCCGTCCAGGCAGTGAGTGTTCTTTGCTCCAAAAAAGCCCCCTGGTGCCGCATTATAAAATAATGCTTAGCGTGTAGTGTGCATACTAACATTGGATGCTCGGTTTGTGCCTTTTGCATTCATTCAGCTAATGGAGTGTTGTGTGAATACGCTGGTGACGTCTTTCAAAGAAACAATCCTGGCTGAGTGTCCGGGAATGATCAAGCGGAACGAGACAGAGAGTGAGTACGGCAGGAGCTCTGGCACCAAAGGCTCAGCAAGTTCAGGTTGGCAATGGGATACGGTTCCCATCTATATCTTGCCAAAACCTCCCCACCCATCCCACCATCTGTGTATTTGTGTGCCAATCATTGAGTCCACCAACCCATTTCAAGTGTAAACAAACCTAACAGCATGCAATTGTCATTTGTAAAGGGAAGGAAATGCCAAATGTTTGCATCAGCAGTACCTGCCTTTTGGCTTTAGAGCTTTTTAGACTGTAATGTCATGTTTTTAGGATCATGATAACAGCATTTTTAATGTTTCAGTGTGTTTTAATGTTACTAAAGTGTGTTCTGCTGTTGGTGTGTTTCCACAGAGCTGCACCTTATGTTCTCGCTGATGGACAAAGTGCCCAGTGGGATTGATCCTATGCTGAAGGACCTGGAGGATCATATCATGAGCGCAGGTCTGGCTGATATGGTGGCCTCAGCCGAGACCATTACCACAGTGAGTAGAGACAGTGATGGCAGATGCATCATGGATCCTGTATATGTGTTCAGTTGTTGATAGTGCAGTCACTGAATGATCTAGAAAGTAATTTGTTTTTATTAATTCTTGTGATAATATGTTGCTGGAAAAAGGCTCTGTATGACATTTGTTTTATTTTTGCAGGACTCTGAAAAATATGTTGAGCAGCTCCTAACATTGTTTAACCGCTTTAGTAAATTAGTTAAGGAAGCATTCCAAGATGATCCACGTTTCCTAACAGCCAGGGATAAAGTAAGTCTCAAGATGATTTATTCTTTAGTCCAAACCATTCACTGGAAAAGACTTAGAAAGAAAAAATATATTTATAAATATTATGTAAAATTATTTTTTAGATTTATTAGATAAAATAATATTACAATATATTTATATAAGCTATATAAATATAATATATACTGTTCAAAAGGTGGGGACAGTAAGATTTTTTTGTTAAATGAATATGGATGCATTAATTGATTAAAACAGACAGTTTTAATCACAGCACATTTATAATGTTACAGAAGATTTCTGTTTTAAATGAATGCTGTTCTTTTGAACATTCTATTAATCAAATAATCCTTAAAATATATTTTCAACACTGAGCACCAAATCACCATATCAGAATCATGTGACACTGAAAACTGGAGTAATGGGGGCTGAAAATTCAGCTTTGCCATCACAGGAATAAATTACATTTACATATATTAAAATAGATAAAAGTTATTTTAATATAATTTCACAGTATAACATTTTTTACTGTATGTTTGATCAAATACTGTAAGTGCACCCTTGGTAAACCTTAAAAATCTTTAAAAAAAAATCTTACTAACCCCAAACTTTTTAATTGTTAATGTACTGCATCTGTTTTTTTTTCTTTTTTATGAAGTGGAGAAGTGGTTTCCATTTTTCCTTTCTAATTTTATTATTTTATCTGCATATTTACGCAGGCGTACAAAGCAGTAGTGAATGATGCCACAATATTTAAACTAGAGCTCCCTCTAAAACAGAAAGGGTAAGACATCTTAATATATACAGTCATGGCCAAAAATATTGGCACCCTTGGTAAATATGCTCAAAGAAGGCGGTGAAAATTAATCTGCATTGTTAATCCTTTTGATCTTTTATTTAAAAAATTCACAAAAATCTAACATTTCATTGGATAATAAGAGTTTAAAATGGGGGGAAAATATCATTATGAAATAAATGTTTTTCTCTAATACACGTTTGACACAATTATTGGTACCCCTAGAAATTCTTATGAGTAAAATATCTCTGAAGTATATTCCCATTCATATTCACAATTTTGAGCACTCCAGGGTGATTATGAACATGAAATTATCCAGCCATGGCTTCCTGTTTCACAGAAATATAAATAGGAGGGAAAACAAAGCTCAAATTCCCTTAATCATCCATCACAATGAGAAAAACCAAAGAATATATTTCTGATGTGCAGCAGAAGATAAATGAGCTTCACAAATTAGTGAAGTGGCTTTAAGAAAAGAGCTAAAATTCCCATTCCCACCATCAGGGCAATAATTAAGAATTTCCAATCAACATAAAATGTTACGAAACTGCCTGGAAGAGGACGTGTGTCTATATCGTCCTAATGCACGGTGAGAAGGAGAGTTTGAGTGGCTAAAGACTCTCCAAGGACCACAGCTGGAGAATTGCAGAAAATAGTTGAGTCGTGGGGTCAGAAAACTTAAAAAAAAATGGTCAAACAGCACTTACATCACCACATGTTGTTTGGGAGGGTTTCAAGAAAAATTCTCCTAGCTCATCCAAAAACAAACTCCAGCATATTGAGTTATCAGACATGACTGGAACTTCAAATGGGGCTGGCTTCTATAGTCAGATGAAACTAAAAAATGAGCTTTTTAGCAGCAAACACTCAAGATGGGTTTGATGAACACAGGGATAAAAAGTACCCCATGTGTACAATGAAATATACTGCTGTATTTTTGATGTTGTGGGCCTATATTTCTGCTGGAAGTCTTGGACATCTTGTTTAGACACATGGCATCATGGATTCTATCAAATACCAACACATAAAAAATCAAAAAGTGACTGACTCTGTTAGAAATCTTATAATGAGCCATGTTTGGATCTTCCAACCGTACAATAATCCAAACACAAACCTCAAAAACAACACAAAAATGGGTCACCGTTCCAGTCCTCTGACCTGGACCCTATAGAAAATGAGTGGGGTGAATTGAAGAGAAGAAGCACCGTCATGGAGCTGGGAATCTAAAGGGTCTGGAGTGATTCTGGATGAAGGAATGGTCTCTGATCTCTTGTCAGGTGTTCTCTAACCTCATCAGGCATTACAGGAGAACATTTAGAGCTGTTAAACTGGCAAATGGAGGTTTCAAAAAGTATTTAATAAAAGGGTGCCGTTAATTGTGGCCAATGTGTATTAGAGAAAAACATTTATTTCATAATGATATTTCCCCCCATTTTAAATTCTCATTATCCAATGAAAGGTTAGATTTTTGTGAATTTTTTAAATAAAAGATCAAAAAGATTAACATTGCAGATTAATATTCACAGCCGCCTTTGATCATATTTACCAAGGGTGCCAATATTTTTGGCCATGACTGTACATATCTTCTGAAAATTAGTTTTTCTGTGTTGTTCTGTAGTATATTTTAAATACTGTCCTTTGTTTGCAGTGTGGGTCTGAAAACACAACCAGAGTCCAAATGTCCAGAGCTGCTGGCCAACTACTGTGATATGCTCCTTAGAAAGACCCCACTGAGCAAGAAACTCACTTCAGAGGAAATAGAGGCCAAGCTGAAGGAAGTGGTGAGTGAGAGAGTGGGTGGAGTGATTAATAAATATTTGTGGTTTACTGTGGCAGTATTTTTTGCAAATGTTACTCACACCTCTGTTTACAATTGTCAAATCAGATGCAATGTGTTAATTATTTATTTTTATGTACTGATTACAGCTCTTGGTTCTAAAGTATGTTCAGAACAAAGATGTCTTCATGAGGTACCACAAAGCGCACTTGACCCGCAGGCTAATTCTTGACATTTCTGCAGACAGTGAGATTGAAGAGAACATGGTGGAGTGGCTCAGGGTGAGAGGGCTTGAAAGCACGCTTGATGATGGATGAAAGATTTTTTAGTGAATCTCTTTAAGTGACTTTTGTGTGCATACAGGAGGTTGGTATGCCAGCAGATTACGTGAACAAGCTTGCCAGAATGTTCCAGGACATTAAAGTATCAGAAGACTTAAATCAGTCCTTCAAAGAAATGCACAAACACAACAAACTTGCATTACCAGGTCAGATATGCCACTTCTGAGCTGATGCTTCTAAACTATTCTTTTTTAAGTTTGAACTAATTATTATTTTTGTCTTGACACTACAGCTGACTCGGTCAATATAAAGATCTTGAATGCAGGAGCATGGTCTCGGAGTTCAGAGAAAGTGTTTGTATCCCTGCCCACCGAACTAGAAGATCTCATTCCTGAAGTTGAGGAGTTTTACAAGAAAAATCACAGTGGCAGAAAATTACACTGGCACCATTTGATGTCCAATGGCATTGTGAGTAGCAGCTTCAGCCCTATGTATAACAGCATGCTCTACTTCCTGGGAAAATAGGAGAGACCCAAAACCAGCCTCTTCCCATTGAGACTAATTTGTGTGTTTTGTACTGTCACCAGTAAAAAGCACTGAACTTTGATGCTGGCAAGCTCTACTACTGTGAATTGTGTTGCTGTAAACTTTTATTTAGTCTTTGAAATGTCAGTATTATCGCTACACTGGAGATTCTCCCTCGACTTTGACGTTTTATAGGGGTTCGTTGTGTCAAGGGAACAGATCAAGATTGGTTTCATCTCTTTTGTCCCTAGATCACATTCAAGAATGAAGTTGGGCAGTATGATTTAGAAGTCACGACATTCCAGTTAGCTGTGCTGTTTGCCTGGAACCAAAGGCCCAGAGAGAGGATCAGCTTTGAGAATCTGAAACTAGCCACGGAGCTTCCAGACGCTGAGCTGCGCCGGACTCTCTGGGTAACAGAGTCTTTATTTTGGTGACAGTTCCACAACTGTGTTTAAATGGGAAGGCCATGATCATGTGGAATATGAATGAAAGGATATGATGTGACATTGACTTTACTAGATCCTGCCTAACTCTTTGTTTTTGTTTGTTTGTTGTCTTAAATGTGTAGTCTCTTGTAGCCTTCCCCAAACTAAAGCGTCAGGTGGTTTCGTATGAACCTGTGGTGGGCTCTCCTAAAGACTTTGCAGAAGGCACTGTATTTTACATCAATCAAGAGTTTTCTTTAATGTAAGCCCAATCATCACACACTGGCTGCATTTGATGAAGAATGATAAATAATTTAAGTAATACTTGTGTTAATAAATCATATGCATATAAATCATAAATAATGTGCATATTTTCATCACATTCCATGCACTACCATTCAAAATTTTGGCGTTGGTACAATGATTTTGAAAAAAAAGATTCTTTATGCTCACCAAGGATATTTTAGTTTGTTAAAAATATAGTAAATGTGAAATATTTTTACAATTTAATATTAATTTTGGTAACACTTTATTTTAAACTGTCCTTGTTATACAAGTTACATGTACTTACTATTACAATAACAATAAATTAGGCATAATTACATGCAAGTAACCCTAATCCTATCCCTAACCATATAGTAAGTACATACAGTTAATTAATATTACTCAGTACTTAAATGTATAATTTACACTGTAACAAGGACACCTTAAAATAAAGTGTAACCATACTTTTTTTCTACTTCAGTTTCTTATAAAATGTAATTTATTACATGTAATTATTATGTGGTGGCAAAGCTGAATTTTCAGCAGCCATTAGTGTCACATGATAATGATCAGAAATCATTCTAATATGCTGCTTTAGTGCTTAAGAAATTTCTTTTTATGACATTCCTAATATTTTTGGAAATGTTTGTGTATTGCTGTCACTTTGATCAATTTCATGCATCTTTGTTGAAAATAATTATTAGTTTCTTAAAAAAAAAAAAAAACTTACTGAACCCAAACTTTTGAATAATCTGTATGCACGTGCAATTATCTATAAGTACATACTACGCAACATATCTGAGTGCATCATCTAAGTACATAAATTGCTGGACTGTTATGTTATGTTATTAATTATTGCATGTTTTAAAAGACCTCAGTTCAATTAAATGATGTTTTCTGCACAGAAAAAACTCAAAGGTCCAAAAAAGAGGGAAGATCAATTTGATTGGTCGATTACAACTCACCACAGAGAGAATGCGTGAAGAAGAAAATGAGGGCATAGTGCAACTTAGGATATTACGCACACAGGTAATGAAATCACTTTCACATGATCTTAATGATTGAGAAATATGTATATGTTTGTGTATTTATATATATGATCATATGTTCAGTCACACAATACTCATTCTTTATTGTACACATTTTTGAATAATGGTGAAGTAATGAAACTATGAATTAATTCAAACAGAAGTTTGAATTAGTCGTGATTTCATGAGGTGCATCCTGGGATGCTTTTCAAACAGCGTTGAAGGAGTTCCCATGTAAGCTGGGCACTTGTTGGCAGCTTTTCCTTCACCATCTGGTCCAACTCATCCATTAATTTTTTTTCTATGAAAATGTTAGTTTTGTAAAGACATTCAAATGCAGGCATTTTCAATACAGTTACATTTGTCTGCTAAACTAAATTCAAACATTTAAGCATTAACCTTTATATCAAAACTATGAGAAACATTTCAGACAAAACATTTGTCTAATATGCTGACGTAAATCTCAGTTGTCACCAAGCTCTTCTTCCTCACTCTGTACAGGAAGCTATCATTCAGATCATGAAGATGAGGAAGAGGATCAGCAACGCTCAGCTTCAGACAGAGCTGGTGGAGATCCTAAAGAACATGTTTCTGCCCCAGAAAAAGATGATCAAAGAGCAGATCGAGTGGCTGATAGAACACAAATACATCAAACGGGACGAGACGGACATTAACACATTTATCTACATGGCGTAGCCGACCACGCCCAGTGCACTCTGGGACGTTTTTTTAAGACACTAGCTCTCCTTTGGAGGATTCCATATCTGATTTCAGCTCAGTGCCCAGCCTGGCCTGCTGGGTGATTGACTAGATTTATCTCAAGACACATCACGCTGAGAAATTGCTGACAAATCCCTGCCTTACTTCACAAATCTATGAAATGAATAAAAGCGAACTTTGGAAGAAATGGAGGAGTAAAGTGAGCAGAGTCTGTGTGGCTAATTTATATGCATCTTGTGCAATCTTTTGATTACGTTTACCACCTTCGATGTAAACGCGCCAGGTGAAAATATTACTTTACTTTCTGAAAAAGCCATCCAGCTGTGTTCCTTTTGAGTTCACTGCTGGCTTATCAAATTAACCTAGCTCTAAACATCCAATAGTAAACAACACTTGCCTTATATTGTGTTAAGAAAATGTAAAGTTCAGGCCAGTGGTGTTGTTGTTAGAAATGAAATTATCCTCATGATTCACAGCATTATATGTTATTGCACAGAACTGCAGGCCTCAGGCGGTTTTTCCTCTTCAGTTGTTTTACCCATCAGCTCACAGTCTCTGCTTAGTGTGTCCCTGTTTGTCTCCCTAGTGGCAAGTTAGCAATGTACACTGCCGCTGTCCATGGTGCTGATGCGATGGCCACTTGCTTCTCACTAGAATACTGGAAGAATAGTATTATGTTGAGTTACGCGCTAATGCACTTGGCACTCATTCTGACAAAAAACGACAGAATGCATCATTTATTTATTATTGCAATCACTGTGTTATTGTCAGCGTGTGTGTGTGCGCGCGTGGGTATACATTGGTGTCTACCCCGCCGCACATGCTCAGACTAGGAGTCCCCGCTCCGCTCGTAGGCCCCTCCCAGACACGCGTGAGAGTGATCCGGAGCTCGGAGAAGAGCCTCAGTTGCACGGGACCGCAAGAACGTCGCTGGATCCCGGGAGGACCGGAGAGAGACGCCACCGTGAGACTGGAGTTGTGCTCAGGTATTAGATTATTTCTCAGGCAGCGAGGCCGTGCTGGTCTATTACACGAGCGATGTGTCTCATCAGATCGAATTTGACACGTTTTAGAATGCGAGAATGTAATTATCCGAACAAACGAGATGAGCGCGCTGATTTATGTTGATCGTCTTGCGTTTTAAGAGCGAGAGGTAAATCTTGCCACCTGACAGGACGCGCGAAAAAAAAATATTCCTCTTTTATTAGATGGAGACTCGTAGCATAAATTGTCATACATTTAAAGCTAGTGTTGGAACTGGAAGCTTACTGCATCTCTTCGTGCATTCGGGCAAAGTAGAGCCCAACTGATCTTGAACAGAAAAGGAAATCACTTTCCGTCGTATGTCGTTAATTAGTTGTCTCCACACCTTGCGTTTCTTATTAAGATAAGTTTGACCACCGGGTTGACAGGAGTGGGCAGTCCCTCGCTCATTAACGGGAACCTTACTAACCTGCTTTAACCTAGAACAGTTAATGCAATAATCATCTGATGACATATTTGTGTTTGCATGGTGAAACCTTATGGTGTTGTGCCATCAGTTTTGGGTAGTAATGTAATCTGGTTAACCTAATCTGATCATGCATTTGTAATTAGTCTTCATTACATTTTAAAATATGTTTTTATGAATTAGCTACACAATTGTGCCGGTTTTGATTACTAATCTATAAATTAGTTTGTTAAATAATTCGTTAATATCTCTAAGGGAGACCCAGTATATACCCAATATATTACTGTGTAAAGCAATTTATGTTTTCTTAGAAATATACCTCCAAATTATACATAAATTACAAAAGACCATTGCTAGTTAACTCCCCTTTATAAAATCCAACTGGTAGCTGTGTTATCTAGCTAGTCTAAGATGATTATTAGCTCGTCAGGTGGCTGACCAGACACCATGTTCTAAAAACAGCTTGACCACCTTAAACTGACCAATTGGTAGCTGGTTTGTTGCTAATCCAAGTTGCTTTAAAAGAATAAAAAATCTGTCTAGAATCCAGCTACCATTTTAAGACTGAGTTTACAGGAGAGCTAGAAAAGTAGATTTTACTAGTCTGTTGAGTTGATTAAGTCTGTTCTAGTTTATCTGAGTTGGTACATTCTGGTCAATTGCTGATTGATTAGTCCTTGGTTGCGTTCCTCAAATTGGTATGACCAACTGGTAGGTGGTTTATTGCTGATCTAAGTTGGTTTACCAGCTAATAACCTGGCTAGAATCCAGCTACCATCTTAAGACTGATTTTCTAGTAAGGCTAGTAAACTTGACTAGTTTACTTCTCTAACAGTAACACTTTACAATAAGGTTCATTAGTTAACAACATTATTAAACATGAACTAAGAATGAACAATACTTTTACAGCATTTATTAATCTTAGTTAATGTTAATTTCAGCATTTGCTAATGCATTATTAAAATCACAAGTTGTGTTTGTTAACATTAATTAATGCACTGTGAACTAACATGAATAAACAATGAACAACTGTATTTTCATGAACTAACATTGACAAAGATGAATAAATAGTGTAATAAATGCATTGTTCATTGTTTGTTCATGTTAGTTAATACATTAACTAATGTTAACAAATGACACCTTATTGTAAAGTGTTACCTCTCTAACTAGTTCACTAGTTCATTGTAGCTGGTCTAAGATGGTCGTTAGCTTGTTGATCAGTCACCATGTTCTAAAAACCAGCTTGACCATCTTAAACTGATGTGAACAATTGGTAGCTGGTGTGTTTACCAGCAAATGACCATCTTAGAAAGCAGCTACCATGTCTCAAAATAAAGCTATCATCTAAAGATTGATTCTTCAGCAAGGCTAATGAACTTTACTTATCTAACTAGTTCTATTCTTAGCTTATTAGCTGGATGACCCGCCACCATGTTCCTTAAATCAGCTTGACCACCGTAAATGTGATGACCAAATAGTAGCTGGTTTTTAGTGGTCCAAGTTTGTTTACCAACTAATGGGGATCATCTTAGACTAGCTAGAAACCACCCACCATCTTAAACTGTATTTTAATATTATCAGTTTGCTAGTGAAAATAGTTGACAATTGTATATTGAAATGAGTATTAATTAGTACAAATTAGTGATTGAGGTTTTTATCAAAACTTGGAATTTCAGTGATATAAGAA
This sequence comes from Spinibarbus caldwelli, assembly GCA_039654775.1. Classification (NCBI taxonomy): domain Eukaryota; kingdom Metazoa; phylum Chordata; class Actinopteri; order Cypriniformes; family Cyprinidae; genus Spinibarbus; species Spinibarbus caldwelli. The sequence goes on from CM077259.1 coordinate 12,584,491, forward strand.
TTGGTTGATGATTATGTAGTTTAATGAAGATGTTGCTCTTTGCTTTTTATGTGTCTTTTTGTCGAAATAGTTCGAAATTATTCTTTGTGACACTAAAGAAAAGAAGTGTTGAGATTATATTACCTGATGTGTAATATAAAATATTATGTTATTGATAACCGTTGTAGTCATGCAGTTTATAGACTGAATTTCAGTAGTAACCCATCCAACACTGACTGCAGTACATTTTAAATGTAGCATATTTTGTAATAGTGATGTATTCGAGTGTTCATTGTAAGTCATGGAGTGTGAGAGGTAATTCTAGTCATACCGTATGGTTGGTGAGATGGCATACTACATGTATTCATGAGGTGGCTGCAGTGACGCAGCTGGGATACCCTGAAATGGTGATTGTCAGAAAGGGGAGGGGGTTTTCATCAAGCTCTTTGGTGCACTGTCTCTCTGCCTGCTTCTTCTCCAGCACTCTCTACTCTACCCCTCCTTTTACTACCACAGTTGGAGTTTCTGTAGGTAGTGCACCATGTTGGCCCTGCTGTCCCGTGGGATTCATACAGTGCATTTTCTTCAGGAACTCAATTTTCTGGGTCTCACTTTGTTTTTTCACATTAAGCATGATGTTTAATAGAGCCGAGACTGTAAACCACATCATTCCACTAGCATGCTTGTAAACTTTTATGAGCTAGCGGTGCATAAGTTAGGTGTGAGAGAGAGTCAAAAGGCTACTATCTGTCTGTCAGCTGGCACATTACATCTGTCATTAGGCTTAAGCCTTATGAACAGATGCATATGGTAATCACATAATATTCTTGCTGCTTTGATCCCTCTGTTCTACTCTTTGGAACCCTGAAGTGTGAAATCCACTTGCAAGCCTCAGCACTTCCTACCTGCTTCCTCCCATCAGGAGGTAGAGGAGAGACCGTTTGCCTTGTCACGAATCAGTCACGAGACGAGGCCAGGCACCATCTGCCGTGCTGGCTGTCCAACTGCAGTGTTTTCATTTCCCCAGGTGCTCCAGTCAAGTGTAATGTACAGTCAAGTTAACCGCGTTTCCAGTACCAAACCAGTCCCTAGTCACATACAAACACATTCTCAGTTTAAAAAGTGAGATGCAATAAAGCAAGGAAAATTACAGGTTCAGTATAAGTTAAGCTAAATAGAATGCATTTGTGGATTAATGTTGATACCACAAAAATGTGGCAAAAATTTTCACTTTTCTTGGGGGGAAAAAAAAGCAAAAACCTTGTTTACAATGAGACACTAACAGTGGAAGTGAATGAGGCCAATTTGTGAACTTTAAAATCCTCACTATAGCCATGATTTATAAATGATATGCATGTTTAAGATGATTTTATTGTGAAAAAAATGCTTTAATGACCATAAACCCCAAAACAACTGTAAAAATGATCATTTAACCAACATTCTCCAAAAATTGTCTAATTCACATTTATAGGTAAGTGTCTCACGATAACATTGAGTTTAGCTTTTCTTCAAAGAACAAAAAATGTTGTGGTAGTGAGTTTTTAATATACTATTGTAGTATGTATCAATATTTTGAATTTTATTTTTATTTTATTTAGCTTTTATTTTAATTCATAATTTTAGTACTTCAACTCATTTTATTTGTTATTTGCCAAGGCAACATTTTTCATTTGTTCATTTTTTTTCTCAGTTTTGTTATTTTTGATCTAATATTTATCTATTTTTTATTTTATTTCAGCTTTATTTTTATAAAGAAAAATATTTTATTAGTTTTAGTTAACAGTAACAACACTGGTGGTAATCAACATTTTCACAAATGCTGTCAAGTTTATGTTACTTTTATTCAACCCCCAATATTATAACATGCAAATATGATGTTGCTATTAGGATCGCCAATAAATGAGATCATCAAGATGAGGAAGAAGCTTCATCCCATATTTGATAATTTGATATTGCTTGACCATATGATAATGAAGCTCTTATTATCTAAGACTCCAGTCTTTACATTTTCACTGCAGAGCTGGCCATAGAATGACATAAGCTAGAGTTTTCTGTCATTAGTGCAGAGAGAATGGACAGAAAGCTGAAGACATAATTAATCTTCCTGAAGGTCTGGGAGTGGAGATGAATAATTCACCGCAGTTCGGCTCGCTCAGCTCTCGAAACTAGCCTCTGAGAGAGCCGTGATTGACAGACTGCCCATGCATTTCAGACAACACGTTAGAAATGTGCAGAGAAAGATCCTTTTCTGTAGATCTGGACAGATACGGTGTGTTGTAAGTGGCGTCTCTGGATGTGATGTTCTCAAGTTTCGCTCATCTGAACTACTTTCAAACTCTTGAATAGCTCTTATAGACTCATTCGGTCAAAAAAAGGTATTCCCCAGTCAATGAAAGAGGGGTGCCAAACCAACTCACTCATCCCAGTAGGCATCGCTTTTACACAACCAGTCTCTGAGATGAATACAACTCTGTAATGATACGTTCCAGTTCAACCTGGATTTGAAGCAAAGTGTCCCAGCTGCGCCGAGTCACAGTGACATGGTTGTTCTGCAGGTACTGTTCCTGCTGCTGACTTCATCTCCTCCTGCCAGGCAGAGAAAGTGTGTGCTGTAAATTATCAGTACTAGAGGGACCGGTTCCTTCCGATCTCAAAAAGAAAGCAGTTGTATTGTGATCGCATATCTTTTGTTCGTCTATTCTAATTGCATTTTTAGACTCTGTCTCATGGAGTCTGGCCAGGTGCACACTTTTGACTTTGTTTGGTTCACAATGCAGCTTACTCTGACCTGGAAATGCCCACTTAGACAGGAAAAACAACATCTGACCAATATGCAACGTGACCAGATAGTTTGTTTTATTTTATTTGGCATTTAGGGTACACATCAACATCCAAAAGTTTGAAGATTATTATTTTTTTAAGAATATACTCACCAAGGCTGCAGTTATTTGATCAAAAATGCAGTAAAAACAATAATATTGTGAAATATTATTACAATTTTGAATAATTGTTTGTGTTTTAATATAGTATAAAATGTTAGTTATTTCTGTGATGGCAAAGCTGAATTTTCAGCTGTCATTCCTTTAGTCTTCAGTGTCACATGATCCTTCAGAAATCATTCTAATATACTACTGAGCAACATGGGAAAATGAATTTAAATATTGTTTTAAAAAATGCTGGGTAGTAACTGATTATTACATGTAATCTGTATTACGTAATCAGATTCCAAAAAAGTATTTGTAATAAGTTTTTTAAAATGCTCATAATCAGATTACAGTTACTTTTTATGGATTACATAATTACAGTTCATGCAATGGCAGTAAATTTTTCGTAATTTATTGATCCTCCCTAATTGTTATTCTTTTTCTCTCTCTTTTAAATTGTTAAATGTCATATTTGTTTTCATGTTTATTTTTTTCTTTTCATAGAATGCATGGATTCCTAAACAATTTTGTTAGACAAACAAATAAAAAAATTATCTGAAATATCCCTGAGCAATTATTTCAATAATTTAACAACATATTCGCATGTTTACAGTTAACTGACATCAGAGAACGGTTACATTGACAGGCAGGTAAACAAAAAATATTTATATTCTTAGCCTTCAAGTGTTTAAATTATTTTTATTTTACACTTTTATCACTGAATTATTTATTAATTAATTATTAGCTTTTATCAACCCACTGGAGCTCTTACAGTAAGCCCAGTTTTGGAAACCCTGGTGTAATGTAGTGTTTAATGCATTTTATGAGGTTGATGTCTTTTTTTGTTTTTGTTTGTTTTCATGGTAAATTTAAAACAAGTTTGCTTTTTTTTTTTTTTTAAGTAATCTAAAAGTAATCTAAAAAGTAATCAGAATTCATTACCTAAAATGAGTAACATAGATTGTTACTGACTACAGTTTTCATCATGTAATCTGTAATCTAACAGACTACAATTGTAAGTAATCTACCCAGCTCTGTATATATATATATATATATATATATATATATATACATATACATATACATATTGTAAAGCTTAGTCAGTAAGTAACCCAGACAAAAAAATTTGATGCTGCTAACCTGTCAAAAATTTCCAACTGATAAAACTTGTGCTCCTACACTTCCAAAGACAGCATGCAGCCACCCAAATCATTTTAGAAGTGGTGGTGATTTCACTCCATTTTTATGAGCAATATGCTTGAAACAGATAATGAACAAACACAGAGTTAAAAAGTCATGCACGCATGCACACAAATGTTCCTGTTGAAGAAGGTGATGAGATCTTTACCTGAGCTGACAGGAGCAAGAGCACCTTGCACTGTGTCTGCACTGCTTCTGTCTCACATTGCCAAATCTCTCTCTCTCTTGTGTTGTCCCTCTGTAGGCTGAAAGATGTTCTCCTCTGTGAAGGCCTTTGAGGGGCAGCATTACTCCACCCTCAAGAGGCAGTGTCTACAGAGTGGATGTCTGTTTGAGGACCCACTGTTCCTGGCCGTAGATGACTCCCTCTTCTACCAGGGTAACAGGATCGGCCGTGTGCACTGGAAAAGACCCAGGGTCAGTGCTCAGATCTCAGGTCTCACAGTTCTTCATTTAGTAGATGGAATATACAGTAGGCCTGCATTGGTTGTGGTTCCCAGGAGGTTCTTAAACAGATTCCAGGTTGGAAAGGTATTGATTTTGCTTTGTTAGACCTTGAAAAGAGAACCTTAAATATTAATACGTTCAGTTTCTTTTAATGTATTTACATTTCAAGTTAAGTCAGTTGTGTTTCTATAGTGCTTTTCTCAATACATTTTGTTTAACAGCAGCTTTACAGAAAATCATGATGTTAATGTTTAGAATATTTTAATATCTTTATCAAGGATGTGTTAAACTGATCAAAAGTGGTAGTAAAGATATTTATAATGTCGAAAAAGGTTTAAAATAAATCCTTTTTTTTTTAAACTTTCTATTCATCAAAGAATCCTGGAAAACAAATGTATTACAGTTTACATAAACAGTAATTATTTACAATGATGCCATTATACTTGATAACGACAAGAAATGATTATTGAGCAGCAAAATCTGTATATTAGAATGATTTCTGAAGGATCATGTGACACTGAAGACTGGCATAATGGCTGCTGAAACTTCAGGTTTGTCATCACAGGACCATATTCTACATTCCCAATACCTAAACTTAACATTTACCTTACTAACTATTAATAAGCAGCAAATTAAGAGTTTATTGAGGCAAAAGTCATAGTTAATAGTGAGAATTGGACCTTAAAACCGTAATTGACCGTTCGCAAAGAGCTTGATTGACAGGCGATCTGACCAATCAGTAATGATAATAATCTAAGGAATTCCTTTAAAGTACTTGTTTTGCGTACCAGAAAATCTGTCATGTCGGGCGCTGTATGCATGGCTTGCAGCGCTTAAGTTAAATATTGAGTGTTAAATAATAAAATAATATGTTAAAATGTGTGCTCTTATCATTCTGTGGACAAAATCCTGTGAACTTCGCCCCGATCAGGAGTTGTATACAGTATTCACATGTGCGCTCATCTGTTTTCAGTGCAGCTAACCTCATGCCATCTTCCCACTCATTAAACTATGACAGGTCCTTTATACTGCAAAAATACCGTCACTGCGACACTCTAAAGTGATGAAACTATGGCGCCGTGTGCTTTTTATAACTATTTTCATAGTTTTCACGTTATATTGTTGGCTCTGAAAATATGTAAATGCACATGCCCAGTAGCAGCAGCTGTATCCCTTCTAGCCCTAACCATAAATCAGACAGAAGAGTAGATTAACTTCAGGGGACTTAAACTTGAAAAATGGTGTGTTCCGCGGTTGAAATAAAATACTTTCTGATGTTTATTCATGTTCATTTCATGCTTTAAGTAAATATGAAAAGACGATCGGTTCACGTGTTTGAACTGAAGCATTACAGTGATCTGTCACGACACATTAAAGAGCCACAAAACGGTATTTATTGTTTGAATTTCTTTAAAAATGACAAAATTTGAAAGCTGAGAGTCCTGAGACCTTGTTTCATATCAGAAGTAACCTGCTCTGTCTTGTCTGTCGGCATTTTGTCAGCTTCCTCTTTGCTCTACGATGTATTTTTCACTGCGTGAGAACGTGATCTGTAGTGTGAGAGCAGCATTGTTTGACGGTCGTGGCAACAGTAACTAAGGAGGGCGGATCTTTGCGAATGGTCAATTACTTATAAATGGCCATGCATGCCCTTAAATATAGTCTTTGTCTTATAGTCTAGATGCTCAGCAAGATGGTGAGAATTTTTAGAACAACACAGATGTGCTAAAAATAGGATTCTCCTTGTTATCAGTCAATATATACGTTGATCAGTATATACTGTTGTCATCATCAGTCTAATCAATAATCATTGTTACTGTCAAGCCAAGGCAGAAGAAAAGGTCAGTCTGAAGCATTCATCCGTAATGGAGGTCTGTCATCCATCATCGGATGACACCGAAATTCCAAAACAAATTTATAGACTTTTTGTTTTTGACTTTTTGTTTTTCTAAAAAATTGTTTTTCAGACAGGGTTGTCCGCATGCTTTTTTGACCATATAATGTCAATGTTAGTTCACAAGGACACATTAGATTTGTGAAACCTTATTGGCTAGGGGAAAAAGACATCAACAGACTTCTTGAAGCATCATGATGGTTTCCTGCGCTTCATTACTCTTTTCTGAGTTAATGATACATTGCAGTTTCCTAAAAACTATCTGTAACAATTTGAATCCCAGGGATGCTGTGTGATACTTCATCCCCCCCCCCCCCCCCCCAGTTCCCGTCTCGCCCAGGGGCATACTAAGTGTCAAGCCTGTCCAAGTCAATTATCCCTTTCACTCACTCACTCACTCCTGGAACGAAGCTTGACCCAGAATCTCATTCGCACATGCGCTCGCTGAAACACACCAGTGAAGTGTTCCAGTCCGGGGCGTCTGAATTGCACCCACAGCAGCTCCTGTCGTCATTAATTCAGGTTATAATTGAAGCGGACACTACAATTGGTTCTGTCTGTACTGCAGTTCAACACTGCAAAGCTAAAATCTCCACCTTCTTAATGGTCACAGGAGCAGCAGTGGGAATATATAGGGATCAAGTGCAGACAGTGCTAATATCACATTCATTGTGTTGTAGTGATAATTAAGACTATAGAGACTGAGTAATGATGCACAGACTCTCTCTGCATCTGAATTCTTACTTTTTTAGATCGCTTAATGGGGTTGTGAAGAATATGTTGGACTTTTAAGATTTGATGAACTTGTTTTTACCTGATTGCTTTAGTTTATTGTAATTTAGTCAAGCTTTGTTTGTCTAGCTATACCTATACCTTTTAATTTCATTATTATTCATTGCTGGATTTTAACGTCAACATGAAACATCATTCACAGCCCATTTGCACTGCAAAAAAAATGTTTTTTTGTTTGTTTTTTACTTGTACAAATATCTAAATATTTTTGAATCAGGATAGATTTTATTGAGAAGCAAAATTACTTAAGATATGAAGTCTTGTTTTCTGTAAAGTTGATAGAAATTTTGTTAGTTTTTTGCTTAAAGAAAGAAAAAATATCTCAATGGAGTAAGAAAAATAATATTTTTAAATATTAATTATTTTTTATTAGTTTTAAGCAAAAAGTAACAATTTTCTTTTTTTCAGGAAACAGGGTATCATATCTTAAAATCATTTTGCTTCTAAAGAAAATGTATCTTGATTTAAGAATGTTTAGATATTTGTAATGGAAAATAAGACAAAAATACTAAGAAAAAAATCTTTTTTTTCTTATTTTTTTTGCAGTGTGATGTGTTACGTCATGTCATGTACTGTATTTCAGAGTTTATATGCTATTATTACTGTAACCTTTAATAAATTAATGTTAACAAACATCAAATTACTACAAATTACTAAAATGTACTACCAAAATTTGGGGTCAGTAAAATATCTTAATATTTTGGAAAGAGTACTTTTATTTCACCAAATACAGTAAAATCTGTGATATTGTGAAATATTACAATTTAAAAAACTGTTAAAACTGTTAAAATTAGTAAAATGTAATTTATTCCTGTGTTGCAAAGCTGAATTTTCAGCACCATTACTCCAGTTCTAATTTGCTGATTTGCAGCTCAAGAAACATTTTTTATTATCAATGTTGAAAACATTTGTGCTACCTAATATTTATGTGAGAACCATAATGCATTTTTTTCCAAGATTCTTTGATAAGAAGTTCAAAAGAGCATCATTTTTTGAAATAGAAATCTTCTGTGATGTCTTTACTATCACTTGATCAATTTAATGCTTAATAAGAGTATCTAAAAAAAACTATTCTGACCCAACCAATAGAAAGACTTCATAGCTATTTGACTAAACCAATAGCCTGCATGGTCTCTGTGTAATAAAATGGTTCCACAGAGGGGGTTGTTACATTTTGATAAAAGATTACAAAAAAAAAAAAAACATTATTTTTCTTTGGAATAACATGCGCTGATGAATCAGCAGGAATATGTATTAAGAAAGTAAATGGGGCCAATTTTGATTCATTGTTGACTCACCATCAGGGAGGATCCCAATGATTTGGCACATTGACATGTTGTTTGTTGTCCCTGAACTGTAAAAATGAAATGCTCCTGACTCCATCCATGTTTGACGTGAATGAAGACATTGCCACAAATCACTCTGACTTGAGTGAGCGCCATTAGGAGCTTTAATGCAGTTCACCGCAGCTGCTTCATATTTCACTGTCTTTCCCCCCCTTGGGTCCTTGGTCGCCTTTTTTAACCACTTATCATCCCTCACTCCCACCCACTTCCTTCCATTTCTTGTCACCTCTGCTCTCCAATGAGAAGAAAGACTGTGTTTTATGAGTTGAGGCCAGTGGAATGGGTGATAGACGGTCATTTATCCAGACTGTGGACTGAGCTGAGTTTGTGTTCAATGATTCTGATTGGTCTGGCAGTCTGATCTGTCTAATCTGTCAAAGCTGGCCAAGACAGACTCATATTAGTCTGTGAACCCTCAATACATGAGATAATGCGAAAGAAATGCACACACATGAAAGCTTCTAGCCCCAGGAGAGGGTTGCCCCTTGGATGCCATTTTGGGCTGTGATTAAAAAGTGTGTGTTCGCAGAGGTGGCTGGAGTGCTGAGCTATAACACAATGACCTTGCACTCTAATCAGTCAGCTTGCCCATCCTCTTAACACTCACACACACACATGCTCACAATACTCCACACTGTAAAAAATTATGTCTGCCCTCAGCAAATATGGCTCATTAAAATAAACAGATTTTACTTAAAAAAATCAGTTTTGCACATTGCTTAATTTAAAGTTACAACTGTTGCATAACATATTGAGTTCATGGTTTACTTTAATTAATAAAGAAACACAACAAGTAATTTTGAGTAAAATCAACAATACTCAAAATTTTAGTCAAATTAACACATTTTTTTAGAATCCAAACAGATACCACGTGACGAACTGGATTAACTTTGAAACGCGCAATTTTTAGAAAACCAGATCTCAGAAGAGGACTGCTCATCCACTGTGAAGGTAAGTATGTGAAATATGTAACGTTAGAGCTTTTCTTTATCATATATTTTACTAGGTATCGAATGAACACATGTTAAACCGGTGTCACAACGTTTGTGAGACCAAAATACACATTGTACGGTTAACTTACTTTTATGAGATGAATCTTAAATAATGGTGAGTGGCAGATTGTTTGGTCTGTGCGAAAACAGGATGGTCCACAGTAGTTATATTTCGCCGTCTGACACATCCCAAACGCGTTAAATTAAGATGCGGTATTAGATCGTGAACAAAAAAATTCTCTTGACTGCTAATCGTGCTACAGTGACATTGTGCCAGTGGCAGTTCAACATAATGCATGATACGACATACACATCATATGTTAGCATTGTAGCGGTAGTTCTGGGCGTATATATATCGGTAGACAGGCATTTTACAGCCATTCCGGTTGTAATCTTAAAATTTTACTCTCGTACTGTCCTGACATAAGAGTTTCTGCACGCACGCACGCATAGAACGTCTGTCTCACAGCGCGAATAGTGAACCAAGATCATCATGGCTAATTGCTCTTAAACTGTCGAATACACTCAAGGTTTACATAAACAGTCGTTTACGTCCTAAGTGAATGCAAACAGAAAACTGGACGTGTGTAAGTACATTAAATCCATGCAATTCTATTAATGTTGATCAACACAAGAAAGGAAAAAATTCACTCGCTGCTCTTGACTGATTAACTTTGATTAGGATCAGTGTATTGAATTCATGCAGTAAAGTTTACTGTTTACTGAAAATCCTACTTACTTATTTTAGCATTTAAATCTTAGATGTTCAATGTCATTACTGTGTCGTGCATTTTATTTTATTTTTAATATTAATATGAATTTCTATTTCTGTTTGTGCTCAGGATTACAGCTTGATTGTCTTCCTATCAGAGAAAACTGACAATCTGATTGCACAGTGCCACATTACCAGGTGAGTGAATATGGTAAATGTTGTTTTGAAATTACTTTTACAGTAAGTGGAAAGTGCAAATTTGAAAATACAATGACTAATCTTAAAATAAATAAAATTAAAAGTTTTTTTGTTTGTTTGTTTGAATGATTTAGTCAGATTAATGACTGCTTAGATGTCTCCATCAGTGAACTTCATACATGTTTTAAAGTTGAGCCTGACAACCAAAAAAGCACAATATGCATTTTATTGTTTTGTGTTATAGGACACTGATCGAGAAATAGCCCAAGATGACCCTACAAGGGGGCTCTCCAGATGGCAGTCCTTCAGAGGCAGAAATAGGCTTGAAAGGTGTTGAGGTTCTGTCAGGATTGTCCAGTGTTGCAATGCATGTGTTGCCCTTCTTGGCCTAATGTATTCTGTAAAACTGAGTTACCCCAAGCCACTGAGGTATATACATTTGATTGTTTTTTTTTTTGTTGTTTTTTTTAAATCCTGCTTGACTTGACTTGCAAAACTTCTAATCCCTGATTTACACTGCACACGTCTGCAACACGTTAATGTCTTGTTAATGCATTTTTAATGCCACAGAACATTGCAAAACTCAAGTCAACAAGCATCCAACACCACACATTACATACTCAGCACTTCACTCCACTCAAACACACAAGCATACAACACCACAAACATTATGTAAATAACAAACTCCATTCTGTACCACACACACACACAAACATACAACACCACAAATATTAAAAAAAAACATGTTGATGCTTAATGTTATTTGTTACAGAATGTTTACTGTTGTTCAGTAAATCTGTATTTTAGTCATTTTCAAAAATGTTTTAAGAGATTTTTAAATTGCATTTGTTAAGTTGCATAACAGTTGTCTGTTATGTCTTCCACTCATTGTAATGTATAACTAATTTTAAGTATTGAGCAGTACCTAGGTATTTTAAAATACAAAAACTTAAAATTATCAATCTAAATGAGCTTAAATCTGATAATGGGGTAAACAAGACTTTTATTGTAGAAATAACTTACATTTACTAGTAAAATTTACTTCAAATATTGTGTTACACCAGCTAATAAATTTGAGCAAAACTGTTCATTGGGTACTCAAATATTTAAGTATTGCCAACTAAAGATTTTTAGGTAACGCTGCTCAAAATTCCATGTGAAATTTACTTAAGAAGGGGGATGCAAAAATGATGCACTATATTTTTAAGTAAATCTAGCATATTATTTTTTTCAGTGCATAATAGCCACCAACCCACAGACGTAGCGCTGAAAATTCTGCACTGAAGAGAGCATTCACACACAAACAATATCTTTTCTTTCTCTCTGTCATAGTCTTTGTCTCAACGTCTTTTGTTCCGTGAGTGAACAGGGTAGACAATGAACTTTTGAAGGATCTTAAGATATTATGTCCACTTTCAGGCTTTCTAGCTGTGAAGGTAATCGCAAAAACCTCAGGGACTATATGCTCTTCAAATAAAGGTTGATGTATTGCACGCTGGAGACAAATGGTGGTGTTTTTTCGGCCCCTGAGGCAAGAGGAGCCCATTAAAGTTCTTTATAGTATAGTCTGATTGGAAATAGTCTATTGTGAGCTGCCTATGTAGGAATAATTTAAAGGCTTCCTACCCTGTTGAAAAAGGAAAGAAAAAAAAACTCATTTAAGCCCATCCTGGCCAGCTGAAAAGTGTTTATTTTATTTTACTTTACTTTACTTTATACTTTTTTTATGTTGTGAAGTAACATTCTAGACCCAAAGAATATTTGAAAATGTGGTCAGCCTATGTATTTGAATGTTATTTAATATATATATATATATATATATATATATATATATATATATATATATATATTAATATATTCATTTTTTATATTGTCAGTTTTTTTTTTAGTTTAGTAATTTTTTGTCATTTCCATAAGGTTTTGTTTTTTCTAATATTTCCATTTAGCTTTAATTTATTTTTATTTGTTTTAATTTTAGTAATTTGAGTACTTGTTAATCTTAAACTTTAATTTATTTGCCTATTCAACATTTGTCATTTTTATTTTTCATTTAATATTTTTTTTTCAGCTTCATTTCAATTGCCAATAATAATTTTAGCTTGAGTTTAATTAGCTATAGTAATAGCACTAGTCAGAATCGTTATGTTACCTTCTAAGATACTTATTTTTGGAGAAATTAGCATTATATGTTTTAATGTATGAATGAACTTCGTGAAAAATCTGTCCAACCAAAATTGATATAAAATTGTTATAATTCGTTATAATTCATTCAATACTGAAAAGTAAATAAATAAAAAGTCTAACTAAAATGTGACTTTTTTTTTTACCATTAACTTAGCAACATGCTAATGCCAGAGTGAACAGCTTTATTTGTATTGCCTATGTAAATAGACTAAATATGTCATATCTTGTTTTATGAGGTTTATTTTAGTTTGGATGTTGCCTTAGAAAATAGTATAGATCAAAGCAGCTCATTTGCACTCATGCTTTTTGTTTGTGTCTCTTTCTTTGAGGTTTTTTCATTCGCTCAACTGCACACACAAATGACATCTGTTCAGACAAGTGTTTTATTGATTAATCTGAAGTCAGAGTGCTTTTGAAGCTTTTAAATAGATTTGCTAGATTTCTTGCTGCTCACTTGTTAATCAAAAAAGAACTGTCAAAAATGAGAAGGCAGCAATGAATCAAGTCACCGTGGACTGATATTTAATCTGATCAATGAAACCCAAAATGACCTGGCATTACTCTTAGAGGGACGACGGCACCTTCAGCCAACTCACCGCACCGAACCGAATTTGTATTGTTGTCTGTTTGAGTCAAATTTTGAGTGAATAACATTGTGTAATGAATGACAGAGTGGTAATTTCAAAGGGTCTGATGGAAAATCAGTCATGCACTGTGATTGTATCAAGCTTTATATGCAGACCGCAAACAAAAACAGAGTTGCAGCATCGCCGTCTGGGTTTCTTGGCTCTGGAATGGGGAAGTGTGTCTACCGTGTGTGTGTTTCACCTCGTGAATTTGACATCATTGCACTCTGTTCTCACACACTGTGGGGGCATGATGAAATATCTCATCTCTAGTGGTTTGTGTGAGTTGTTGAAGGGGTGAGAGAAGCCCAGCGCTGAAAGAATGAAATGTGAGCGCAGGGCTGGATGTGTGCCGGATAGCGAGCAGAGTCCTCGCCTGCTGAGCTGTGGAAATGATTTCAGATAGCACAATGTGAAAGACAAATGAGTGTTGTGAGAGCGAGTACATTTGGACTGTGAGAACATGCATTTTATACCTCCAGAGACCAGCCGAACCAGCAGGGGTGTCATGTTCATATGGTTTTTGAAGGGATCCGGGCTCAATTTGTACCTTAGGTGAGATAAGATATGACCATGGAAAAAAAAAACTTTTTAACAACTTACAAATTTTTTAAATAAGTGGGAGACTTGTTAGAATAGCAGTTATGTCTGGGTAAAAATGTAGATTTCATATACAATATTAAAGGGATAGTTCACTCAAAAATGAAAATTCTGTCATTAAGTACTCACCCTCATGTTGCTCCAAACCCGTAAGACCTTCGTTTATCTTCAGAACACAAATTAAGATATTTTTGATGATTTTGGAGAAATTGTTGAATAAAGTCAATTTTCTTTGCACACAAAAAGTATTCTTGTAACTTCATAAAATTAAGATGACCCCTTATGTCACATGGACTATTTTAACAATGTCCTTACTGCCTTTCTGGACCTCAAAGGTGCCAGTTGCGTTGCTGTCTACGCAGGGTCAGAAAGCTCTCGGATTTCATCAAAAATATCTTAATTTGTGTTCCGAAGATGAACATACTGTAGTATGAGTAATTAAAGACAGAATTTTAATTTTTGAGTGAACTATCCCTTTAATATTGATTGATTCTTTAAATCTTAGACCAGAAAAAAAAATGTTCAGGCTTCTGAATTGCATGCGAGAAGAGAAATAAATGTGTGTACTGCAAAAAAATGGCAAGAAAACAAGTCTTTCTATTAAGCATACAGCATTACCAGTTTAGTTAAAATCACAAATAACTCTTATTAACAGTGTAGCCAGTGTAGTCTGATTCATGAACAAATGATTCTCATGAACCAGTTCTTTTTAGTAAATTAGAACCATACAGCACAATTGGTGTAGTCTGATTTACAATCAAATGGTTCTTATGGACTAGTTCATTTTAATGAATCAAAACCATACAGGGCAATCAGCTTAGTCTGATTCAAAGACAAATTATTTTTATGAACCGGTTCTTTTCAGTAAATCAGAACCATACAGTGCAATTGGTGAAGTCTGATTTATGAACAAATGATTCTTATGAACAAGTTTATTTTAGTGAATCAAAACCATACAGTGCAACCAGTTCAGTCTGATTCAGGGGCAAATGATTCTTATGAATTGGTTCTTTTTAGTAAATCAGAACCACACTGCGCAATTGGTGTAGTTTGATTTATGAACAAATGGTTCTTATGGACTAGTTCATTGTAGTATCAAAACCATACAGTGAAACCAGTGAATCTTATATACCAGTTCTTTTTAGTAAATCAAAACCATACAGCCCAATTGTTGTAGACTGATTTGCAAACAAATGATTCGGTAACACTTTAGTATAGGGACCAATTCTCACTATTAACTAGTTGTTTATTAGCATGCCTATTATTAACACATTGGCTGTTTATTAGTATTTATAAAGCACATATTCTGCATCAGTAATCCTACCCAATACCTAAACTTAATAACTACCTTATTAACTATTAATAAGCAGCAAATTAGGAGTTTATTGAGGCAAAAGTCATAGTTAATGATTTGTTAATAGTGAGAATTGGACCTTAAAATAAAGTGTGACCAATGATTCTTATGAACTAGTTCATTTTAGTGAGTCAAAACCATACAGTGCAACCAGTGTAGTCTGATTCATGGATAAATTATTCTTTTGACCCGGGTCTTTTGGTTCTTTTTAGTACATCAGAAGCATACAGCGCAATTGGTGTAGTCCAATTTCTAAACAAATGACTCTTATGAACTGGTTCACTTTACTAAATGAACAACCTGTAGCACAATCAATGTCTCAGTCTGTTTCCTGAACAGGAATTACTGAGTTTGTCCTTTTAATTAATTAGTATTTGAAAAGACTCATGAATTCAGGAGTTAAGATGCCTCATATTTTGTATGGGTAGGAATCCAAGTGATCTGGAATTGCATGAAGAACATGTACAGTATAGCATAAAAACATGTTTTTCAATATAAAGGTGCCTGCTTTGACATTTGAATAGGTGGTAATTTATGCAACTATGCAAAAATTTCACCAAAGTTTCTCTAATGTGACTGCACCTTTTCTGTTGAATCAGTTTGACAAACTCACTTTATTATTGCTTCCAGTGATATATATTTTAGTATATTACAGGATGAATAAATGTTTATGTTAAAAAATTCTCATTTCTATAATATGTATATATATTTTATAGAAATGAGAAGTTTTTTTCATTTTTCCTACCATGAGTTGTCCTCATAAGCATCACCCCTAAGCTTTTACAAGGCATTATGGGTTTGTTAGGTGCTTATTAAAGCATTTAGTCTTTTTCCAGGGCTCATTTGTGGCGACTCCTCTAAGAGATTGTCAACACAGAGGCAAAATGAGCTATAGCCTGTGAGTCGCTACATTCCCCTCAGCTTCTGTCACTGTGCCCAGTGTATGTCAGCTGTATAAAGAGACCCAGACATTTACGTTTAGGTCACTCAAAATCTCTGGCTGCCCAATGTTTCTGGGCTGTGTGTCCCAGTGGTTGTGACGAGGTCAGTGTAGAGGTGTGCTAGATGCTGTCAGAGCAAAGAAGACTCATTTGATTTATAGCAGCTTTCAGAACTGTACTGCTTCATCTAGATTCATAACTATTATTAAATTAATTAAAAAGCCTGTGCCCTGCTTCTGTCTCCAACACTTTTTCAAGTACTTTCTGTGTTTTTCTCCTCCTTTCATTAATCAGAAAAAAAGCAAAATGTACTAGGCATATATTTTTGAACAAACTACTACTGTATGTTTCTGGACATGGTTGCTGCAGTATTTCTTAAAAGATGCATTTGTTCATCCCAGGTGCTTCTTTGCTATTCACACTGTGCTTGTTTTTTTTTTTTTTTCCTTCTCACCAATTTCTCACTTTTATTTCTCTCTCTGTTTTTCCACCAGGAGCTGTGCGATGATCCTCACTTGTTTGTGGATGGGATCAGTGCCCACGACCTGCACCAAGGGCAGCTGGGAAACTGCTGGTTTGTGGCGGCCTGCTCCAGCCTGGCTTCCCGAGAGTCACTGTGGCAGAAAGTAAGTTAGTACAGCGTGTAAACATACGTCTATCCTACATATAATGTTCCCTTTAAGCTACAATGTTGCTGCTGCGCAGATGGAGTCCATCTTAATGTCCACTGATTTTCAGTATGAAACTACAGCTGTGAGAAGGTTTGTATGGAAATTCCCAGCACTGATTAATTTCCAAGATAAGGACAGCATCATAGAGTTTGGAGGCCATTATTATTATGATCTTGTGACCTTGACAAAACAGAAAAATAAATAAGAAAAAAACATTATCAGTATCATTATTGTATTATGATCTAATTATATTTATATAATAATAATAATAATAATAATAATAATAATAATGTTAGATGATATACCAACATTATAACATTATTCCATTATTATATTTTATTATATATTATTGTATCATATTGAATTTAATTAATATTTGATTAACTGTACAAAATAAATGTGTATATTTAATTTATTTTATTTTTTGTTTGATCAACAACCAAAATTTGTTCATATATGTGACATAATTCATATATATCAAACTAATAATAAAATGAATTACTTATACAAATTTACTTTGAATTTGTATAAGTAATTTATTTTGAATAAAATACAATAATAACATTTAGAATTGGTTTTAAATTACTTTTCCCTTGATATTATTAATTATTTTTTCTTGTAATAATTTACTTTTGAATTAATGTATTTTATAAAATATCAATTTGTGTGCATTTTGTACATCCTGTTAGTTTTATTTTTTATTGTTGATTCAAAATTCATAAATATATACTGTATAATTCTGGTAACACTTTAGTATAGGGACCAATTCTCATTATTAACTAATTGCTTATTAACATGCTTATCATTAACATATTGGCTGTTTATTAGTACTTATAAAGCACATATTCTGCATGACCATATTCTACATCCCTAATCCTACCCAATACCTAACTTAACAACTACCTTACTAACTGTAAATAAGCGAATTAGGAGTCAGGCAAAAGTCGTACAGTAGTTAATGGGTCGTTAATAGTGAGAATTGGACCTTAAAATATCAATCAATCAATCAATGACCATAATTCTATTATACATATTTATAGAATAATGTATAGAATTATAAAATTCATTAAATCATATAATATATCATTTTATGGTTGCATGATTTGTCCAATAGAGAGAGGTTTTGCTATAGCAAGTTTTGCCTACATGTATCACTTTTCCCTTGATATTGTTGTAAGCTTGCAGAGGTCTCCCATAAGACCTGTGTTGTGGGATTTAAACTTGCATATTCTTGCTTATTTTGTCAGAATATCTTTTTATCTTACATACTGAGTGCGTTAAGCTCTGAGGATGAGCAAAACAGTCTCTCTGAGCTCTATTAGCAGCTGTATGCTCTATTAGGAACCATTACCTGATGATGGTTAAACAGTGAAGAGATCCACTCACCTGTGGCTTCACTACACACACATACTCTGCAGTCCCAGCTGGTGAAAACTGTATTTGCAGTTTCTGTTTGTAGCTTTGTTGGAGGTAGACAGGTAAAGGGTGTTAATGGTTAATAGTTTCTGAGCTGTTATTTAGCTTAAATGTTAAGCTTCGGTCCCCCCGCATCCTCCCCAGGGCGTGAAGTGTTTTCCCCTGTCTGGAGAAACATTTCCTCTCCCCTAGAAACACACATCATCATGAAGGGGTTGACTTACAGGGCTTCCGCATGTGACTCCTCTCCCCCGTCCTGTCATTTGTTTTCCTGACAGGGTCGGGCATTGATAAATGAAGGTGTGTGTGCTACTATCCTTGCCCTGTGTCTTTGCAGCAACCTTTTATCCAACCCAATCACATGCGGTCAGCATGGATACATACTCAAGGGCAGTGGTTATCAACTGGGGGATCTCAAGATGACTTAAAATACTTTAAAATAAGATAAATAAGCAGGATTCCTACAGTTTAGAAAAACCTGGAAAGTCATGAAAATTTATAACTTATAAATCCATGGGCATTTGTATATATTTTATTAATATATACGTTTTTGTATTTATACCAAGCTCAAAAATATTTTCTCAGGTAGAAATTGTGAGTAGGGGCCAGTTTTACTAAGCAGGGAAAATTAGCACGAGAGCACAATTCCAAAACAGCGCCGTTGGGCGTGGAAATTTCTGCGGATGATTTACAGACGCCACATCTCATCGACCAATGCAATATACCAAGTGCAGCGCAAATTAGCATAGTCACAAACAGTGTTGGGTATGTTACTTTCAAAAAGTAATTAATTACAGTTACTAATTACTTCATCAATATTATATTTAAATTACTTTACTAATTACTCTGTCTGAAAAGTAACTTAGTTACTCAATAAGTAACTTAATTATTCAAATCGCTAATTAGTCTACATCTTAAAATCCCTATAAACCTTAATAGAAATTAAACTCTTCATTCTTTCAATTTGAGTCAAACATAGAATAGTTTAGCCTTTTAGCTTTAAAACAACTGTAATACTTAAACATTTTTATAAAAAAAATGTAACCTTCTTTGGTTAACAAATAGAAATACTCTGCAAAATATCTGAATAACAAAAAAGCTTAAAAGTTAAACAATACATTTAAGTTTGGCAAGATGTTCAGGAAAAGCCCAACTAATAAAATCTGTACAGGTTTATGTAAAAAATAACACGTTAACTAATGTAGGTAAGAATAAATGACAGAAATTATCTTCTCTGCTAAATAAAGCCATGTCAGATCGCGCTGTTCTATGAGGTAAATTCCTCATAGTGATGAAAATTAGATGAATTGTGAATTTTTTTTTAAAATCTTTTTATTTATTTATTTATTTTTGTATCTAGGTGAGGGCATTTGTGCGCAGGTGACTGCATATAATGAGCTCAGATACGGGAAAGACTGTACCTCAGTTTCATACGGATTACATAATCAGATAACATTTGTTTTCGATTTGAATTCGTTCATTTAAAAGTAGACACTTCAGGCTTTCAGATACAAGAAAGACTGTACCTCGCTTTAGTTTCATACGGATTACATAATCAGAAATATTAGTTTTTGATTTGAATTCGTTCATTTAAAAGTAGACACCTAAAGCTTTCAGATACAGAAAAGACTGTACCTCGCTTTCATATGGATGACATAATCAGGAATATTTGTTTTCGATTTGAATTCGTTCATTTAAAAGTAGAAACTTCAAGCTTTCAGATACAGGAAAGACTGGTCTCGCTTTACTTTCATAGGGATTACATAATCAGAAATATTAGTTTTTGATTTGAATTCGTTCATTTAAAAGTAGACACTTCAAGCTTTTTTGATTCTATTGATTTTAGTCTTATATGTATCTGAGTATTTAAGGTTTCTCTGTGAATCAGGAAAATCTGAAAGTGAACGAGCCGACGTGCGGAGGGTTAAAGCCTTCAATTTTATCTTTAGACGTAAATTTAGATTTCAAATTATTTACTGTATGTAACGCAAGTACTTTATAAGTAACTGTAATTAAATTACCTAAAAATGAACAGTAATCCCTTACTTTTTTCAGTGGATAAGTAATTTAATTACAGTAACGCATAACACCCAACACTGGTCACAAATAAAGAATAAAGAAATAAAGAAGTCACAGTACATCGAAAAGAACCGGAGGCCAAAAAATGAAGAGTTGCAAGAAGTTTTGATAGACCTGTAATGCATGACTCCTAGTTGAGGGTTCCAAGTCTAATTTTATTTCCTGAAGCAAATTAAAAATAACATGGCTTGGCAAACGATATGTTCGAATAATGTGATCTTGTCGCATTCCAAATAAATGAATACATGTGGAAAAAATTCTCTCCCTGCTGTGCCTCCTCCTAGCAACAACATCTGCAACATGCTTTTTTTGGGCGTTAAATAATGGCGCAAATACCAGTAATTTGACAAGCGCAAACGTTAGTAAATTGCGTTGCGTGATTCATTTTAATACTCTCCTCCCATAAATTTTGCATCTGAAAGGGAAACTCCTACAAATGCATATTCAGTAAGGTCAGGCGTGTCCACGCTAGCGCTAATTTTACATTGAGAGTCTTTAGTAAATCCTGACAGTACTATTTTAACGCCAAAAGACGGTTTGCACTGGCGCAAGCCATTAGTAAAACTGGCCCTAGAACTCCTATTTTTAATCCTCGTTCATAGAATCATAAACAACTAGAATAGTCATGAGCTTTGAATATTATCGTGGACATTAAGGAGGCTTGAAGTCAAAAAGATTGAGAACCACTGCTCAAGGGCTTTGCCATTACACAACAGTACAGTTATTTGCATCAATTATTCAAAGAATTAATAACTACAACCACTTAAAGCACAAGTTTTGCTTTATTCATGAATAATTTTGATCTTCTTGAATTATTAGTGTGATTTATCTTGCATTTCCTCCATTAAAGTCTCATAACAGTTACAGAAACCGCTAAACAGGAACAATCAAACAGATAAAGCTCATCAAAATGTTCAAGATCTGGTCATAACCTCACAAAATCTAATTTTATAGGTCTTTAGGAACATAATTTTAAACTACTAGATCTAGGTTAAACAGAAAGACTTCAGGTTTCTCTCACTTCTGGAACTCAATGGAGCACTCAATGTTCTCTGGACTCAAGCCGTCTTCAAAGGCGAAAAGAAAATACATCACCTTTCGAACCTTGGCCAGCTCGGCTATCCTCTCGCCAAATTCCTGGGCGTCAGCCTCATAGCATTGGATGAGATCGTCATCTGCGCTTTTCCAGAAGAGGCCGGTCGGTTCGAGGAGCTGGCGGGTCATGAGGTGGGTCAGATCGGGCGTCCACAGCTGGGAGATGGCGATGATGTTGAGGCGGCCGGGTGCGGAAATGCGGATGTTCCAGCGGGTGAAATGCAGGGCCTGTTCGGAGAAGTCCAGATGGTAGACATGCTCATTGGACTTCAGTAGGCGCTCTCCGTCTTGGCGTTTCTGGCCTCGCTGCTGCAGAGACTGTATGCGCAGACGCATCATCTCCGTCAGCTGTATATCAGGGTTGAACGTCAGCTCAAGAGACATGTTCCCAATGAAGATGTTTTGAAACCTGAGAGCTTAGGGCTTCTTCGTTCTCTTGTCTGGCCGAATTTGGCTTGTTATCCACTGTGTGACCTCCTCTTCGCTCTGCTGATGTCTTCTGTGGTATGAGTGCCACAGTGAGACCTTGTGCTCTGAAACCAAATTATTTCACTGCAGGGGTTTCTGTTTAGATGTTTGTTGCTCTGGGCAACAGCAATGCTGGGTTCTCCAAGAGGGAATTTGAGACATCTGTGTTTGCTACATGTGTTTGTTTCACATTCACCTGCCAATAGAGTTTACTCACAACTGAACAGAAGTGTGGGGCGATGCGTCACCTGCAGTCAGCATCACAATGTGTACCTGAGCCCAGATAATGGACCTGCTCCTCTTGGAACAATTACCACAGAGGTGTACTTGAAATCTAATCTCTGTTTGGTCCCAGAGGATTCGCTCAGGATGAGAGAGATGTAGTTGTTCTATACAGCATCCAAGTCACCCTGGTGTCCTACACTCAACAGTCTTTAACATTCAGGAAAATGCTGCTTTTTTGCATCTGTCTGTATTTATGAACTTTTAAAGTGATAAGCAATGACATGAACCTGATCCACTAAATATTACACAGTACTGGAAACTCATCTAGTTAGTGCTTATTTTTATAGTGATTCGGTTTATATTTTTTTTCTATTGATGAAAATATCCTGTAAATTTAGACAGTATTTTGTCATGTCATTAATTTTAGTTCATATTTCTTTGACCAAAATGACAAGTGACAAGAAATGAAATACAATAAAATTAATGATAAAATATATAATAAAATATTTTTGTCAACCAAACTAATATTTAGTTGACAGTAATGTGAAAAATGAAGATAAATAAATAAACGAACAAAGAAACATTAGCACACTATTTTGTTCTTATTTCCTTATTTTCCTTCACAGATTTGCAGCAGTTTAACAACCACTCAAAAATGTACTAAAACATACACTCTTATACATTACTTAAAGTAATTGTTCAGTACTTGTACAGTACTTGCATCAGTTAGGGATCAAAACACAAATAAATGTAATTAATAG
Source organism: Spinibarbus caldwelli (assembly GCA_039654775.1). NCBI lineage: Eukaryota > Metazoa > Chordata > Actinopteri > Cypriniformes > Cyprinidae > Spinibarbus > Spinibarbus caldwelli. Next base: position 12,607,395 of record CM077259.1, read on the forward strand.
AAAAAAACCTAGAGGTTATTATGCAAACACGAGAGTTTTGTCTAGCTAATAGGTCAAGTGTGTTGTTCTTGTTAACTAAAACTATTAAAAATCATTAATCACGTTAATATAAAATATAATTATTAGATGAAAAACTTTTAAATAAAATAGTAGATGAAAAACATTTGTTAACCCGTTATGTATAATGCATTATAAAGAGTTATTAAATGGTATAATGCATTATAATTATTCATAATGTGCATTGTAATGCATTATTTCTTGTCTTAAATAATTATAACTGAATTTAAAATACACTGTGTAGCACTGAATTGATAAGTGTTATAATGTATTAAGTGAAGTTACAATTATTCATGAGATTGTACAATGCATTATAAGGCGCATTACAAGGCATAATTAATGCATTAAAATGACTTTTATAATGGATTATACATAAAGGTTTTAAGTAAAGTGTTACCAAACATTTAAATAAAAATGAGAAATGTTGTCTTATCAACTAACCATAATAAAATAAGGTTAAGTTGAAGTACTGACATTTCTGAAACTCAACTTAAATATTTTTTTAAGAAAAAACTAACAAAAATGACAAATGCACATAACAAAATTACAAAAACTTTAACTAAAATAAATATAAAAAGTGACAGTACATGTCACTTTTGTCTCTTTCTAGGTTATCCCAGACTGGAGGGAGCAGGAATGGGATCCAGAGAAGGCAGACGCTTATGCAGGAATATTCCACTTTCGCTTCTGGCGATTTGGGGAATGGGTGGACGTGGTGATTGATGACCGTCTCCCCACAGTGGATAACCAGCTGGTGTACTGCCATTCAGATGATAGCAACGAGTTCTGGAGTGCCCTTGTGGAAAAAGCCTATGCCAAGTAAGCAGTTCAGGCAGCAGACAAATTCAAAAGGTCTATACAGAGATTAGACATTCAAGTAGTGTGATGACATAGTGATGCTGAGTTCTTTCTCTATACCAATCAAGAGTTTATGGCTGCTATGAGGCCCTGGATGGTGGAAACACAGCCGATGCCCTGGTGGACTTTACTGGCGGCGTGTCAGAACCCATGGACCTTCTGGAGGGCCAGTTTGCTCAGGATGAAGTCGCCAGAAACCAACTCTTTGAGAGAGTGCTCAAGGTGCATAATCGAGATGGCCTTATCAGCTGCTCTATCAGGGTGAGAAGGACACAATACTAAAGCTACATTTTATTTTATTGTTTCATTTAGTTTAATCTATTTTTAATTTAATTTAATTTTGTTTATTTTATCTTTACTGTTTTTATATAGTTTTTTTCTTTTACTTTATTTTAGTATATTTTAGTACAGTATACTTTATATATATTTTATTTTTTTATTTATTTCTATGTTTATACATTGAGGAAGCACATATTGTACATATTATTGATCAGCATTTGTCTCACGTCTGTCAAGATTTGTATTCAGACACTCATCCATCTATTAATCCAGCCATCCATCATTTTTTTTTTTTTTTGCCTTCATTTATGTTCTTTCATAAGACTGTACTTTCCCAGACTCAAAGCAATCTTTGATTGTGTGTGACTTGCTTATCAATGGTCTGTGAAACCTTTCATCCATGGAAAAAAACCTACGTTTTTGAATATCTTCATAGCTGGGAGTTTTTTTTTTCCTCAATAGAATATCAAATAAACTGCCTCTCAGTCCACTAAGAGAACTCCATTGAGCGTTCAGCAACATTTAGAAATTCATTTGAACAGCATTATCTGATGTGCCAGACAGGTCTGTGAAGTAAGCAGGTTATCTGGGGATCATAACAGAAACTGCTTTATCAAGTTTCACCATTCACCATAGCTTAAGGGCTTTTGTTCAAATGTAGATGAGAAAATGAAACTGTTTGCATTGATTTATGAATGTTCTGTTGGATACTCAACAAAATCCTTTCATGTCCAAGTTCAGTCACTCTCTGTCTGTCCTTACAACCTAGTCTCAATTATGTCGGTACAGTTATTCATGTCACAGAGGCTACACGCCTATGCATATTGTCAGCTTCATTTGCACAGCAAGCCCTCTGCTCATTGGAGTGTGATAAATGGGCGTGGCTTGTCTCCTACTGATTAACATCACCATATTTCACTGTACCATGAAATAACAGCCCATGTTTTTATAATCGATAATTCACAGACAGTGCATGTGCTTGCATTCTAATCAGGGATAAAGATCATTATGCTTTTGGATTGACTTTAAAATTGGTGTTCAGCAAACTAAGTGAAATTTGACCTTTGGTGTACAGGCAACTACATTAGAGGACATGGAGGCGAGACTGGATTGTGGGTTAGTGAAAGGCCACGCCTATGCGGTGACCGACGTTCGCAAGGTCCGGCTGGGACATGGCCTGCTGGCATTTTTCAAGTCAGAAAAGCTACAGATGATTCGCATGAGGAACCCGTGGGGGGAAAAGGAGTGGAGTGGACCTTGGAGCGATAGGTGAGACTGCCCCCTCCTGAATTGGAGGTATTACAGACTATAAAACAGGGCTATCCAATCCTGTTCCTGGTGGGACAAACAACGTCCTGTGGATTTTAGCTCCAACACACTCATCTAGAAATTTCTAATGAGTCTGTAGACCTTGATTAGCTGGTTCAGGTGTGTCTAATTAGGGTTGGAGCTAAACTCTGCAGGACAGTGGCCCTCCAGGATCTGATTTGGACACCCTTGATCTAGAGCATAGTGTATGGTAGGGTTTGCGAACGCCTGGGGATTTGTGAGGAAACTGCAGGGAATATGTGAGTTGATGAAAAGCTAATAATTAGGTCATATACATGAAAAATTAAAATGAATAATTCATTTTAAAATGAAAACAATCAAAATAAAACCCTTGCTAAACACATGAAACATTTCATTTGTTTACCTGCATGTCATGTGACCATTAGAGAACTGTGAATATGCAGAAGAACTTTGTTAAATTATTGAAATATTAACTAAAAATCTCAGGGGGTACTTGAGGTAACTATATTAGGTCAAAAAGGCTTTGGCTGACAAAAAAAAAAATAACTTTGGGAATAACTAGAAAGAAACAGAATAAATTTTTTACATTTTTATGACAAGACATGATGGGAGATAAGGAAGCTAAAGCCTTGTTCAGACTGTCAGTTCAAATCTGATTTTTGTGCACATCCATTTGTAATCTCATCATATTTAGCAAGTGTAAACGGGAAAACAAAGAATCACATTAAAGGGATAGTTCACCCAAAAATGAAAATTCTGTCATTAATTACTCACACTCATGTCATTCCAAACCCATAAAACCGTCGTTCAACTTCAGAACACAAGTTTTTGATGAAATCCGAGAGCTTTCTGACCCTAGCAACGGCAAAGCAACTGACACGTTCAAGGCCCAGAAAGGTAGTAAGGGTATCGTTAAAATAGTCCATGTGACATTAGTGGTTCAATTGTAATTATATGAAGCTACGAGAATACTTTCTATGCACAAAGAAAGCAAGTGCATTCTTGGGTGAACCATCCCTTTAAATACAACTTCTGCACTTTCCAAAAACAAACACATTGTTGCTGCAACAACTGTCAGCTGTTTCCTACAACAATGTCTGACATATTTATGTTTTAAGTGGCAAAAAAAAAAAAAAAAAAATCTTATCAGAGCAGTCAGACTGAATTAGATTTCCAGAAATGTCATTTGAATCAGTGTTTGCAGAAACAAGGTTGTGATGTTGCGAAGTGCAGGTCGAGCTAAAAATAACTATATACTGCTTGTCAGCACAGTTTACACACCTCTTTAAATTTTGAGACTGGTGAAGATGGCAGCATGGAATAAAGCCGCATATTCTAAAAAATAAAAGAGGGACACACAAATCGGATCTGGACAGTTGCGATACACAATGTGGACAGTCAGTCATTTAGAATCGGATACATAATAATCAGATTTGGACTGACAGTGTGAACGTAGCCTTAGTTGCAAGCCAAACTCAAACCCAAATTTACCAAATGAGCATCAAAAGTTGATGTGTCGGAAAACTTGCTATATGTCGTGGCATTGTATTCAGACACTTTTTGCACATCTTCCTAACACTCAATTCTTTATAATCTCTACAAAAACAGAGTGCAAGCATATACAGAAATGATTTGTCCTTTTGCCTTCTCTAGCTTCCTGCAGTGTAGTGCTATACATCCTCAGAGACTAGAGAAAACCATTTCTCTCCTTCCTCTTGAGATGATTTCAGTATAAATAACACATAGCCGAAATGTCTATTCTTATCGCTGACTCGCGTGAAATTGAGATATCTAGCCAGGCAGGATGGTATAAAATAGGAAGCTGCTGGATTGAAACGCAGAGGTCTAAGGGTGTTTAGACATCCACCTCCTTTCATTTAAATAACTGTGTTCTTGTTTGATGACACCTACCCTAAATATCCACCACTGCAGGAAGCAACATAATATTAAAATGGGGCTGTGTAATTGCAGAGAGGAAAATCTTGACAATCCTTCTCATCAGTCTTTGTTCAAGTGCTACAACAGACAGGGTTATATTGGCCTCTGAATTATTTACTGGCCAGCCAGAAGACTCTTACTGAGGTGAAAGCAATCTTTCTTCATATTTCTGCTTGATGAATTATTTATTCTGGGCTTGATTAGAAATATCATACTTGAAGTGCTCTATTTTTTTCACAAAATTCTAGGAAATCTTAGTCGATGGTTATGGATGCAGGCTGTTGTCAGTGAGTATAGTCGTGTGTGAATGTTTATTTCTCTCAGTCTGATGTACGATGAGTAATCATTGCTCTGTTTTGTAGCTCAGAAGAGTGGAAGAAAGTGAGCAAGAGTGAGAGAGAGAAACTGGGCGTCACTGTTCAGGATGATGGAGAGTTTTGGTGAGTCTGGCTCTACTCTAACCTTCTAGATCAGTCTAGATATAGTGTCGTATCAGAAGGATTTCAAAAGTCTGTATTATATATTATATTATTCATATTATTATATTATATTATATTATATTATATTATATATTAAACACTTTGCAGTTAATTTGCACTTTGCTTTAATCTAAATCATTAATCCAAAATCATTAACATTAGTTACTCCTATGGTGGACTAGCAATGAACAATTTTTTTGTTTTAATTTTTTTTTTTTAAATTTATTAATCTAGTTTAAAGTTAATTTATTTTTAAATATATTTTACATTTTCACTTTTTTATACATCATTTGTAAATCTAGGTTAATGTCAATTAGGAAATGTACTATTGTAAATTAATGTTTGTTTATAATACAGTAATGTTAATTAAAACACCTTGTAATGATAGTAATGTATTAGTATACTGTATGGAAATTAGGGGTGGGCGATATGACCAAAATCTTATATGACAATATGAGTAATTTTATTTCACGATAACGATATATATCACAATATAGTATTTTTGCTTTAAATAAGGTCTTTATGATATCAAAATGTTTGATACCATAGAAATTTCATAATTCTTGTCGTCAGTGTCAATATCACAAAAAAATTCTCAGACAGCGCACACATTTAGCGAAATGAGTTCTCTTTCGCTGCTGATTGTGTTTCAACGGCATAAAATCACTTGTTTTTAAACCGCAATGCTTAAAAATGTATGCAAACGATTAGTTTTCGTGACCACGTAGCACAGCAACATCAGGTGTGTGTTTAACCGCGATAGAGACCATAGTCTAAAATATTAATACAGGAAATATTGTAAAAATAATACTCATCTTAAGTTCATGATATCTAATACATTGACTAATGTTAACAAATTGAACCGTTTTGTAAAGTATTACCTTCGAAGGGTTAAATTGTTAAAAATGTAGTAAAAAGTAGATTGTTCAGTAGAACTGAACAAAAAACACAAATTTGAGAATATCTTAGTATTTGTTGTTGCTCTGTTTTGTTTAAAACTTTGTTTATTTCTATGTTTATCAGAATCAGATTTTATCCCAGAATCCCAGGTTTTATACTGTTGTACCCGGTCCGTGTATCATCCGATCATTTGTTTTTAGAATTAATATCGATAGTAGAAAACATGAGAAAACATCGCCTATTTTCATGTTTTCGTTTGTTCAAAAAAAGCCGAAAAACGAGATTTTGGCTCGATTTTTGTTTTTTGGTTCACGGGTAGAAAAGGGATAAACGACTTCAAAATTCATTTTCCCCTTGTGGGCGGTCATGAGATGCCCCTTTCTGCTGATTGGTCAACCAAATCTGAGCCCGTGACGTCATCAGTCGTTCCTCTGTTCCGTTCAAGAAAATAATAGTCCTCTGCTGCTATCTCAGTCTACCGATTCTTAAACTGTACGGGGCAGGTCCTAGATCCAGCTTTCTTCTGTGCGAACTAACGCGTTTCACAGAAATATTTATTTCAGAAATTTTAATAAGCACCCAGTCAATTTTATTTAGCTGTGCGGAGTTAAATCTGTGTGCTGCACTACCTAAAATACAGCTCAGAGTTAATGAGAAGCACAGAAAAAATAAATAAATAAATAAATAAATAAAAACTCCAACAGGTTTTGCTGTATTAGAAAATTATTATTTCATTCCACATAGAACCCCAATACAGAACAGCAGGTTTATTCTATTTAGATTTAGGCTATATCTCTATGTATTCTTGATTGGCTTGAAAAGGGTGTTTGGTTGGGCTAGTTGTTTTTATTGAATGAGGACAGGAGTTTGTTATCCTTTAGTGACTTTTGTTTTAAATAGCTACTGAACTTAACAATTTGAGCCCGTTATAAATGCCATTTCAAAAAGTTTTATAAATCTAGTACAAAACACTTTTGTTAACATGCCAGATGGATCATGTGAACTTTCATTACTTCTCTTTAATGGTAACGACCTCAAAGCTTCCCAACAAACTTATTCGCTCTTGTTTGTCTATAGACAGGGCTTTCTTCTGTGTAGATATAAATTCTATTCTTTGCATCAGCTGGGCATGCCAGGGTATGATATGCTGGCTGTAATAGCCTACCCTGCTCTCCCAGTACGTTTGTTTGTGTAATTAAGTAAATAATTCATTCATTCATTCAAAATAAATATTTTAAACACTAATACAAAAAGGAAAGAGTAATGCATTGACTTGGGTATATAATAGGCCTAACGTTCATGCAAGAAACTGTCATTCTGACTGACAACCGAAGAACAACAGAGATATTAAAATACATACTCTCCTGAGTTTTATAGCTAATGTAGTCTTGTATTTTATTAAAACTGATTATAATTGGTATCTCAAAATATGCGCTTGTGCGCGGCGAGAACTGCTGTCCACTCGCACAGGAATGCGAGATTTTCATAAAAGTAAAAACTTGCCATTTCGGTTTGCCTCTCACCAAACCCATATAGCCTACCCTCAGAACGCTTGAAATATACACCACAAGTTATTTTACGACAGATTTGCATCTGCTTCAAAAAAAAAAAAAAGAGAAAAAAAAAACAGAGCATTCTCTGCAGAGCAGGATATTTTGTGTGTGTGTGTGTGTGTGTGTGTGTGTGTGTGTGTGTGTGTGTGTGTGTTTCGAAGAAAGACTGTATAAGCCAAAAGGCGAGTTACCCTAGTTCACACAATTCCAATAAATTGCAATGGGTTAAATCAATAAGACGACGAATGGGACTACAGTCAAGCACAGACCAGTACTGGAGTGCACAGGAAATATACAGCAGTCATTTTAAAGCAGTTTATTTAATTACTATTGAGCACCCTGTTAATTCATGTTCACTTGGATTTTTTTCCTCAACAGGGGAAATAACTAAATATAATTTATAGTCGTATGCTAAAATGTATATATATTTTTTTTTTGTATATATTCAAAATAACTACAAAATATCATGCCTTTAAATAATAAAGAAAACAACAGCACGTAATGCTTTAGCGCGTCTCGGTCTCCTTGAACATCTTTCTGCCCAAACATGAACCAATCCACAGCAAATACTTGACACGCCTACTTTTAAAAGTCTACATTTAGATTCTTTGATGTTAAATGCATCGTATAAGTCCTAATATAAAAAAAGTGACTTTACAGTAGGCTATAACAAATTAGGCCTACTGTAAAAAAGTGACTTTACAGTAGGCTATAACAAATTAGGCTATTTCGCGGACCCCCTATCACTTTGAGAACTGCTGGACTACACAGAAGTAAGCCCTGTCTAGGCTCTGCCCTGGTACGAGTTCATTAGTCTGGTTGTTTGATGAGAAAAAGAGGAAATGTAGTTGCAATAAAACTGGTTATGAATACACCTGCAGCAGGGGAGGACTACTATTTTGCTGCGCGAAACTGCAGAAGAACTGATGACTGCACGGTTTGATCTTCGGCTGACTAATCAGCAGAAAGGGGCGTTTAATTCCAACCCAAGCGTAGAAATTGAATATTTAAGCTGTTTATTCATTTTTCTATCCCTGAATGAAAAAATAAAAATTAAGCAGAATTATTGGTTTTTATTTTTTTTTTTTTTAACAAATTAAGAAACGAAAATAGGCACCGTTTTCTAATTTTTCCACTATCGATATTAATTCAAAAAACGAATGATTGGATGATACACGGACCGTACCCCAATGCATCTGATAAACATCTAAATTCTCCATTTATCATAAACTTCTGTTCCCCCACTGACTGTAAACTGCTTCACCAGGATGAACTTTGAAGATTTCTGTCACTACTTCACCGACCTGATCCTGTGTCGAATGATAAACACATCTTACTTGAGCATTCATAAGACCTGGGAGGAGGAGGTGATGAGGGGCTCCTGGATCCACCGAGACGACCCGCTCCGCAACCGCGCCGGAGGCTGCATTAACCATAAAGCCACGTTTCTGCAAAACCCACAGGTCACTGTGACTGTGTGCATCTGCCTTTTTAAAATGATGTTTTTGTCCTGGAGGCATTTGACACTCTGGGCCTTCATTGGACTGAGTTTAATACATATTTCCACCCACAGTATGTTTTTGATGTGAGAAAAGTGGAAGACGAGGTGCTGATCTGCCTGCAGCAAAAGGAACGCAGAGCTACTCCAAAGGAGGGCAAAGGCGAGAACCTGGCCATTGGATTTGACATCCATAGGGTACAGAATTTCATTCCAGCACAGTACAAACCTTTACATCTGCCTGCTGAGTATAGTATAAGAGACTAAAGCCAATGATATAAGAACTAAAAAATATAAGTACTGTATGCTATCCTGTGAGTCAATGCCTTGATCAAGCCTCTTTTCTACCACCAGGTGGAGTTGAATAGGAAATACAGAATGCACTCGGCCCAGCAGAAGGTCGCAGGGTCAATCTACATCAACTCTCGCTGCATCTTTCTAAGGAAAGAGCTAAAGGAGGGACGTTACGTCATCATCCCCACAACCTTTGACCCAGGTCAACAAGGAGAGTTCCTGCTCAGAGTCTTCACTGATGTGCCTTCAGACTGCAAGTAAAGTAGCTTCCAGAAAAAACAGACCAACATTGCTGCTTATTAGCATGCATATTACTAGCATATTGGCTGTTTATTGCATATTAATGCCTTATTCCGCATGACTATATTCTAGCTCTTTTAAACCTACCCCATACCTAAACATAACTACTACAACAGCTACCTTACTTATTATCAATAAGCAGCAAATTAGGAGTTTATTGATAGAAAACTTCCTAGTTAATAGAGAATATGTGTTTCCTAAGTGTTATCTTATATACTATTACAGTATTAATGATTTGAATTTGCTCTTTTTTCTATTTTAATTTTAATTCAAGTTTTTTTAATTCAAGAATTTTACTTCAAGTTTAAGTAATCGTGTTATTTGGTCATTTTTATTAGTGTTTTTTTTTTATTTCTATTTAGCTTCATATTCATTTTAGTTCAAGTTTTATTTATTTATTTTTTAAGTTCTAGCTTTTACATTTTTCTTCTAAAATTAATATTTTATTTTAATATTTTACTGTAATGTAATGGCTGAAAATTCATATTTGCCATGACAGGAATAAATTACATTTTTAAATATATTCAAATAGAAACATTATTTTATATCACAGGATTACTGTTTTTACTGTATTTTTGATTAAATAAATGCATCCTTGTTGAACATAAGAAAATCTTACTAACCCCAAACTTTTAAATGGTAATGCCTTATAGTCTTTTTAAGAATAATAATCTTATTATACCATGCAATTTTGCTTTGCTATCCTTTTAAAAGTTGTTTACACTTTTTTTCTTTTATACTACATAAAAAAGATTACTGATTAAGAACATTTTTTACAGTGTGTTTGTTGTCAAGTTGACGTTTTTACGTTTTTCATCTAATGTTAATATTTTATTGTAATATTTTAGCTTTATTTCGGTTAACAATATTGATTTTTAATCATTTTAGATTAACAGTGTTAACAGTAACAACATTGGTACCTGGTTGATAACGTTCCTGCTTGTGTTTCCTTAGAGAATTAACTCTGGACGAGCCTCCACAGACATGCTGGACTGGGATGTGCGGTTACCCTCAGCTGGTCACCCAGGTGCATGTGTTAAGTGCCGAAGGCCTGCAGGGCCAAGACGCCAATGGAGGTATGTCTAGTATTTCTATGTATGTAACAGATATATTGCAGTGTGTGTTTAGAGAGACAAAAACCAATATCTGAAGATCAGCACTTTTAATCTACATTGATAAAAGTTTCATTTATGATTTCTCCTTTTAAAAGGATGTGATTATGCTAATAACAATGTGCAGTTGAATTCTCCTCATAGTTCCTTAAATCAATGCTCTATAAGCTGCAGTCATGTACATTTTTTAAAGGATAGTTCACCCAAAAATGCAGGGGTTTTTTTAAATTATTATTTATTTATTTGTTTGTTTTGTTTTGTTTTGTCATCACTGAGTGCAGTAAATGATTTTTGGATGAATTATTCCTTTAAGCCATTACAGATTCAGACACTTATGCTGCTTAATAAGTCTAGAGCTTTTATATATAGAAATCTCTTTTGACCACACACAGAGCTACAGTGCTTGATCTCCCACAAGACTCACTCTGACTTCTGCCCAGGAGGTATTGACTTTTAGCAGCCACTAGAATCTAAATGTATCTCCCTCCCCTTGTAGAAATGTGAGCACTGAATAGTAAAAGTGACACGTTTGTCATGCAAAACGAAGATTTTTTTGTTTTTGGTGTGACTAGCTTTCCTTAGTGCTCCAGTGTCTTTAGTTCTCTAGTGTCAGTCTGTGTATTTGTCCTTTGTTAAACCTTAGTAGCAAATTAGCTCCAAAAAGGAATTGTATTTAAATAATTACAATTAATTGTGATTAATTACAATTATTTATATCAGCTGACAGTAATAATTGTAGCAGAGTTAAATTGCCATCAGCTGATCTGTTCGTCCAGCGAACATTCAGTGTAAATTCATATCAACTCTAAGAAAGGATATTTCCGTGGCCACAGAAAATACCTTCCTATTAATGCATTAGAGCATGTAGCGAGGGTCAAAATCGTAAAGGGACAATTATTTGCAAGGCAGAATCAGAAACTCGTGTAATTTGTGCACAAGAGTTTTATTAACTAAACGCTAACACACATAACTAATCTAAACTAACAAACGAATAAACATACACTCACGCATACATACAAAGTGGAGCTAAAGTGGATGAATGAAGCCATTAGAGAAAACAGAGAATGCAGTTATGGAAAGAGTCAGTTAACCACCTGAGTAAAACCATCAGCGCCGTTTATAACGGGGTCTATAACTTATACTAAACCTCTGTTTCGTTTAGTTAAATGTACTATACTTGCACTGCCTTGGTCGTTGACGAGTGTCCAGAATGCAGTCTCAGATGAAAGTCTTGATGGTTTCAAGGTTTTGGACTTGCAATCACGTTCTTCTTGGTTTGAAGAGTGATGAATTCCAAAGATGTCCTGACTCACTGGTGATTGGGAGTTTCTTCCCAGGTAGAAAGTGAAAAAGAGCTAAGAAAGAGGTCTGCTGAGGTCCGAGGATCGTTGGTTAAATGGAAAGTCAAGGCCGTAAGGCCTGGCACAAAAACTTAAGGGTGCAGAAGAGTTCTTGCTCACATCCTCATCTTCTCAGAATCTAAAAGATCCGCAGACTGGGTGTGCTGAGGCTTGCCAGACGTGGTAGCGCCGGCCCTAGCAACCAGAAGATGGAGAGGGGATGGGAGACGAGTGAAGAGACTAAAAGCTTAAAACTAAAAACTAAAAACCCAGGCGGGTCACTGAAGTGAGGTCTTTTAAATCCTATGGAGGTCACACCTCTGGGGTGTCAAAAAGCCAATGGAATCCTGAACCTTTGGAGGGAAGGCTCTTTGTCTCTGAGCATGGTAATTTGCATGGGGTTGGATTGGAAGTTGATATGCAAACTATTAAAGATTCTTAGAACACTTATATGTTGCATAGGTAGCAACATATACTATACACTTTCAATTAGATCATCCGAAGACAAATTGATAGAGATCAAACATGGTATAAGTGGGGTAATATTAACTATATATCATAAGCATTAACAATCTATCATAAGCAGTAACAATATACACAATGACCTGAGGATATGTGTGTTCATTCAAAGAAAGGTTTTTCAATGAATTAATTAGAGAAGAGTCCATTTTTATGTGCATTATGTGTATTTCCTAGTGTAGAGAGAGAGAGAACTCTCTACATGCCATTAGGTCGTAAAGTTTGTCTGGCCTGGCAAAAGTCTCCTGGTTGCCATGGTAACCAGGGCCTGGACTTCGTTCACAGACATATAGGCACCGAGTCTGGTGTTGGGTGAGGGGTCTGTGACTGTTTGTTAATCTAAGGAATTATTGATTTGTTAAATCTAATGAACAAATGTGTGTCTGATTTGTCCAAATGCTACACCTTAGTACTCTGGTTCTACATTTGCGTTTATGTTCTCAGTGACACTTTCTTACCAACATGAATTATGATACATTTACATTTACATTTAGTCATTTAGCAGACGCTTTTATCCAAAGCGACTTACAATTGGGGAATACATAAAGCGATTCGTCTTGAAGAGGCAATCAGACAGAGGAAGTGCTCGTAACAACAAGTCTCAGGCATTGTTCAAATAAGTACAAGCTAGAAAGGAAAGGAATAAATAAAGAGAAAGAATTTTTTATTTTTTTTATTTATTTTTTTTTTTTTAAAGTTTAGGATGAAGTCAAGTAGTGCTGAAAGAGATGAGTTTTCAGTTGTTGCTTGAAGATTGATAGGGATCCAGCATTCCGGATAGGAGTGGGAAGATCATTCCACCAGCCAGGAATGGTGAATGAGAATGTTCTGGAGAGTGATTTTGAGCCTCTCTGTGATGGTACCACGAGGCGTCGCTCACTAGCAGATCTCAGACTTCTGGAGGGGGTGTAGATTCGTAATAGTGAGTGGAAGTAGGCAGGTGCTGAGCCTGTGGTTGTTCTATATGCAAGCATCAGTGTCTTGAACTTGATCCGAGCTGCAACTGGTAGCCAGTGCAAGGAGATAAAGAGAGGTGTAACATGGGCTCTTTTGGGCTCATTGAAGACCAGACGTGCCGCTGCATTCTGAATCATTTGTAGAGGTTTGATTGTGTTTGATGGAAGTCCAGCCAGAAGAGCATTGCAGTAGTCCAGCCTAGAAATGACAAGGGCCTGGACAAGAAGTTGTGCACCATGCTCTGTCAGAAAGGGCCTGATCTTTCTGATGTTGTGTAGTGCAAACCTGCAAGATCGAGCAGTCTTTGCAATGTGCTCTTTGAAGGTCAACTGGTCATCAAAGATTACACCGAGATTTCTGACCGAAGTTGATGGGGCAATTGTTGATGAACCTAACTGAATCGTGAAGTCATGCTGTAGGGTTGGAGTAGCAGGGAAGACAAGAAGCTCAGTCTTTGCCAGGTTGAGCTGTAGGTGATGTTCTTTCATCCATGCCGAGATGTCCGCCAGGCAGCCTGAGATCCGTGCAGCTACTGTTGGATCATCTGGTTGAAAAGAGAGATAGAGCTGTGTGTCATCAGCGTAGCAATGGTAGGAGAAGCCATGTGCCTGTATGATGGGACCCAGTGATGTCGTGTATGTGGAGAAGAGGAGGGGTCCAAGAACCGATCCCTGAGGAACCCCAGTGACCAGTTGATGTGCTTTGGAAACCTCACCTCCCCAGGCCACCCTGAAAGACCTACCAGTGAGATAGGATTCAAACCAGCGAAGTGGAATCCCAGTGATGCCCAGAGATGAGAGGGTAGACAGGAGGATCTGATGATTCACAGTGTCAAACGCAGCAGATAGATCCAGCAGAATGAGGACTGATGATTTGGAGTCTGCTTTTGCAATTCGCAGGGCTTCAGTGACTGAGAGTAGCGCAGTCTCAGTTGAATGGCCACTCCTGAAACCTGACTGTTTAGCATCCAGTTTGTTGTTCTGTGAAAGAAACAATGAGACCTGGTTGAAGACAACTCGTTCGAGTGTTTTCGCTATGAATGGAAGGAGAGAGACAGGTCTGTAGTTTTCAGTAAGAGAAGTGTTTAATGTAGGTTTCTTGAGCAGTGGGGTTACCCGAGCCTGCTTGAACGCAGTGGGGAAAATGCCTGTGAGGAGAGATGTGTTGATGATGTGTGTGAGTGCTGGTAAGAGTGTGGGAGAGATTGCTTGGAGAAGGTGTGATGGGATTGGGTCTAGAGGACATGTTGTAGGATGGCTGGAGAGAAGTTTGGATACCTCTGCCTCAGTGAGTGGACAGAAGGAGAAGATGGGAGTTTTAGCAGTGGATGTGGTTGGTTGGAGGTCGTGTGTGTGTGGAGGAGAGAACTGACTACTGATTGTTCTAGTTTTGCCTGTAAAAAAAGTGGCAAAGTCATCAGCTGTTATAGAAGTGGTGGGAGGCGGTGGAGGGGGACAGAGGAGAGAATTAAATGTTCTGAAGAGATTACGCATGTCTGGAGCGCTGTTAATCTTGTCGTGGAAATGTGAGGATTTGGCAGTGTGGACTTCAGCAGAGAAAGATGAGAGCAAAGACTGATACCTACTCAGGTCCGACGGATCGTTTGATTTGCGCCATTTTCTCTCTGCCGCTCTGAGTTTGGTCCGATGTTCACGAAGAACCTCGGATAACCAGGGGTTAGAAGGGGCAACCCGTGCTGGGCTGGAGGAGAGAGGACAAATGTCGTCAAGGCAAGAGGTTAAGGTCTGGCATAGAGTGTCAGTAGCTGCATTCACATCCAGAGATGAGAAATGGGTAGGTGAGGGAAGAGAGGAGGATACTACAGAGGAAAGATGTGAGGGAGAAAGGGAGCGTAGGTTTCATCTAAAAGTAACCGGTAAGGGGGTTGATGGCACATGGGTATCAAAAAGTAATGTAAATGAAATTAAGAAATGGTCAGAGATATGTAGTGGTTGCACCAGAATGTTATCTGCAGTGCAATTGTGTGTGTAAATTAAATCAAGTTGGTTGCCTGATTTGTGCGTGCTAGAAGTGGTAAGGCGTTTGAGATCAAATGAAGCTAGGAGTGAATGGAAGTCTGTAGCATAAGGCTTGTCTAGATGAATGTTGAAATCACCAAAGACTAAGAGTGGAGTGCCAACCTCCATGAAAGAGGACAGCAGCCCGTCCAGCTCCTCTAGGAAGGTGGCTAGAATTTGGCCAGGGGGACGGTAAATTACCACAATCTGGAGTTTTATAGGAGCTGTTACCGTAATCGCATGACATTCAAATGAGTTGTAATTGCATAGGGGAGAGTGGGTTGAGTATGTCCAATTCTTTGAAATGAGCAGCCCAGTACCCCCACCCCGGCCAACTTGACGTGGAGTGTGAGAGAAAGAGAAATTGTTAGAGAGAGCAGCTGGGGTTGCTGAGTCTTCTGGACGAATCCAGGTCTCAGTCAAGCCCAAGATGCTGAGTGTGGATTGTAAAGAAAAAGCAGAAATGAAGTCAGCTTTGTTGACCGCTGACTGACAGTTCCAGAGACCCACAGAGAAAGAAAGAGGTGCGGTAGAAGATGTAGAGATAGGGCGCAGGTTAGCAGGATTACGTTGCCGTCTGCGTGTGATGTTAGAGCGTGGTTGAGAGACAACCGGAATGATTTGGAAACACATGATCGAGGTGGAAAGAAAGAGGACAGAAAAGGAGAGTGTGTGAGGGAAGATAGAAATGATACTTAAGTTCGTTGCTCGGTTAAAGTCGCGCAGGAAAAAGTGATACAAATCACAAATAAATCAAATCAAATAAAGTGTACAAATCACAAATAATAAAACATGCAAAGATTATGATGAAATCCACAACAATTACAAAGTTATGACAGTGAGTGTGAATGAATGAATGCAGGGAGTTTTATGGAGGTTGGTGAGTGAAGGTTGTGGAGGTTTTTTTTGTTTTTTTTTGGAGCAGATGAATAAAGCTGTTGGTTTGATATCAGAGTTCAGTTTGTTTGGTTGTTCAGAGAAAATGGGCATTTTCTCCTCCTGAGTTGTTACCTAGCTACAGAGATAAACATGCGGTATTCACAATGGTGATGTAAACATACAGTAATGATGGGAAAACTGGGTGAAACTGAACTCAGGTTCAGAGTGAGTTGTTTTTTTTTTATCTCTACTTTGACTGATTTCAATGTATTTGCATTGTATTTGTTTCTTCATGGTGCACTAAAAAAATAATTTTTGTGATTAATCGTCCATAGAACAAGACAAATTTATTCTAGAATTGTTTTCAGAAAATATATAACAAATAAAAATATAAATGTAATTATATATACAGTACTGTTCAAACGTTTGGAGTCAAGTCTTTTTTCAGTTAACTTATGTTTTTTTTTTTTTTTTACTTTCAATTCATCAAATAATTCGGAAAAAATATATCTCAGTTTTCACAAAAATATTAAGCATCACAACTGCTTACAACATTGATTAAAAAAAAAAAAAAAGTTTCTTGAGCACTAAATCAGCATATTAGAATACTTTCTGAAGGTTCATGTGACACTGAAGACTGGACTAATGCCTGCCTGCTGAAAATTCAGCTTTGCCATAACAGGAATAAATTACATTTGAAAATATATTCAAATAGAAAACAGTTATTTTAAATTATAATAATATTTTGCAATATTACGGTTTTTACAGTGTTTTTGATCAAATAAATGCAGCCTTGGTGAGCATAAGAATAAAGGATAACAGTCTTATGTCATGCTATTTTGCTTTTCAAATAGAAATATGTTGTTATAAGTTGTTTAAATATTTAGGTCTTTTTACTAGATAATAATCTACTGACTAAGAAAATATTTTTTTACAGCCTCTGACCCATATGTGATCATCACCTGTGAGGGGGAGAAGGTTCGCTCCCCTGTGCACAAAGACACACGCTGCCCCAGTTTTGATGTTAAAGGAATATTCTACCGCAAAAAGCCAAAGGAAGGCATTCACATCGAGGTGAGTCGGAAGTATGTAATTACATCTCTTCCTCCTTCAGTCCTTTTCACAAACCGCTATAGATCTCCTTCCCTATACTGCCCTGTACACTGATCTGTTCCTCTCACCTTATTTCTGCTTTTCTCTCTATTTCTCCTGCTTAACCCTTCTGACTGCTCCATGACGAACTCTAAGATCTACAATAAGAATGTGATTGTTGACACCTTCCTGGGTCAGGTGACCCTCTTTAGTGATCCTAATGACCGCCAAGAGCAGCACACGGTCTACCTTAAAGACAAGGGTAGCTGTCAAGACAACAACCTTCCAGGCACTCTGACTGTGCGCGTGATCACCTGCACCACTTTAACCAACATCTGATTGGAAACTAATCACAGCCTCATGCATCCCGCCACTTCACTCTCTCTGCTTGAGTCCCTCATTCACCCACAATGCCTTTAGCCCTCATAATCTTCTACTGATTTTTTTTTTTTTTTTTTTTTTTTTTTTCAATGAATGGTTAGTTGACCCTAAATATGTGTAAGATCTGTCACTATTTACTCACCCTCATCACCATTTGCTGTTAATTTTCAGTGGAGCAAAGATGGAGTAGTTTAATGAATCATAATGACCATATTCATAAAGCTCTTAAAGGGATAGTTCATCCAAAGATGAAAATTCTGTCAACATTTACTCAAGCTCAAGTTGTTCCAAACCTGTATGAGGTACTTTCTTCTGTTGACACAAAAGAAGATATTTTGAAGAATGTTCATAACCAAACAGTTGATGGTAGCCATTGACTTCCATAGTATTTCTTTCCCATACTATGGAAGTCAATGGCAACCTTTGACTGTTTAGTTACCAACATTCTTAAAATATCTTCTTTTGTGTTCAACAGAAGAACAAATTGAGGGTGAGTGAATGATGACAGAATTTTCAGTTTTGGGTGAACTATCCCTATAAGAGCGTCATAAAATTAGACCATGGTATATTCCAAAACTTTTTAAGCCATATGTGAGGCATAGACCTTAATCAGGGTTGCGCCTTATTTAATTCTTGACAGGAATGAAAACAAGGCTGTGAAGGATAGAAGTGCGTTAACATCATACCGATTGTTCAGCTGACAAAACTAGAAAATCTAGAAAATCTTTCAGTAGACAAAAACTCTATAAAACGGTTTTTAAAGTTTGAAAATTTCACAATCTAAGACCTTTATTCAATGTGTTTTGTTGAAAACACTGTAAGTCTATACCTCACAGCCTTGTTTTCATCCATGTTAAATTTAATATGTTGTCTTGCCTGACTAAGGTCTGTAGACTGAAATTTAAGTCATTATTCAGTGATAATCTTCCGCTCCAGTGAGTTGTTGAACTCCTGTGATTGAATCAGTGAGTTGAACTTGTTCGTTTTGATTCATGAGCGAATCGTTCATCTTTCGAGCCTGTTTTTTTTAGTGAACCATTTGATCTGATTCACAGATTCAGTTGTCGAGTTCTAACTGAATATCCACTGATCCATGATTCGTTCATTCACTTTCCAGTGGTTCTCGATTTAACGGTTCACTGGAGTGAAAGATTATAGGTGAATAATAAATTTATTTCAGTTTCACACAGTATAGCTTTCATTTCACTTCAGAAGAAATCGAATAAGTTATAGGGACCACTTTTATGATGTTTGGAGTCTGGTTGAACTTTGACAGACTGTTGTATGGAAAATAGCTGCATTAAGATTCCAAAATGATTCTTTCATGTTCCATGGCAAGTGTCCAACATGATGAGTAAATAATGACAAAATTTTAATTTCTGGATAAACCATTATTTTAATTCCACCCAGTCATGATCTGATATTGTAATAAAGGGCTGTGCATTGTGTTTGCATTAGCAGCTGAAGTGGTCTAAGGTAGAAGTAGGTTCTTTAGGAGTCCTAGTCACATGATCGGCCACGTCTCGTCTGCCAAAACACTGAATGCAGCCCTGCCCTGGGAAATTATTCAAATATGATTTTTCCCTTGTCTCTCTTTCCATCCCTTCTCTCCTCCACACATTCAGTCATCACATATTCAGTCAGTGTCAACACGTGTGCCCGTTCACACAGATGCACAGTGACATGGAGGTCCACCTGATTACAGAGACCTTTAGCAAGACCTGATCAGCTCTCATTTAGCTGAAAGATTTCAGTGACCGGTGGGCCACAGTGGGCGCCTCTTTGGATTCTCCGGGTCATGTCGCTTAGCAACAGGAGTCTGGAATAGAGCCTAATGGAGCATGAAGACTCCAGTGGACCCACAGTACCAAAAGCCCACCCGGACTATCTGCCATGCCATTCTTTGCCTGAATACATGGATGGGCATTATAAAAATGCCAGGAAGTTTGATAAGCATTTTACCTTTTTGTGTGTGTGTGTGTGTGTGTGTGTGCGCGCGCGTTTTTGTGACAAATGAGGACATAAATTTGTATAATGACACAGGTATGACATAGGTATTACAAGGTGAAGGTGACTTTTCAGGACATTACCTCATGTCCCCACTTTTCAAAACGCTTATAAATCATACAGAGTGAGTTTTTTGGGGGGAAAGTAGAAATGCACAGTCTCCTGTGAGGGCTAAGTTTAGGTGTAGGGTAGGTGTAGGGCAATAGCATATACAGTTTGTACAGTATAAAAACCATTACGCCTATGGGATGTCCCCACTTTTCACAAAAACAAACGTGTGTGTGTGTGTGTGTGTGTGTGTTTGGGTGACCAGATAGTCCTGATTCAATGAGTCCTACATCCCAACAAAGTTATATTTAGGTTGAAATTTTTCCTAATAATTAGTATTAGCTTTAGTTTGACAGCTGTAAAGAGTGTTTTAAAATGTCATCGCTATGATTTTTCTATCATTAGAAACCAGCAGTTTCTAATGTGTAGCTTTTCATAACGAGATATTTTGAAGTCAGGTTATGTGGCCCTTTGATCAGTGTTATTATAGCATTATTTTGGTTTTTATTAATATTTTCAAGTAGTCTTTAGCCTTTGCTTCATTTTAATTTCAGTTTAAGTTATTTTGTTATTTGCTTTTTCATTTTTTTAAATTATTTGAATGTATTTAAGTTCTTATTTTTTTTAGTGCTTCAATTTTAACATGTTTTTTTTTAACATTTCAATTATTACCAAGGCAACATTTCTCAGTTTCTTGCAAATTCTTTAGTTTTCATCATATTTTTACATTTTATTTTAGCTTTCAAACCAAAAAAGATATTTAAAAGTTTTAAGAACCATTACAACACTGCTTCGACCCACTAATAGAAGTTGTTGCATTGTCTTCACAATATTGAGAAGTTAAGTGCTAACATGCACATTCATAATTGTGCAAAAAAACAAAAAACTTATGACAAATTAGAATTTTATTGGCTGTCATTTTTACAAGTCATCTTAAAACATTAAGGGCCAGATTTACTAAAAAGGACAATTTAGCATGAGAGAGCAATTCCATAAAAGCGCAGATGGGAGGGGAAAATTCTGCGTGTCAATTAATGATAATGCGCACATTAAAGAACACAGACGCAGCCAGATCTTTTCAATAATGACCAGCGCAATCTACCAAGAGCAGTGCAAATTAGCACCTGCTTTAAGACATGCTTTTTTTTTGAGGCGTTAAATAATGGTGCAAATACCAGTAATTTGACGAGTGCAAACGTTAGTAAATCGTGTTGCGTAATTCATTTTAATACACTCCTCCCATAAATTTTGCATCTGAAAGGGAAACTCCTACAAATGCATATTGAATAAGGTCAGGCGCAAAATAACTGTGTCCACGCCTTTTCAGCGCTAATTCTTCACTGCGCATCTTTAGTAAATCCTGACAGTACTATTTTAACGCCAGAAGAAAAAAGATGGTGTGCGCTGGTGCAAGCTGTTAGTAAATCTGACCCTAAGTGGAGAAATCTTAAGCGAAAAACTTTTGCTTTTATTTACAACATGAGAGTTAACGTTTAGGTTTGATGCACTGTAGTGTGACCAAAAGATCAGATGTATCCAAGTCTTTTTATATAACAGTGTTTCTTAAATTTAAATTTGTTTTTAGACTCTTTTGAATTAAAACAAGCATCAAATCAGGCCAAAATGTGCTTATACTGTATTCACAAGCATGTATTCCAATTTTGTTATTGTAGTTGTCTGGTCACCCTAGTGTGTATGACTGTGTTTGATCCACTAGCCCTCAAAAATAACCTAAGGACCATTAAAAGGTTATGCATGTTTAAATAAAAGGGAGAACTCTATCAGTGCTAGCGGTGCTCAAAGGATGAAGAGCAGGCCTTTGGACCCACAAATATCTCTGGGTTTACCTCACTCTTGCTCTGAGGATCGCGAGACTGTAAAACAAGGATTTGTCTGTGTCTTAATGAATTTCTAGTCAGACTCCTGCCAAACAGCATGTGCCATTGTTTGAGATACGCAAGAACTGCTGCACGATTGCATCAACAGATATTCTGTACTTAAGAGAAGATCCCTCGTTTTTTTTCTCAGCTTCTCTTGACGATGAAGAACTACACCTTAACTACAAACACTTGGTGACTATCATCACCAGCTTTGTGTCCTTTCCAATGGCTAGTTGTGCTGTTCTACCAGAGACTGCTTCAGAACTCTTTGTGCACTACAATGTCTTTGTTTATGCTTTCAGTCACTATAAGTGAGTTTTGGGAAACAGAAATAAGTCCACATCAGTCATTTATCATGGTTGGATATGTTTTAGCATCCTCTCATGTTTCTTTTTATTTGAATGTCAGCTACACTTCTATGATTTCTGCAGTGTGTTGAGCTGAAAATTTCATGCATTCCCTCATGTTTGCTTATTTCAGTACATATTAATTTATTACTGCCTCTGAAGTATTATTTTTGTTACCTTGTGTAAAGTTTCTTTAATATTCTGTCTGAAACAGATGTGAAGGCCAAATGGTACAAGAGTTACCGTGAACCAGTTTGCCGTTTTTAATATTTTGTGTCAAAAATGTAGCATAAGAATCTCAAACATTAGGTTATAATGACTAATGTTTATAAAGTTTGTAATGTTTCTAAAGTTGAGCCACTGATCCAAATGAGTATTGACACTCAAACCTAGATGAGCGAGAAAGGCTAGTAAAGTGGGAAGAAGAGAAACACAAAGAGACCACACAGCGTTATATACCAGATTTGAACAATACAGTGCCAATCAGAGTAACAGTGTTGGATGGCAAGACCGTGCTCAAACCCCGTGGATTAGCCTTTGGAAAAATGTGGTACATCGGAGACAGACTGATTTGAAGCTTTTTCTTTAGATCCATTACATTTCAGTTTTTATACAACCAGATTGAATTAGAAATCCACAACAATAGCCCAGTCATTCTTTTATATCATTTGTACCTCCACAGGCCAGAATATGACGGGTAAACAGAGGATTTAGCGAGGAAAATTTATTGTCTGTGAATAGATTTTACTTATCTCCATTTTGACCTTTATGACTGACTGATTTAGATAATAGAAAGCAATTTGTATTGAGCAGAGAGGTGTTATATTGATAGTATAAATTCAAACAGCAGAGAACTCAAATGCAATTTTGCTCGATTGTGTATTTTTTCCATATATTTATTTCCCTGAAGTCTAACACTGTGTCTCAGTGGCGCTTTTAAAACATTGCTCTGTTTGTTTGAGCAATCCGACCAGCAGCACTGGCTTAACCAATGCGGTGAGTGTGGGGCAGGGCTATCTGTTTATCTAACCAATAGCAGACGGGGGGCTTGTTCTGGAATTTTTGCAGTTCTGTTAGGTAATGTGTGCAGAAATAACACACCTTATAACTTTTAATCTGACTAAACAAACTAATAAATAGCCTTAAGTCTCTTTAGCTGTTAAAAACAACAAAGCTTTCATTTTTCATTTCACTTTGTTTCATCCAAACCTTAAATGTATAGTTTTTTTTTTTTTTTTTTGGATGAGAATGCTGTGAAAGATGCCAATGTGCCAGTACAGTTGGAGCCATATGCATTTCCTGTGATTATTTTTTATTTTTTTTCCCTGTCTGTTTTGCCAAATAACATAAGTGGCCAATGGCATATAATAAGAACTGTTGAAGTTCAAATGCCTTTTAATGTCAAACATGTTCTGGTGTACGCTTTATTTTATTTATTTTTTTATGTATTTTGATTGTTCACGTTTTCTTTCATTATTACTGACACAAGTTGAATTTTCTTTGGCCCTGCCCATACGATAAAACAATGACTTTCAAATGGTTAGAAGGTCCTGGTTCACTCAGATTGTAGTGCATGCTTCAGATCAAATAGAGGAAACTTTGCCATGTCGTGTCAAGTTGATCTTGATGCTGTTTCCATGTGCAAGTGTAATTTTACATTGCATGTGGGTTTGTGTTTGTTTACAAACAGGATTTCTACACAGTATGAATTTATACGGTAATTATACACTGTTTGCGCAGCTAATGCAACGTACGTATGAAGGAAACATAAACATATTTGCAGAGATTGCCCAGTTTCACTCTCTTGCATAATTTATTCACAGTCTCAACATGTATTACGTCTGTAGAGACTTTTAATTGCTTGTAATCACGAGACAAATTCAGTTTCTCTGAATCACTGGCTTTGTTTCGATCACGAGAATGTCTCTGCTGGCCGTTATTTGCTCTCTGTGATGTTACTGGCTCTTTGGCCTCAACTGCTGCATGTACTTTGGCTGAGTGAACCTCTTTTCTTCAACACACGCCGTCACCAGTGCTATCATGCCATGTTGGACTTTCTCTAGGCATCTTGATAGAGTACAGCCTTAATAACCAGTGAATGCTTGTGGAGCGAGTGAATCCTATCGCTCTTTGTCATTTTTTGACATGGGTCAGACGTCCAGAGAATGAACTTGTGATACTCTTGTATTTTTTCTGCTGATGTTGAACTTGAAACTGACGTATGTATACATAAACAGAAATATACAAAATATCTTGCATGGTATCATTCTATGAAACATTGCTGATATTATCTTTATAACAAGTATCTTTTATCAGCATTTTATACTCCTTTGTTTACTGTTTTATATCTAGCCATTGAATCTTGTGTTCAAAAAAAACAACAAAAAAAAAAAACTAAGAGACAGACAGACAGACATATATACTATATCTTTACTGATTGTAGGGTTTCTGTATCTTATCTCTGTTTAAATGTGTTTTATTTTGCGTGTAAGTCTCTCCTGGGTTACACTGTGGTTATTTGATATACTTACTTTTTTTTTCTTTTGTATTTTGTCAACTTGTGGCATGACTTTGAAATAAAAGATCAAAAATCTTGATGCAGTATTTCTTTGAGTTTTTCCACGTATAGGGATGTTTGATATGAAAAAGTTTTTTTTTTTCTTTTTTTCTTGTTTTGGTTCGGTTCGGTTTGGTTTGGTGCACTGCGGGATGTTTGATGATGTGAAGAAGAATTTTTCTTTATTTTCTCACCTGACTGATATCTTTATAGGGTGGCATTTAACTTGGTCAAATCACAAATTTTATTTTATTTTATTTTATTAAAATAAAATAAACTAACTCTAACTCTATTTAATTATTTTAACATTTTGTTTTTTGTTTTGTTTTGACATTGCAACATGAAGGTGAGTAAATAATGAATTTCAATTTATGTTTTTATGTTTTGACTCTGTGAAATCAATTATGTGTGAAAAAAGTGATAGATTCTTTCAAATTACTTCAAATTAATTAATTCAAAGTTCAATTTGAACCTCATAATTTTACGTTAGATTCTTTTAAAATGTTTCTGATGTTATTTCTATTTGATTAGAAAAATATCAGTATGTTTTTTTAAACTATTAAGATAGCCTTGACCATGAGGGATTTTAATCTACGACTTTGATCATTTTGACTGGTTATTTATGGAGGTTGTATACTTTGGATTCAAGCCATTTCCATTTAAATTTTACATTTATTGAATCAGACACACCCAGCATCCATTTATAGATACAAAAGCTTGACCTTTTCATGTTCAGTTTGCAGAGGAGCTTGAGGCATGAGAGAGTAACAGGAAACAAGCAGCCATGTACTTCAGATGAAGTGACCAGCAGACCTTTGTGTCAAGCCCTTTCCTCCCCCACAGTGACCGCCCGCTGCTAACCCCGCCTCCCTCTAAGCTGGATCAGGAGTGCCATTGAAGGAGACGCTGAATGCTGCCACTGCTCTCCTGCTGCATTACCCAGCATCCCACAGCAACAGGTAGCCCACAGTAGGACATACGTAAGAGGACAACTGCAGTGACTGCGGAAGAGTGTACTTTATCCTCTGATATAATTTACACCTGTCAATCACCTGACTGCAGACCAGCTCTTGAACCTGGACATGTGGACATACATAACAGCTAGAGACAGAAGGACGGACAAATAGAGTTGCAGACAGAAGAAGAAGGGAGAGCAGGACGCAAGACAAACTCTTGAGTCACTGTGAGGTGAGTAAGTGTTCATACTCAGGGCTTAGCCGTCCAGCACCTCATGCTCTTTTAAGGCTTTACGGAAAGCTACTTACTGCTGACTGTTTTCTGCTCTGCCGCACTCTGTACCAGGCCTTGCTATAGTTAGCTTGCTATACGTTTATGCCTTGCTATAGTTAGCTGAGAGTGACTGTTATTTTACTGTCAGAAGATATTAGAGACGATTTTAGGGTTGTGAAAAACCTTAACATAAGTATTCAGAAACTGTTTCTTAGTGTTTTTGTCTGGTTTTCCAGTAAAAATATCTAAACATCTTTAAAAATAGACAGATTTACTGGAGAAGTTGTGTAATAATTATAAATAATTGTGTAATAATTGTGTAATAATAATTGTATAAAAATTATAAAACGTTTTCAGAGAATTTGTTTTATTTTATTATTTTATTTTATATTTTATTTTAATTAGCTTTTAGTTGTTTTGTTTTAATTCAAATATCTTGAATTAATTTAAGATTAATTTTTCCAGTAAAAATATCTAAACATCTTTAAAATGAGATGGATTTAGTAGAGGAGCCAAATAGTGTAATAAATATTTAAATACATAAATACGTTTTAATAATAAATACATGTTTTCAGAGAAATTTAATTTTATTATTCTTAAATTTAATTAAATTTTATTATTTATTTTTTAATTAGCTTATTTTAATGAGCTTTTGTTGTTTTGTTTTGTTTTGTTTTGTTTTAATTCAGATATCTTGAATTAATATAAGATTAATTAATTTTTATTAATTCAGTTCATTTTTACCCCGTTGGCAATTATGTTATTTTTGTTTTATTAATGACTACAATTTAGCAAGGTTTATGCTTAAAACAAGAATAAACAGCCTGTATAGTGAGAAACATTTAAGTATTAATTTAAGATATAGTCCTAATATCTCACACAAGTTTGTTTCAAGTAATTTTATATTGTTGGTATTAAATTGATATTTATTGTAATATTAAATTAGATATAAAATTAAAAATAGATATAAAATTAGATACATTTACTGGAAAACAAGACAAAAATAACCATTATTTATTTATTTATTTATTTATTTATTTTCTCTTGGTTTTAAAAGTTTCAAAGCTTTTAAAGTTATTTTTATAGATTTATTTTAAGCGTAAAACTATATTTTATCGTCATCCTCATGCGGTTGTGTGGATGGAAAGAAACATCTTAAAGCGAGAGCTGAATTGCTTTGACGTGCTGCTGCTTTGGCACAGACTCTGAGCTGACAGATACAGAGGATGTGACTGTGTTAATCTGCCTCTGGCACTCAGTGAGGTGCTGGATAAAGCAGTTAAGAGTTTAGAGGGGCATAATATTTAAGACCTTTAGTGAGTCTTGGCCCAGAGCAAACGACCGCTTATGAAACAAGCCAAATAAACATCTGACCTATAAGTCTAGAAAAACATGAGAAATATTAAAGGGGTCCTATTATGCTTTTTCACTTTTTGAATTTGAGTCAGTGTGTAGTGTGTATGTTTGGGCATAAAATGATCTACAAAGTTACAAATCTCAAAGTCCACTCCAAAGGGAGATATTTTGTTTTAAAAAAAATCCCTTTTCAAGAACTACAACGAACGGCTCGTTTGGACTAAAAAGTTGTTTTCCTGTATTTGTGACATCACAAAAATAAATCCCGCCTATGGAAATTCGAATGGTCGGCGGGTGGGGAGAACGCTTGTTTGGCCACTGCACGTTTCAAAATCGAAACCCGGTGCAGGTGTTTTTATATCACTGTATTTCTGATGGAAACCGACTGTCTTCAGAAAATTTTGGATGTCATTTTCATTTCATCTTGCATGTAATGTCTGATAAAGCAGCGTTTGTGAGCGGAGCTCTGCTTTGTGTACAGCGTTACTAGGGAAACCTCGATCTCTACCACTCCAACAGCGCCTCCCGCTAGCGCGGTAAAGTTAGTTTTAGGTTCGATGTTCGCTGGACATTCGCTTTCGCGTGCCACTGTTCTATAGAGTCGACAGTCCTACAGAGATACCACTACCAAGATTAGTTTTAACAATATGCAACAACTGTACATCGACATGAAAATATTACTTAAAAACCACCTAAGTGTATTGTAGCAGCAAATTTAAACCAGAGAAAGCTTTGACGTGCTATAGCGGCGCGTGATACGTAAGGGACTGTCTGACAATTCCACCGACTGGGTTTAGAACGTCCAATGTATTTTGACTAAAGTGACTTTTAACATTTAAAATAAAACATTTCCAAATTGTAAAGCTTGTATTACTCATAGTGATTTACTACAGGTGGGATTTTGCCAATACCTTCCTTCATATATGCAGTACAGTACACAATTATGTTCATAAAAAAAACTGTAAGTACCCAAACGGCTGTTCAAGGTTGTAGTACATTCCTAGTGTCCAGACTGACTTACTACAGGTGAGATTTTGCCAGGTGAGATATCTCCCTTACTGTACATACAGTACATAATTTTTCTTAGAAAACAATAACTGTAATTCACCAAAAGGGTTTTTTTTTTATTGTTCCAAAGCCTGTAGTACATTTGTAGTTAGAAGACAGGTGAGATTTTGCCAATGCCTTTCTTACTGTACATACAGTACATAATTATTCTTATAAAACAATTACAGTACAGTACACAAATATTTTCATGAAAAAATACTGTAACACCAGAAGTGTTTATTAATATTCTAAAGGTCATAGTACATTCCTAGTTATAATACTAACTTACTATAGGTGAAATTTTGCCAATACCTCCTTTACTGTATGTACAGTACACAAATATTTAATGACAAAATTATAGAAATTTACCTTTTTTTTTTTTGCCATACTCTAAAGGTTGTAGTACATTCCTAGATACAAGACTGACTTACTACACATGAAATTTTGCCAATATCTTCCTTACTGTACATACAGTACATAATTAATCTTAGAAAAAATATACTGTAATTCACTAAAAGAGTTTTTTCATGTTCTAAAGGCTGCAGGACATTGCTAGTGGCCAGACTGACTTACTACAGCTGAAGTTTTGCCAATATCATCCTAACTGTGCATACAGTACATATTTATTCTTAGACAACAGTTACTGTAATTCATCGAAAGGGTATTTAATGTTACAAAGGTTGTAGTACATTCCTAGTGGCCAGACTGACTTACTACAGGTGAAAGTTTGCCAATATCACCCTTACTGTACATACAGTACATAATTATTCATTGAAAACAATTACTGTAATCCACTAAAAAGGTTTTTTAATGTTACAAAGGTTGTAGTACATTCCTAGTGGCCAGACTGACTTGCTACAGCTGAAATTTTGCCAATAATCACCCTTACTGTACATACAGTACATAATTATTCTTAGAAAAAATTACTGTAATTCACCAAAAGGTTTTTTTTTTCATGTTCCAAAGGCTGTAGTACATTCCTAGTGGCCAGACTGATTTACTGCAGGTGAAATTTTGCCAATATCACTTACTGTACATACAGTACATAGTTATTCTTAGAAAACAATTACTGTAATTCACCAAAAGGGTTTTTTATGTTCCAAAGGTTGTAGTACATTCCTAGTGGCCAGACTGATTTACCACAGGTGAAATTTTGCCAATATCTCCATTATTTTATATACAGTACACAACTGTTTTCTTGAAAAAAATACTATAATTCACCAAAGTGTTTTTTTCATGTTCCAAAGGCTGTAGTACGTTTGTAATTACAAAACTGCCTTATTACAGGTGAGATTTTGCCAATATCTCTCTTAATGTACGTACAATACATAATTATTCTTAGAAAAAAGTACTAGAGTTCTCCAAAAGTTTTTTTTTTTTTTTTATTTTTTTTTTTTTATTGTTCCAAAGGTTGTAGTACGTTTGTAGTACTACTTTTCTAAGAATAATTATGTACTGTGTGTACATTAAGAGAGATATTGGCAAGATCTCACCTGTAGTAAGTCAGTTTTGTAACTACAAACGTACTACAGCTTTTTGAACATGAAAAAAAACATTTTGGTGAATTACAGTAATTTTTTCATAAAATATTGTGTAATGTACATACTGTAAGGGAGATATTGGCAAAATCTCACCTGTAGTAAGTCAGTCTTGTAACTACAAACATACTACAACCTTTGGAACATGAAAAAAACACTTTGGTGAATTACAGTATTTTCTTTTTAAAGAAAATATTTTGGTGAATTACAGTAATTTTTTCATAAAATATTGTGTAATGTACATACTGTAAGGGAGATATTGGCAAAATCTCACCTGTAGTAAGTCAGTCTTGTAACTACAAACATACTACAACCTTTGGAACATGAAAAAAACACTTTGGTGAATTACAGTATTTTCTTTTTAAAGAAAATAGTTATGTACTGTACATACAGTAATGGAGATATTGGAAAACTATCTCCATTACTGTATGTACAGTATTTTAGTACTTTCAGCTGTACTGTGTGTACAGTAAGGGTGATGTTGGCAAAATTTCAGCTGTAGTAAGTCAGTCTGGCCACTAGGAATGTACTACAATCTTTGGAAGATGAAAAAACCCTTTTGGTGAATTACAGTAATTGTTTTCTAAGAATAAGTATGTACAGTAAGGGATATATTGGCAAAATTTCACCTGTAGTAAGTCAGTCTGGCTACTAGGAATGTACTACAGCCTTTGGAACATGAAAAAACCCTTTTGATGAAATACAGTAATTTTTGTTCAAGATTAATTATGTACTGTATGTACAGTAAGGGAGATTTTGGCAAAATTTCACCTGTAGTAAGTCAGTCTTGTAACTACAAATGTACTACAACCTTTGGGGCATAAAAAAACCCTTTTGGTGAATTACAGTAATTGTTTTCTAAGAATAATTATGTACTGTATGTACAGTAAGGGTGATATTGGCAAAATTTCACCTATAGTAAGTCAGTCTTGTAACTACAAATGTACTACAACCTTTGGAACATAAAAAAAAAAACCTTTTGGTGAATTACAGTAATTGTATTCTAAGAATGATTATGTACTGTATGTACAGTAAAGGAGATATTGGCAAACTTTCACCTGTAGTAAATCAGTCTGGCCACTAGGAAAGTACTACAACCTTTGGAACATTAAAAAAAAAACCTTTTGGTGAATTACAGTAATTGTTTTCTAAGATTAATTATGTACCGTATATACAGTAAGGAAGATATTGGCAAAATTGCACATGTAGTAAGACAGTCTTGTAACTACAAACGTACTACAACCTTTGGAACATAAAAACCCCTTTTGGTGAATTACTGTATTTTTTTATTTTCTAAAAATATTTCTGTACTGTACATACATTAGGGGAGGTATTGCCTCAGGCGACATATTGGTTAAATATTTTCAGTCAGTTTGTCCACAAGGCATTTACTATGGCTTTGTAAACATAATTTGTATTAATTATTGGACTTTTTGTACTGAGAGGTAAATTTGCAGACAGCCCCTAAAGCAGCCTAGAATATCCGGCGAATATCAAACCTAAAACTAACTTTAAGGCGGTCCTCCCGCTAGCAGAGAATGAATTTACATATATATGCATACAGGTGCATCTCAATAAATTAGAATGTCGTGGACAAGTTCATTTATTTCAGTAATTCAACTCAAATTGTGTAACTCGTGTATTAATTAAATTCAGTGCACACAGACTGAAGTAGTTTAAGTCTTTGGTTCTTTTAATTGTGATTTTGGCTCACATTTAACAAAAACTCACCAATTCACTATCTCAGCAAATTAGAATATGGTGACATGCCAATCAGCTAATCAACTCAAAACACCTGCAAAGGTTTCCTGAGCCTTCAAAATGGTCTCTCAGTTTGGTTCACTAGGCTACACAATCATGGGGAAGACTGCTAATCTGACAGTTGTCCAGAAGACAATCATTGACACCCTTCACAAGGAGAGTAAGCCACAAACATTCATTGCCAAGGAAGCTGGCTGTTCACAGAGTGCTATATCCAAGCATGTTAACAGAAAGTTGAGTGGAAGGAAAAAGTGTGGAAGAAAAAGATGCACAACCAACCGAGAGAACCGCAGCCTTATGAGGATTGTCAAGCAAAATCGATTCAAGAATTTGGGTGAACTTCACAAGGAATGTACTGAGGCTGGGGTCAAGGCATCAAGAGCCACCACACACAGACGTGTCAAGGAATTTGGCAACAGTTGTCGTATTCCTCTTGTTAAGCCACTCCTGAACCACAGACAACGTCAGAGGCGTCTTACCTGGGCTAAGGAGAAGAAGAACTGGACTGTTGCCCAGTGGTCCAAAGTCCTCTTTTCAGATGAGAGCAAGTTTTGTATTTCATTTGGAAACCAAGATCCTAGAGTCAGGAGGAAGGGTGGAGAAGCTCATAGGCCAAGTTGCTTGAAGTCCAGTGTTAAGTTTCCACAGTCTGTGATGATTTGGGGTGCAATGTCATCTGCTGGTGTTGGTCCATTGTGTTTTTTGAAAACCAAAGTCACTGCACCCGTTTACCAAGAAATTTTGGAGCACTTCATGCTTCTTTCTGCTGACCAGCTTTTTAAAGATGCTGATTTCATTTTCCAGCAGGATTTGGCACCTGCCCACACTGCCAAAAGCACCAAAAGTTGGTTAAATGACCATGGTGTTGGTGTGCTTGACTGGTCAGCAAACTCACCAGACCTGAACCCCATAGAGAATCTATGGGGTATTGTCAAGAGGAAAATGAGAAACAAGAGACCAAAAAATGCAGATGAGCTGAAGGCCACTGTCAAAGGAACCTGGGCTTCCATACCACCTCAGCAGTGCCACAAACTGATCACCTCCATGCCACGCTGAATTGAGGCAGTAATTAAATCAAAAGGAGCCCCTACCAAGTATTGAGTACATATACAGTAAATGAACATACTTTCCAGAAGGCCAACAATTCACTAAAAATGTTTTTTTTATGGGTCTTATGAAGTATTCTAATTTGTTGAGATAGTGAATTGGTGGGTTTTTGTTAAATGTGAGCCAAAATCATCACAATTAAAAGAACCAAAGACTTAAACTACTTCAGTCTGTGTGCATTGAATTTATTTAATACACGAGTTTCACAATTTGAGTTGAATTACTGAAATAAATGAACTTTTCCACGACATTCTAATTTATTGAGATGCACCTGTATGTATATGCCGCCACAAATAGTGTAACTCTGTGGGACTATGATATAAATAAATTCAACTGTATAACAGTTTCACTGCAATTCATGTTATAATGTTAGAATTAAAGAACAATAAACATAATACATATTACCGCTGCACTTATCTGTACATAGTAAATGCAGTTATTTTTAAGCTGTTGTTGACATCCTATCTAAAACGTGATTTAGCCACAAAAAAAAACAACAATAACGTTACCACTTTAATATGTCTTGCAATATCCGTGCATGCAAAGGTTCTGCACGATCCTTTTGTTCAATATTCTCTGGGTCTGGATCCAGCTCAAATTGATATGGCAATATTTACAAACTTGCTGCTTTGTCAAGGGGCGGGGCAGTACTGAAACGCCGTCTAAGCTAGGGCTGCACGATATATTGCATGCGATGCATCTGCGATTTTGAGCGCGAATTGCGTAGCTTGTCAGTGAACTACAGCTCTGTGTATTAAATGCCGCTCCATCTGAAAACAGGTGATAGAGATTTATTTGTAATCACAACACCGGCTTTACTGATGAGATGCGCATGACTATCGCATGCAATATATCGTGCAGCCCTAGTCTAAGCTGTTCGCCAATCACAACGCACTGGGACAGCTAACCAATCACAACACATTTAGTTTCCGGAAGGTGGGCCTTTGTCAAACCCAGAACTAATCAAACCGTTTGTGCCAGGCTGGGGAGAAAGGTATTGTAATAATGTAAATTATGTGAAAAATAATGCGATTTTCGAACCACCAAGCATGAGAGCATGTTCTAGTACACCCCCAAAACAAAATCAAGACTTTGTTAAAAGAGCATAATAGGACCCCTTTAAGATAACACATTCACTGGTTATTCAACACTTCACTGTTAAGTTATTCACTGATTTCAGAAGCATTAATTAGAGTATTAATTCTATACATCCTATGTGCAGGATGTTTTTTATAAGAGTCACAAGTGCATTGTGGTATGTAATTATGACAAGAGTGCTCCACAAAATGTGTTTCTGGCATTAAACTGATCCCATAAAGTGTGAGATTAGATGTAGTTAGGCGAGAAAAGCCAGACAGTTTAAGATCTATAATCTCTTCTTATGTGCTAGAACAATATAGCGGAATGTTTTCATTTTTGCCAGATGCTTTTTTTTCCTTCTAAATTGCCATTGTTTGGAGCAAATAACTAAAACATTGTGTGTGGAACTTTTCTACAATTTTCTACAGAAATTTTTAGTAGTGTTCTCTAGTTTTCAGTTATGTATTTCCAAATGTTAAATGCTACGATTTATCATTATGTTTTCAACTCAGTTATTAAAACCAATAAGTGTAGTGTAGCTAGTAACTAGTTTAATTACTTAAAAGTATGGGTAGCTTGGCAGTAGCCTCACCCTGGATCCCTTGACAAAAACCCAATAGGATTCTTCCATTTGCTTTTGGATTACTGCAGAAAATACTGTTACCAACAAAAGTTTGTGATTCTCACACGTTTTGTTCATCATGATAATCTTTACAAATGAGTTTCTTCACAAACTTTTATGAGTTTTGTAGCCAAAATACAATCGGCAGTTGTAAAGAGCTAAACATAGGATATAAACGATCTACACCAAAAACATCTATTAGGTTTTGATTACCATGTCTATCACACTAAAATCATGCATTTTAAAGCCATATCAGTTTAAATTTCTGATGTATGGTTTTCTGAGCACACACATCCAAAGCACGCACATAGAAAGTGGATGTCACACGCATGTGAGTATAAACTAAATTCTCTTTCATGTCTTATTGCGCTTAAACTGTCAAATACACACAAGTTTATGTTAAAAAACACATTCAGATTTACATTACAAAAACACAGTTAGTTACATCTGTAAAGGTAAACATCTGGGAAAGAAATTGTATGTTTATATTAGATCTGTGTATTAAGTGACAGCAGCGGAATGTACAGTACCTACTGCTGTCTGCGCTGTTAATATGAGCCAAACAATAAAATAGAAGCAGAAAATCACTCACTGCTCTGGACTGAATAAAGTCTATAGCTTTAATAAGAAGACAGTTCTTTCTTGAATTCTGCTTTTAAATGCTCTAGCGTGAAGATAAACATGGCAGATTATGTGCGGCTCACTCAGGATGGGGTCTCTGCTAATACGGCAGTGTCCGTCAACAGTCATGGGCAGGGCTTGTAAATGTGACGTCACATTTTACGGATTCTGCGAATGGCTTGTTCTGAGACACTGCTTATGATTTATGGGGTTTAAAAAAAGGAACGGTGGATTTTTATCATTATAGGGTGGTTGTATACACACAATGC
Source organism: Spinibarbus caldwelli (assembly GCA_039654775.1). NCBI lineage: Eukaryota > Metazoa > Chordata > Actinopteri > Cypriniformes > Cyprinidae > Spinibarbus > Spinibarbus caldwelli. The sequence continues at coordinate 12,642,609 of CM077259.1, forward strand.
CAACACACATTTAGGTTCAAACAATATGTAAAAGTGAATTTTGCATAATAGGTGCCCATTAAAAAACATTTTTCCTGAAAGTTTGAGTTAAAATAGTTTGTAAGAACGATTATAAACACAACAAAACGGTGAAAGTGGACTAGTGAGTTTATCCATTCAGAGTCATGACGATTTATGATGATGTTTCCCAAAACCTCTGTAATCTCATTTAGCCACTTATTAGCAACCCCTTTTTTTAAGACAAGTAAAGGCTTTAAAAACAAGTGGGTATTATTGATGTGTTTATTTTTTTTATGTATTTATGTAGAATAAAATGTGAAAATATCTTGAGCCTGTATTAACCACAGATGTTACGTCAGGCATTTAAAACAAAAACTCATTCAAAAAACGCTTTGACTTCAGGACAATGAAACCAGAAGTGCTAAAATGCAGAACTCCCTATATAAGCAGGTAGAAATGAACACAAGTCAGTGTTCTTGTGAGTAATCTCTTAAGAAATAATTTCTCAAAGTATCCTATGTGCATTTCAGTTTAGAGGACAAGAGCAGTTCTGACACACTGACATACTGTCGGTCTCTCAGTGTTTGTAAAACTCAAATTAGCAAAAGCCAAGTGCATCTATTGACTTATATCCATACCAAACCATTCATTTATTTGGGCAATGTACCACTTTTCAGAATTTTAACGAATATCACATTTTTAAAACAAAATTGGCCTTTATATTATGCTTAATCTATGTGATTAACATCCATGCTAATCTTCTTATTGAGTGTGCCATGAGGAAACACATGCCTTAGTCTCACTGCCCAAACTACCTTCTCACATCTAACCTGATAATAGTGACATGGACCTATCAAACTCTAAAAATAGATCTGTGAGGCAGCTAACCCAGGTATGTTTATGATGTCTGCTCATCACGCAGGTGAAGTTGTAATCAGTTATGCAGTGTTGAAAGACAAAGCTACACATAAGGAAATGATTCAGCTGGAATATTCAAACGACAGTTTGCTTAGTGGCTAGCTTATCCGGAGAAATCTGTGTAAGCTCCTAAAGACTCCCGCTGCTCACCTGACCTGCACTGGACCACATGGGTGCTGCTCTGCTTAACCCTATGGAGTCTGGAGCATTGAATTAGTTATTTTATCATGTAATATATAATCTGGCATATTGATGTGTCCACTCAGGACAATGTAACTGTGTTTTATGTGAGCTAAAAAGGGGGTCAAAAAGACCACACTGAAAATCTGAGAGCAAAATCTGTTATTTCAAGTTATTTCAGCTTAAATTTTATAGTTATCATTTTATAACAAAGTTAAACATACATCACATATATTTGTTTTTTTACATTAGTTACAGGCCAACATAGTTCTATAAACAAGAAAAATTAACAGACATTATCAAAAACCAAGCAAACTTGTTTAATAAACAATATACAAAAGTAATATAAAAAAAAAGTAAATTAAAATCATAATAATACTAAATAATAACAATGTAATAAAACTAATCCAATTTATTGATTTTAAAGGAATATTCTGTGTTCATGTCAAATCGACAGCATTTTTGGCTTAATGTTGATCACCACTATATATATATATATATATGTGTGTGTGTGTGTGTGTGTGTGTGCGTGTGTGTGTGTTTTACCTGGCCCTCATTTTCTTTAAATAAAGCAAAAAATCAAGGTTGCAGCAAGTCACTTGCAATGGAAGTTTTTAGATGATTTAAAAGCAGAAATATGAAGCTTATCTTTTTTTAAAGCACTTAAATTAAGTATTCTGTTAAAATGTGTTTGTTATTAGCACTGCAAAGCCTTTTAAATCATTTTTGCAGTCATTATAGGTACTTAAGGATCATGGTATTGCATTGTGATGGCAATTTACACAAAGGGTTAGTAAGCAATTTTTTTTATATTGTTTACATCTTGTGGTTATGCTATTGAAATAATAAGTATTCACTTCCATTGGTCCATTGTGTTCCTGTAAAACACCAATCTTTTCTTATTCTTAAAAGAAATTACATGGTACATTTCTGTGATAATCAGCATTATGCCACAAATGCTGTAGACTAAGCTTAACTTGAACCGAACCCAGAATGTGGAATATATTTCTTTAATGCAAGTTCTTTCATTCATTGATCATAAGAGGGCTTGAAGAGCAACAGGGGCTTGAAGTTTCTGAGGGTTGAGATCTGATTATTCTTAGTGATCAGACTTTTTTGAAAAGCATTCAAAGGCACACATAACCCTGCCAGTACAGAGAAGGACTACAGAGTTATTCTTGAACACTGGTACTTAATCACGGTGGTGGAAAGCTTTAGAATCGAGTCTATGTGGGGTTGACAGTGCAAATTGTCTCTTTGACCTATTCGGCAGGCCAATTAGCAGAGTGCACAGGCTCATCTAAGCTGTATGTCTGTGCTCCTGGCGGCTCTTTCAGTGATGTTATAATAGAGAAAGTTATGTCATTGCCTCTCAATCATAAAAACGTTCAATCTATTAGCTTCTTCTTGTCATTGTAAGTGACTAATTCCAGACCACAGTCTATTATCCTTTAAATCAGTGAGGGAAGCTCATTGTCTTGTGGGTTGCATGCACTGTGCTTCATGCTGGTTGTAATGACATGCAGTGTGTGAGGATTCAAGGATGCTCTGCCTGAATAAAACTACTGTTGGATCTATTTCCACAGCTGTAATTATCCTCAGTAGCACAGGGTGTTAATACATACATCAAGTGTATTTGGAATCAGGCAGTTGCTTCAAGTAACTAAAAGTGGTATATTATTTAAAGGGTGTTATGTGTGATATTCTGTAATATTGTTAATGTCTTTTTTAACAACCACAATGTGGGTAGTCTCAATCTTATCTTAAAATAAACCCTGATTTATAGTTTTCATTTCAGGATGAGATGCCACAATGGCTGATCTATACCGGACTGATTATTATCTGTGATGCAGAATTTGCTCAGGGTATCATGTAGCGCTTAGAGGAAATTATAGTATATTAGTATTAGCATTAATGTATGTCTGCACTGACCTATTCCTGGTGTTTAATGAATTGTGTTCCTCTATAAAGTAGTTTTTGAAAACAGAGAAATTTTAGCTCGTGGAACAGTGAGTAATAATATTTCTGTTGACCTTTAAGTACTGTACGTTTGGTCAAGTCTGTCTGGGGCAGTGTCTACTTTGTAGTTTGACCCACATTGTTAATAGAATTAGCTCTTCTGTGCTCTGCAAAGATAGAGATGTTTTTGGTCTTTAATATTCTGGGGATCAGTTGATCCTTTCTTGTAAAGCTATATTGTGAAAGTGTTCCTTCATTGTAATTTTAAATATGCCCCAACAGGGTCAATTTAAAATTTATGATGCAGTGAGAATTTTTGATCAGATTCTAGGAAATGTGTCTTCAGAGTGCACTTATGCTATTTTGATACAGGCTCACAGGTTCTTGCTTTGATTAAAAAGATCTTAATATCTTTTTTAATAATTGATTGCAAAGTCCTAGGGTGTGGAACGTGCTGTCATGTAAAGTCTGTTTCTTTCTTATAGATATTTATCTTCATTTCATACAGTACAGTTTATTTGACCTTTGCTTTGATCTTTTTAATTAGATCTAACTGTACATTTAATTTTTAATGATTTCTTTTTTTTATCTCCTTCTATATTTATCATGTATAGGTCCCTCACATGGTGACTTCTAATGTTAAAACTCTAAACCAGAAACATGGTCATTCTGCAACAGGTAAGGCTAGGTCTTTCATTTTTGGGTGAACAAGTAAAGAAGCTGAACACTTGAAGAGTTCCAATACAAAAGCCTCTAAAAGCCATCTAGGTCAAAAATGAGATCACTTTCACTTCAAATGTGCTAAATCCCAGCCTCAACCCATTCAGAAGTACCAGTACTTACATAGAAACCTATACATAGTAGCCAGAAAGAAATGCTAATTTTAAAGAAAAACGTCAGACGTACTTAGAGGCTTTTGCATCTGAACTCTTCACTTGTTCACCCCAAAATGAAAATTCTGTCATCATTTACTCACCCTCCACTTGTTCCAAACCTGTATGGGTTTCTTTGTTCTGTTGAACACAAAAGAAGATATTTTGAAAAATGTTGGTAACCAAACAGCTGATAGTAGCCATTGACTTCCATAATATGGAAAATAATACCATGTAAGTCAATGGCTACCATCAGCTGATTGGCTACCAACATTCTTCAAAATATCTTCCTTTATGTTCAACAGAAGAAACAAACATACAGGTTTGAAACAAGTGAAGAGTGTGTAAATGATGACAGAATTTTTATTTTTGGGTGAACTATCCCATTAAATTATCATTTTTGCAATCGTTTATGATTTTTTCCAATGACTAAGATTTGGTTTTTGATGTGTTGTCCCATAGGGGGAATACGTCTGGTTGGACCTCAGAACAGGCCGTGCGTTTGACGTCCCTGTTGGCGCCGTGGTCAAACTCTGTGACTCGGGTCATATTCAGGTCTTGGATGATGAAGGAAAGGTGGGCCTTTCAGTGTGTACTACTCATAATAGTGCCCAACATTTGAGAAAAGACCAGTTAGTAAACTATAAAATGTTCTTTCTATACCGATCAGAAAGGCGGTTTAACTGAGTTATGAATTTTTTATAAGTTTTATTTGTAATAGTCTGTATTTTCCCACCATGTAGGAGCACCGGATCTCTCTCCAGAATGCTACAAACATCAAGCCCATGCACCCAACCTCCATTCATGGGGTGGAGGACATGATCCGTCTCGGGGACCTGAATGAAGCTGGTATTCTCAGAAATCTCCTGATCCGTTACAACGACAGGGTCATATATGTAAGCGTGACCTTTAACATTTCTCTATCTGGTGATGTTCATTTTATTACTGTGGAATATACAGCAGCATGGGAAACCATGTTTGCTTTAAAAAAAAATCATAAAACGATTATTTTGTGAAATACTGTGATCCAAATTATAATATGAAAAACATTTAAAGGGATAGTAAACTCAAAAATGTAAATTACCCCAAGATTTACTCTGCCTCAAGGCATCCTAGGTGTCTATGACTTTCTTCTTTCAGATGAATACAACTGGAGTTATATTAAAAAATGTCCTGACTCTTCCAAGCTTTATAATGGCAGTGAATGACTGTTGAGATTTTGAAGTCCAATAAAGTGCATCCATCCTTCATAAAAAGTGCTCCACGTGGCTCCAGGGAGTTAATAAAGGCCTTCTGAAGTGAATCAATGCATTTGTGTAAGAAAAATATCCATATTATTACTTTATAAACCATAATCCCTTGCTTCCGCTAACTGTCGTATACATGTTCACAAGAGAGTGGCGTTCCAGCAGATCACGTATAGGATGTAGGCGAACGCGGTGATGAATGCAAAAGCACAGAGGAGAGAGTAAAACAAAACAAAACACCGGTCACAAATTATAAGTACAAAATGAGTATTTGTAAAGAAAAATGTCTGAGAATTTCAATATAAGCCAAGAGGAGACTGGTTTTCCTTTGCTGTAAGCAAAACTTGGTTCTCACGAGACTAACATATTCTCACCGGAGCTTATGCTACGCCTTCATCCTACATCATCTACTGGAACGCCATTCTCTTGTGAACGCGCGTAAAACAGTTATTAACCTTTCAGAGCCATATGGAGTACTTTTTATGAAGGATGGATGCACTTTATTGGACTTCAAAATCTCAACAGCCATTCACTGCATCATAAAGCTTGGAAGAGCCAGAACATAACTCTAATATAACTCTGATTGTATTCGTCTGAAAGAAGAACGTCATATACACTCAGGATGGTATGAGGGTGAGTAAATCATGGGGTAATTTTCATTTTTGTGTGAACTATCCCTTTAACATCTCAGATTGCATCAAAAAATGCAACATGTAGACCACAGAGACTTTTAACCAATAGTCAAATTCATACTTAGTGCTTATTTGATCAAATTCAAGTCAATGTTTTTCTTCTCTTTCATGAAGAAATACATCAGATTATTCAAATAAAATGGGTCGAGAAACAGCCAAATGCTAACTTTAAATTGCAGATGACATTGGCTTGTTGCTGCTTAGCATTAATTCTAAGCCGTCGAAATACATTTTTTAAAGATTTTATGCTCCAAAGCTCGTTCACTCAGAAAAATGGACTGCCGTTAGAACATTGGCATTGATTTATGACTGTACAATGTATGAAAACCAAAACATTTTACCTTTATTGTAGCATTTGTTGAATGTGAAATCAGGGCATGTGTTTTCATTCCGTAAAAAGATTGAATGAATGATTTGTTTTGGTCTCTTAGATGGTATAGCTTTTTTGCTCATTGTTTTTGTTTCAGGCTGCAGATCAAATTGGCTTCGTGAAATGTGACCTTTTATTTTGTTTCATCAATGAATCCCCTTTAGCCATTCTCACCACTAGAATACCTAATGTAATGCATTGTAACTTTGTCTTTTAAAATGATGCTTGATTCAGTTCAATCACTCGGCATAGGCAAAATGTCCTATTGTAGGGTCATTCCTCTTTTCATGTGGTACACCACTGCTATGACTCATTTGTATGGAAATGTGTTCAGTGCTGCTCAGATTATTTACTTTTTATCTAACTAGAAAGTCATAGGTTTTTCAATCTTCAGTTTATTGTCACTTGCTCTTTCTTGATGGTATGAAGCACATCATTGTAGTAAATTGGTGGGTCTGACTGATTCATAAAGCCCTCCAGCTGTCAACCACAATGCTTAAATTGTGCTTTGTCCAAATTAGTTTTTTGATGGGATTAAAGATATATGTTTCAGTGATGTTATTCAACTGAGCAAAAGAACTGAAACATGGAAATTCTATCATGGCATCAATTTGCCGGTTTGAAAGAGGAACAGGAAAAATAATGATGTTACATGATGATAACATAGCAAGTTAGATGCAAATGTCATAGATGATTAAACAGTGTTAAAAAAAATCAGTACAGTTAATATTTCAACTTACTTTATAATACTTTTATCTGCATATTGAGGAAAGTATTTTAACTCTTTCCCTTCCAGCGTTTTTAAAAAAGTTTCCAACCACCGCCAGCATTTTTGATCATTGTAAGAAAAAATAATATTTTTTATTCTAGCTTCGTGCATTCTTTTTTATCAACAATTGAATGTGGGCAAGTTTCATTTAAGAAAAAAGTTTTTATTTCTGAGAAAATCGTATTTTTGTAAAAGATTAAATCTGGATCAGATTCAGAATGATGATAAAATCATAGATGGAATAGATCACTTCCATCAACACACCTAAAGCTTATACAGTCTTATTCCACTTCCTGGGTCAACATTTCTTTCAGTAACATTAAACAATTTTGATTTATATCATGTTTAATGTTTGATGATAGCGTTATTTTACATATGCATATGCTTACATATGCGATTGCTTGTTTCTGCTTCTTCACTGTTTAAAAAGAGTCAACATTTAGTTATACAAGATATACAATAGTTATACAAAGTTATACAATATCTCACTCAAAAAGTTTCCTTTACTTAATGATTCATAACTAGAAATGACTCGTGGGAGTCAGTCGTGACTTCAGTAATGAATGATTCACTGACTAAGCAAGTCTGATTCAAACTGCGAACAAGTTCAAGACTGTTTTGTGAATCTTTTTGTCTAACTTATTAAAAAGAGGAGACTCATAATAGAACAGACACATAAGGTCATTGGTTTGTTAATCAGACATCACGGGTTGCTGTGTTTGTTGCTACATCGCCACCTCAGGAGATAGTGAAACTTCATGTTTACACATGCAAATTTCTCCAGATTGTCATCAGCAGTGCCTAGATATTAAATTATTGTTGCAGATGTTTTGTTTTGTTTTTCAGTCTGGATCCCTGTAACCACTCAATTGTGTTTATAATAATGTATTTCAGACATACACGGGATCAATCTTGGTAGCAGTGAATCCATACCAGCTCCTGCCCATCTACTCACCTGATCAGATCCGCCTCTACACAAACAAAAAGATAGGAGAGATGCCACCACACATCTTTGGCATTGCAGACAACTGCTACTTCAGTATGCAAAGAAACAACAAGGACCAATGCTGCATCATCAGGTAAATCACAGCCTGTAAAGGTTGAGAGTAAGTTTAAGTGTTTTTTTTTTTAACCACAATGTAATTCACTGGTTAATACCCATAACTCCTTTGACTATGTGTGTGTTCAGTGGTGAGTCTGGAGCTGGGAAAACGGAGAGCACTAAGCTCATCTTACAGTTCCTGGCAGCTATCAGCGGCCAACACTCCTGGATTGAACAACAGGTTCTGGAAGCCAACCCTATTTTGGAAGGTCAGATCATTTCTAAACCTAATGACATAAACCCAACCTGTCTGACACTAATCTAGTGATTGCCAGCAGTAGTTTCAGTGCCAGGTCACAACACAGCCCTGTGATCTGCTCTACACCCTATAGTAAAGGAGCGTTCCCACTGGATGCAATTTAGAGTGAAGAAGCAACTGGACATCATCAATTTTTAATGAGAGTTGGCAATTTTCTTTGATTTCAAGTGGCTTGTGACCTCCACCTACTTAATCACTGTCAGTATGAACAGGGCTTAACGCTTATTGTTTCTGTACCTTATCAGTACTTATGGATTCCTGCCCAGCTTCTCACATGCATAAGCCCCATGAGCAAGCTTCAGACTTTGAGCCAGAACTCAGGCTGTTTGATTACCAAAATGTGTTGATAAACTAACACTTGTGTCACTTGTTAATTACGCTATACTATAAAAGCAGGGTGGTACGCCAATCAGAATAGAATTGAATATTCCTTTAAAATTAAATTCTTGAACTTGAATTGAGTAGGGGAATTTTTTTTTAATTAAAAGTAGGAATAAAAATCAAGTTTAATACAGTTCAATACTTTTTAATACAATAATTAAATAACATTCATTAATAAAACTAATAATTTTCCATGAAATATATATTTTATTTTTATTTATATATAATTAATATTAAATTTAATATTAAATTAAAATTTTACATTAAATTCATAGTGTGTGTGTGTGTATGTATATATATATACACTCTATATGTATGTATGTATATATATATATATATATATATATATATATATATATATATATATATATATATATGTATATATGTATATATGTGTATATATATACTCTATTCAAAAGTGTTACCGAAAATGTGTTCTGCGGTGTATTCTCAATTCAAATTCCAACTCATGATTTGAAAAAAGATCCTTGAATTCACAAATTTGTTCAACCGTGTATGAAAGTCAGAAGGGCTTTGTAACTACAGCAGATGCTTTGCTTTTTTCTTCTAACACCATGAGATTGAGATTTGTTCCTTTGTTTACCCTGTTCCCACAGCATTTGGAAATGCCAAGACCATACGCAATGACAACTCCAGCCGATTTGGGAAATACATTGACATTCACTTCAACAAGCGAGGAGCTATCGAGGGGGCAAAGATCGAGCAGTACCTGCTGGAGAAATCAAGAGTTTGCAGACAGGTGAGAGGATCGGCAGAACGTGTCTCACTTTATAATGCTATTGATTATGGTGATGTGATTATATCTAACTGTCTTTGTAGGCAGCCAATGAGAGGAATTACCATGTTTTCTACTGTATGCTGGCAGGCATGAGCCCTGATCAGAAGACTAAATTAGGCCTGGGATTGGCCACAGACTACAATTATCTTACTATGGTGAGGGCCTATGTGTTTAACAGCTGACTAATGCAGTTTTATGCATTTTCTTGTACATTATGAAAGCATTAGAATAGACCCTTTCTATTACAGGAACAGGAAAATTCTCATGTAGTTCTAAACCTGTATGACTTACTTTCTTCTGTGGAACACAAAAAAACTGGGTCTTGCTCCACTGACAATATAAAAGGCATAAAATTGTTATGTAAGTGGCCCATGTGAATTGTGCACTATATTCCAAGGCTTCTGAGGTCATATTGACTACTTTTTGATACTTTTATTGTGCTTTTTGTTATTTTTGGAGCTTGACAGCACCAATTTCCATTCACCTTCATTATGTGGAAACAAGCAGCCAGGACATTCTTCAAAATTTCTCCTTTTGTATTCTATTGAAGAAAATAAGTCATACAGGTTTGGAAGATTAAGTGATGATGGATTATTTTTGAGTAAAACATGAAAACATATCTTGCTTGTTGATATGTGTCTAATGGCAGTAGAGGAACGAAGAGAGTGTGTAAAAGGCTTGCGTGTGCGTATCCGCTCTGTCCTTCTCTCTTGGCCTGTCATTCAGGGAAACTGTACGGTGTGTGAGGGGAGGAATGATATGAAGGAGTACTCCAGCATCCTGTCAGCCATGAAGATTCTGATGTTTACTGACACTGAAAACTGGGAGATCTCCAAACTGCTGGCTGCCATCCTGCATATCGGCAACCTGCACTTTGAAGGTGGATAGTGTTAATGGAAGATGTTATTATTAATAATTGCTCACCTACAAGAGGTGACAGACGAGCTAATTTGCACATATCATTTGTGTTGCCCCAACAGCTCGAACGCTGAAGAACCTGGATACCTGTGTGGTGGTTCGCTCACCTGACCTGGCCAAAACAGCCACGCTGTTGGAGGTGAGGTGTATGTGAATGCATGAGAGAGCTTTAAAGTCATGTGAATGTGCATTTGAAACCCATAATGTGATATTTGTTTGAGTGAAACATATGGACATTCATTTCCACCTCGGAGTGAAAAAAATAAATAAAAAGGTAACTGCAACTTTATTTCTCATAATGTGCAACTTCATGTGTCACAAAGTGAGTCTATCTTGATATTGTGATTTTAAATATCACAAAGTATCTTCCTATACAATTCTATAGTTCTTGTAATTGTGACTTTATATCACAAAATGTGACTGTTGCATTCTTGTGACTATATTTAACAATTTGACTTTGTATCTCAAAACTGATATTTTATTTCTCATAATTGCAACTTTATATCACACATTGTGACTTTGTATCTCACAATGTGACTGTTTTGCATTATTGTGACTTTATATCTCAACTGTATATTTTCCGTCTCATAACTGCAACTTTAGTTCTCGTATTTGTGACTTCATGGCTCACAATTTGTCTTCCTATACAATTTTAGTTCTTGTAATTGCGAATTTATGGCCCGGTTTCACAGACAGGGCTTAGCCTAAGCCAGGATTAGGCCATAGATCAATTAGGACATTTAAGTAATTTTTATAAACATGCCTTAGAAAAAAGGATTACTGATGTGCATCTTAAGACAAAACAATGGCACTGACATGTTTTAAGATCAGTCAGTGCAAGTTTCTTTCAGTTGAATCAGCTCAGATTTACATTTTACTCTAGGACTAGGCTTAAGCCTTGTCTATGAAACTGGGGGTATATCACAAAATCTGACGGTTGCACATTATTGTGACTATATTTAACAATTTGACTTTGTATCTCACAACTGAAATTTTATTTCTCATAATTGCGACTTTATATCGCACATTGTGCATATCGCACGGTGACTTTATATCTCAACTGTATATTTTCCATCTCATAACTGCAACTTTATTTCTCATATATCTTTATATCTTCCAATTGCAACTTTTTTCTCGTAATTACGCCTTTCACAATTATGACCTTATATCTCACAGTGTATATTTATATCTCATAATGTGACTTTCTTATTATAAACTTTATCTGGCTTCCATAGAAACAGGACTTTATTTTAAGCTATGAAATGAAGTGAATGGTGAAAAGTGGGCCTTCATTGCTAGAATGGAGCCGTTTATTAAAACTATGCTCAAATAGCTTTAGTTAACATTAACCAATAGACCACACAACCTAGGTAAGGTCAGATAGCGTTCACTGAATATCTTCCACAGAAGAATTGTGCAGAATAAGGAACGTGAATAAAGTAAAAGGTCCTTGCTCTGCATAAACTCTGTACATGTCATTTAGCTTTGGTTTAATCCCATTTTTGAGTCAATTTATTGCCATTTTAAAGATGCTGTTAATTGAAGGGGTTTGTTTCTGTTGTCTTGTTCAGATTCATCTCTCTCATTAGCTCTGTGCAGTTGACGGAGGGGAGCTGGAGATAAATGTAGTCATTAGTGAGCATCAGAGTTTCATTCTAATGTTATTATCGTAGACAGTGACACAGCGAGACGAATCTGTTCAGACTTCCTGCCGGCAGCACTCTGCTGTCAGTCTTTACGATTTCTACATCTTTCCGCATATTTCCACTGTCCACAATCTTTGTTCTGTTTTCAGTTTGATTTAAATGGCTGTGGTTCAACTGTTTCTCAAAACCATTTTCTTTGCTTACGTCTGCCCCCTGGTGACAAGATATTAAACATCACAAGCATAGTCAGAAGAGACATTTGAGAATCAATACACTTTTCAGTGCACCATAATTTAATTACACTGTAAAAAATATTTAGTGGCTTATTGCCTGTAAAAGCCCTATTTCTCTTAAAAGTTCTGTAGATTAACAAATTTGCTTTCAATACTATTATGAATAATAAATTAATGAATAAATTCGATATGAATGTTTATGTTATGTGACTCAAATAGTTTTTGCATTGACAGATGTAATACCATAAAATAATGTTATAATTTATGCATTAGTCAAACACTTAAAAAAAAGTTTAGTAACACTTTATTTAAAGCCTTTATGTGTAATGCGTTATAAATAAATATTAAAGAGTATAATGCATTAAAATTATTCATAATGTGCATTGTAATACGTTTTATCTTGTTGTAAATAATTAAAACCTAATTTAAAATGCATAGTATAGCAATGATTTGATAACTGTGGTTACAATTATTCATGAGATCATACAATGTATTATAAGGTGCATTACAAGGCATAATTAATGCATTAAAACTACTTTTATAATGCATTATACATAAAGGCTTTAAGTAAAGTGTTACCAAGAGGTTTTTTTTTTCAACATGGTCATATAATAAGCTGAATTCGACACTATTAGTCGTAAATTAACCAATTTTTCTAATTTGCGCTAATAATTTTTCACATCTGTGCTGTGCCAGCATTTTTTTCTTATTTATTTCTGAACATTCATTTTAATAGTGTATTGCTATATAGAATAAATATATTAATTTTGTAGTTTAACTATGAATCAATATTGAATAACCTTTTTGTAATTTCTTTTTAATATAGCCTACATACTGTCTCATAATATATTTACCTTTGACCAGTTATTGGACTGGTCAGCAGTCAATGAACTATGCTGGTTCTTTCTACAGGTGGACCCTCAGGACATCATGACATGTCTGACCACACGTACACTGATCACCAAGGGTGAAAGTGTGTCCACCCCTCTCAGCGTGGAGCAGGGGTTGGATGTCCGTGATGCCTTTGTCAAGGTGAGATTGTTCCCAATCAATAAATGGCCCAATTTTGATTCTCAATTTGTCACGGAAGTCGTCAATATCCACTTTTTGTCTCCATCAGGGAATCTATGGCAGGTTGTTTGTGTGGATAGTGGATAAAATCAATGCCGCCATCTATAGAGCTCCTTCCACAGAAAACAGGAGTGTTCGCAGGTCTATAGGCCTGCTCGACATCTTCGGTTTTGAGAATTTCACTATTAACAGGTAAGTAATAGTAAATAGAAAATTCTAGATTGTTATTATTTCAGCAAACACAACAGCTGTGCCTCAGGTCTTGCATCTAAAAGGCATTTTATGATCAAACTGGTACTAATCTTGTTCATTCCTGCTGTAGTTTTGAGCAACTGTGCATCAACTTTGCAAACGAGAACCTGCAGCAATTCTTCGTTCGCCATGTTTTCAAGCTGGAGCAGGAGGAGTACAACCTGGAAGATATCAACTGGCAGCACATCGAATTCACAGACAACCAGGATGCCTTGGATATGATTGCCATCAAACCTATGAATATCATTTCCCTTATTGATGAGGAGAGCAAGTTTCCAAAGGTAAAGTTTGAGTTTGTTGATGTGCTGTGCATTTGGACTATAAATTACATATCCATAGAGCACCACAGAACATTGTTGCTTTAGTTCTGAGTATCTATCTTGCGTCATTTTTTTATTCATCAGTTGAACAGAGGATATCTAGCCATGTGACTGTGTGCTGTGTTTCTTAGGGAACAGATGCTACCATGCTGAACAAGCTAAACTCCCAGCACAAACTTAATACCAACTACATTCGTCCTAAGCACAGTCACGAGACCCAGTTTGGCATTCAGCACTTTGCTGGAGTGGTGCACTATGAAACTAAAGGTACTGAATTAAAGTTAATAATAGTAATAATAATAATATATTTATTTTGTATAGTGCTTGTAAAACACACAATGTAAAAGCTTTAAATGCCAAAAAAATCTCATTTTTATTTATAATTTCAGTTTCTGATCTCTAAAACTCTGTACTTGCAAATTTGAGAATAGTTTGTTAAGATGAGATAATGTTGTTAATAATATGGGTTATATGATTATTCAACAATTGTTTACATTTAAAAACACTGTATATATATTTTTTCATACACTAAAATATACACAAGTAAGAATACATTAAATTGATCAAGAGTGACAGTATTTTCTGTTCATCAAAGATTAAAAAATTATCACAGTTTCAATAATATTAAGCAGCACTGTTTTCAACATTGATAATAGTAAGAAATGTTTCTTGAGCACCAAATCAACATATTAGAATGATTTCTGAAGGATTGTGTGACGCTGAAGACTGGTGAAAATTAAGCTTTGCCATCACAGGAATAAAATACATTTTAAAATATGCCAAATTAGAAAACTAATTTTTTAAATTGTAATAATATTTTACAATATTATTGTTTTTACCGATTTTTGCTCAAATAAATGCAGCCTTGGTCTTTCAAAAATATTAAATTATCTAAACTTCTAAACTTGCAACGTATATAATATTATACAATATATAATTATTTGCTTATTTACCACTTCTCAGTCTCTAATTTGAACTCAAATCTACATTTCATGACTATTTTTCCTTATTTACTAAATAGCTGCTTAATAAGCAAGCAAGAATAATATACAGTCAGTCTGTCATTATTGCATCACTAAGCCCCATCAGGATGACACACTCTTTTGGCATTCATTTTGCATTAATAACCATCTAACTGTACTTTATCCCATTTTCATCATATTAAAATGTTTCATAAAATATGAACAACTGTATTATGTTTCCATTGAAAAGTTATCCTAATCTCCTAATCTGATTCATTGTTCAGGTTTCCTGGAGAAAAACCGAGACAGCCTCCACAGTGACATCATCCAACTCGTGCACTCGTCCAAAAACAAGTTCATCAAGCAGATCTTCCAATCTGATGTTGCTATGGTGATGCCCTTTTCCAATACCGAATCCATATTTGCTCAGCATTAATATGCTCACAACACGCCAGCCAGGCCGCAGACCTCTAAGGGCCAAATGCTGGCCATGCAGGTTTATGTCAGGGTTGCATATTAAAAGCAAAGACGTGTGCTTGTATAACTGCCCTTGGAAAAACACACAGTGAACGAGAGAAGTGACTGCTACAAATGAGAGAAGTTTAGCCTGAGCCTTTAACAGTCTGACTAACCCTGCTGCTGTTGTGGTGATGTCAGCCCTAATCTTTCTTGGCTGATTCTCAACAGACTTTGCTCAATTCTGTCTTTCTCTCTCTCTTTCTCTCTTCTGTCCTCACTCTGTCCCTCAATCTTTTACCTTATTTTTGGCCTCAGTTTCTGTGTGGCTATTTGGAGCCCACTGCATCCCTTCAAAAGGTAATCAATGGCGTGGTTTGTGTCCCCCTCAGACTCCTATTGAACTCCATTTTCTCAATAGTCCCTTGCAAAAACTCATTCCTGTGGTTTTCTTCTCTTTTGGAAATGGGTTCTGTTGAAGTAGTCGGTAAGGGCATGCTGACAGAATAATTTAATAGCTCTAACAGCGGCATTATTCTCCAGATGAATTGAGGAAAAACATTAGTCATCACAGACATATTCTGTTTCAAATTAGATGCGGCTTGTTCTCATTGGTATTTTTCAGCATTATTTTTAAGCGTTTTTTTAGAGAGAGGGAAATTCTGTTTACTCTTTTTCCTGGTACTGAGTGAAGATTGAGGAAAGGAGAAACTACTAGATTTTCTTTACAATGCCTTCTTAAAGCATTTGCATGCAAAGCTTAGGGAATAACAGCAAGAGAGGGGTAGACAGAGAAGGATACAAACAACCAATGAAGATTCCGAAGAAATGTGCTGAGAGAGGGAGAGAATATGAAAAAATTGCATTTATTAAAGGCAGGAAAGAAAGAAGAAAAGATTGGACCAAAAAAGGGCCACACAGAACGGTGAATTTGTGTCTTTGTGTATAGTATAGTGTATGTATAGTATGGGTATTTGTTATGTGTGTTGTGCATTTGTGATGTGTTTTTGTGAGGTCCACTCTTGTGAGTCTAACTTATTTTTGTGTGATGTTAATGGGAGAATTTATGTGTTTTCAGGGAATGGAGACGAGGAAGCGTTCCCCGACTCTGAGCAGTCAGTTTAAGCGCTCACTCGAGCTGCTCATGAGGACGCTGAGTGTGTGTCAGCCTTTCTTTGTGCGCTGTATCAAACCCAATGAGCTCAAAAAACCCATGGTGAGTAAAACAGTGTTTCTGTGTGTGTTTGAAGAGATGCAGATAATTTAAGCATTTAATTAGGGCTCAACAGTGAAGATGATGTGAAGGCACAATGCCAGTCTTTCTTTCTTTCTTTCTTTCTTTGCTTGCTTATTTATTTACCACCATACATAGGATAAATGATATAGAGAATGGATGGATTTAAGTATGTATTTGTTTGTTTATTTATTTATTTATAATGATCCTACATATGATCTTACATAGGACAAGTGGTATGGAGGATGGATGGATGGATAGATTCATTTAGTTATTTAGTTAGTTTGTCATTCATTCATTCATTCATTCATTCATTCATTCTTATATTTACCATGATCCTACATAAGAAAAGTGGAATGGAGAATGGATGGATTTCAGTTTGCATTTATTTATTTATTTATTTATTTATTTATTTATTTATTTATTATAATGATCCTACATAAGACAAATGGTATTGAGAATGGATGAATGGATGGATTTGTTCATTTATTAATTAATTTAATAGTTTATTTAACATGATCCTAAATAGGACAAGTGGTATGGATGGATGGATGGATTCAACAGGCATCAATCAGTCAATCATTCATTAATAAATTTGTATTTATTTATTTATTTATCTATCTATCTATCAATCTATCTATCTATCATGCCCCTATGGTATGAAGAAAGGATGCATAGATTTATTTATTTGTTTGTTAGTTTACCAAGGCCATACTACGTATAACAAGTGATTTAGAGAATGGGTTTATTTATTTAATTGTTTGTTTGTTTGTTCTGGAAAAAATGAAAAAAGTTAAAATGTTAATTGTACAAATCTAAAATTCTTCTTTCAGTATTTTTGTCTTGTTTTCCAGTTAAATTATCAACAAATTATTAGAACACGTTACATTTAAAAGAAAAATTGAATAAGATGTGTTTGTAATGTATAGGATATGTTTGTAAGATATGTTCACAGAGAATATTTTTCATGGAATATTTATCAAGTTTTATATTAAATTGATAAACATATATATTGTCTACAAAGAAGATATAATTTGGTAACACTTTGGAATAGGGAACATATATTCACTATTAACTAAGAATTTTCCCTGAACAAACTACTAATTTGCTGCTTATTTGCTACCTTAGTTGTTAAGTTTAGGTATGGGTGGATTCTAAATGGGATCTAAAATATGGTCATGCACAATAAGGCATTAATATGTGCTTTATGAGTACTAATAAACTGCCAATATGCTATGTATGCATATGTAATATGCATGCTAATAAGCAACTAGGTAATAATGAGAATTGGTCCTTAAAATAAAGTGTTACCCCTGATTTTGATCAGCTGAAAAAAACAATGAAAAAAAACGAGTAACACTTTAGTACAGGGAACAATTCTCACTATTAACTATGCTTATTAGGATGCCTATTATTAACGTATTGGCTGTTTATTAGTACTAATAAAGCACATATTCTGCATGACCATTTTCTACATCTCTAATTCTAACCAAAACTTAACAACACCTTACTAACTATTAATAAGCAGCAAATTAGGAGTTTATTGAGGCAAAAGTCGTAGTTCATGGTTTGTTAATAGCGAGAGTTGAACCTTAAAATAAAGTGTGACCAAAACTTGTTCTCTCCTCTGCAGATGTTTGATAGAGGACTGTGTGTCAGGCAGTTACGGTACTCTGGGATGATGGAGACTATCCGCATACGCAGAGCTGGATATCCCATACGCTACACATTTGCTGAGTTTGTGGACCGTTATCGGGTTCTTATGCCTGGGGTCAAACCAGCCTACAAACAGGCGAGTCTAAAGCGTTACTGTGTTAATGCAGTCAACAGGTCTGGAGTACGTTGTTTGCTTGACAGATCTTGTCAAAGCTTTTTTCTGTGCAGTCTTTTAGAATTGCCATCTAGTGATGTTTTTTGACAAGTGCTGACAATTTGCTGTGAGGAGGTAGCTTTGAATGTTGTCCTCTTACAGGAAGATCTGCGAGGGACCTGTCAGCGCATTGTTGTGTCAGTTCTGCAGAGAGATAATGACTGGCAGATAGGAAAGACAAAAATCTTTCTAAAGGTTTGCCACAAATAAACATTTTTTCCGAAGATTTGGCTTTGTTTTATATTTGTGACAAATTGTATACTTGGTCTATACTTGCTGTAGGATCATCATGATATGCAGCTGGAAATTGAAAGAGACAAAGGCATCACTAACAAGGTCATTCTAATCCAGAAAACTGTGAGAGGTCAGAAAGAGAGGTACGAGAAAAAGAAGAGCAGACAAAAAAAAAAAAAAATTAACATCTAAAACATGTTTTCAAATTAACGTCTTTGTTTTCCAGAACTAACTTCCTAAGGGTTAGAAAGGCTGTGACATTAATCCAGCGAATATGGAGAGGCTACATCTCTAGAAAGCACTACGCTGTGGTGAGTTGACATGCTCTCGGTGAAACCTAAGAAGACATAATTTGCACTGAGGTTTTGTCTGATTATAATTATGCTTTCATTTCAGATGCGTGTAGGTTTCTTGCGGCTCCAGGCCTTGTACAGGTCACGGAAGTTGTACCTGGTGTACCAAGCATCCAGGACACGCATCACTCTGCTCCAGGCCTGGTGCCGTGGCT
Source organism: Spinibarbus caldwelli (assembly GCA_039654775.1). Classification (NCBI taxonomy): domain Eukaryota; kingdom Metazoa; phylum Chordata; class Actinopteri; order Cypriniformes; family Cyprinidae; genus Spinibarbus; species Spinibarbus caldwelli. The sequence goes on from CM077259.1 coordinate 12,661,861, forward strand.
TCCTGGTGCGGCAGATGTTCTCAAAGCGCTTCCATGCGGTGCTGACAATCCAGGCTTATGCACGAGGAATGATAGCACGTAGACTGTGCAAGCATCTCAGACTGGAGGTAAATCTACATTATATCTCTGTATCTATCTATCTATCTATCTATCTATCTATCTATCTGTCTATCCATCCATCCATCAACCCATCCATCCATCAATCCAGTTATCCATCCATCCATCCATCCATCTATCGACCCTCTCTCCCAGCCATCCATCCATCAATCTGTCCATCAATCCATCCATCCATCAGTCCATCCACCCATCTATCCATCCATCCATCCGTTCACCCACCTACCCGTCCGTCCATCCATCCATCCACCCAACCATCAATCCATTTATCTGTCCATCCATCCACCCTCCCTCCCTCCCAGCCAACCAGCCATCCATCCATCCATCCATCCATCCATCCATCCATCCATCCATCCATCAATCTGTCGATCAATCCATCCACCCATCTATCCATCCATCCATCCGTTCACCCACCTACCCGTCCATCCATCCACCTATCCATCAATCCGGCCATCAATCCATCCATCCATCCAACAATCTGCCCACCAATCCATCCATTCATCAACCCACCCATCCATCCATCAATCCATCATCCATCCACCCACCCAACCATCCATCCATCCTTAAACCCATCCATCCGTCCATCCATTTATCAATCTGTCCATCAGTCAATCCATCCATCCACCCAACCACCCTTCCATCCATCAATCCATCCATCCAACCATCATTTCATCCATCCATCCATCCGTCCACCCATCCATCCATCCATCCATCCATCCATCCTTTCATCAATCCATCCATCCATTCATTAATCTGTCCATCTATCAAGCCATCCATCCACCCAAATATCCGTCCATCCATCTATCAATCTGTCCATCAATCCATCTACCCACCCATCCATCCACCCACGTATGACATTCCACCCACCCTTCCACCTATCCACCCACCCGTCCATCCATCCATCCGTCCATCCATCCACCCATCCACCAATCCATCCGTCCATCCTTCCTTCTGCCCACCCTTCCACCAATCCATCCGTCCATCCATCCATCCATCCACCCATCCATCTATCCATCCACCCGTCCATCCATACATCCATCCACCCGTCCATCCATCCATCCATCCACCCGTCCATCCATCCATCCATCCATCCATCCATCCATCCATCCATCCTTTCATCAATCCATCTATACATTTATTTATCAATCCAACTACCCACCCATCCATCCATCCGTCCTTCAATCTGTCCATCAATTCTTCTACCCATCCATCCATCCAACCATCAGTCCGTCCATCCATTCATCAGTTTGTCCATCAATTAATCAATCCATCCACCCACCCACCCACCAACCCATCCATTCATCCATCTATCCATCCATCCATCCATCCATCCACCCACCCCATACATATAACAACAGCCTAGCAACCATATATTCAAACTTAAAATCTCTCTTCAAACTGTCCAACAAGCTTTATATTACACAAGATCTAAATAACCTTCAGTCTTATGAAGGCTTTTTCATCTTTCAGACAACTCAACACAGACACGCAGATACTTAACTGTGTTGTAATAAAGTTTGTTCTCTCTCTGTTTAGAGGGAGCGACGGTTAGAAGCCAAGCGGGAGCGTCTGGCTGAAGAGGAGCGTCTGAGGAACCAGATGACAGCACGCAGGGCTCGAGCAGAAGCAGAGAGGAAGCACCAGGAGCGTCTGGCCCAGCTTGACCAAGATCAGAAGGAGAGAGAGCAGGCAGAGCGGGATGAGGCACGAAGGAAAAAGGAGCTTCTGGAGCAGATGGAGAGAGAAAAACAGGAGCCGGTCAATGACTCTGACATGGTGGACAAGATGTTTGGATTCCTGGGCAGCGCCAACTCCCTTCCCAACCTGGAGGGTGAAGCACCAGAAGGGTTTGAGGTGCGGGACTTTATGTCTATTACTCTCTGTAACTTACCTTGCCTGGCTTGTGCATTATCTTAGTTTGTTTTTGTTTGGATGCGACAGGATCTAGAGAAAGTTCCAAGACAGTTCGAGGAAGTCATTGATGAGCCTCTTCCACTTCCTGATGATGAAGAGGAAGACCTATCAGAGTATAAGTTTGCAAAGTTTGCTGCAACCTACTTCCAGGGAAATGCCACATATACGTATATACGGCGGCCTCTTAAACAACCTTTGCTATTCCATGAGGATGAAGGAGATCAGCTAGTAAGCTTTTATTTATTTATTTAAATCTATTATTTATGCTAATAATATAGATTATTAGATGTCAGTGTTATTGTTTACAGGTTTATGTTTAATATTTATGCTGTTTAATATTTACCCATATCATATGTATCATATATGCCCATATCATATTTTTTATGTCTTTAGGCTGCTCTGGCTGTGTGGATCACTGTGTTGAGGTTTATGGGAGATCTCCCTGAACCCAAATATCATATCAGCATTAGTGATGGCAGTGAGAAGATTCCCGTTATGACTAAAATCTATGAGACATTGGGGAAGAGGACCTACAAAAGGGAGCTGCAGGTCCTGCAGGTGGATGACGAGGTGAGACAAGTGAGGTAGTGGGTGTTGTGAAAATGAGAATTAATCTTTACATCATCAATTTTAATCATTTCTACATATAATAAAACATTGTAAAAAAAATTAACATAATTTCATATTATGAACAAACATTGTATTGTACACAACAGTGTATTTCTAAATTAATGTTAACTTAGACTAGTAAATACTTTGAAAAAATTATTTGTTCTTTGTTAGTTAATGACACCCTAGGCAAAGGCTAATGTTAATAAAATTAAACCTTATTGTAAAATGTTACTGCTATGACAACCAAGACAATTTCTTCATTGTTTCCAGAGTTCCACTACTGACATCCAGAAGAGGAATAGTGTACGACATAAGCTGGTGTCCCTCACATTAAAGAAGAAATCAAAGATCGCAGAGGAGGTATGTAACTAGCTGTTACCAATTTTGCCTGTTTTTTTTTTTTTTTGTTTGTTTTTTGCAAAGGATCAATTTCTATACATTTCCTAAATGTTGAAGTAATTTCTATGTCTCTGTTGGACTGGTTGGAATCAACCTAATAATGTTCTCTCTGAATACACTGCCATTAAGAAGTTTGGGGGTTAGTAAGATGTCTCTTATGCTCAACAAGCCTGCATTTAATAATAATATTTCAGTATTTCATATTATTACAATTTAAAATACTGGTATCTGTTTTCTATTGTTATGTATTTTATCATAGCAAAGTAGAATTTTCAGCAGTCATCCTTCAGTGATCCTTCAGAAATCATTCTAATATGTTGATTTGGTGCTCAAGAAACATCTCTTATTTTGATCAATGTTGAAAACAGTTGTGCTCTATCATATTTTTGTGGAAATCATGACACTGTACTTTTTTCAGGATTCTTTGATCAATAGAAAATTCAAAAGTATAACATTCATTTGAAATCGATAGATTTTGTAACATTATTGATGCCTTTACTGTCACTATTGATCAGTATAATTTATCTTTGTTGAATAAAAGTAAACTATTCCTGCCCCTGTTAGGTGACCAGAAGGCTGACTGACAGCGATTACAGTCTACAGGGAAACAGCATGCTGGAAGACCGACCCACCTCCAATTTAGAGAAGCTCCACTTTATCATTGGCAATGGCATTTTACGCCCTGCTCTCAGGTCAGTACATGGCAAATGCATAATTGTTAGTATACTACTGCTGTTGAATGTGCATTTTATCTGAATTATATTGCATCTGGGTTTGTTTCGTCTCTCAGAGATGAGATCTACTGTCAAATCTGTAAACAGCTGAGCCAGAATACATCCAAAAGCAGTCATGCCCGTGGCTGGATCCTACTGTCCCTCTGTGTGGGCTGCTTTGCTCCTTCGGAAAAATTTGTCAAAGTAAGAAAAAGCCTTACTTTTTATTTTTGGGCTAGTCAGCAGGAAATAAGATCTCATGCATTTTAAATGATCCTAATAATCCTAAATCAAAAAAATGAATGTGTATCATTTAAATGTGGCCCAAATCTTTATCCCCACTTCATGTCTTTATCTGCAATTTCTTTAGTATCTGCGGACATTCATTAACAGCGGCCCGCCTGGTTATGCACCTTATTGTGAGGAGAGACTGAGAAGAACATTTGCGAATAAGACAAGAACACAGCCTCCTTCTTGGCTTGAGCTGCAGGTATTTTAGGACCAACAAAAGCCATTAGATTTTGCTATTGGAAAATATGAATGAATTGGCTGGATGTCTTTTTCTTTCTTCCTCCAGGCCACTAAATCTAAGAAACCCATCATGTTGCCAGTGACCTTCATGGACGGCACCACGAAGACCCTGCTGACTGACTCCGCCACCACAGCCGAAGAGCTCTGCACTGCTCTGTCAGACAAAATCGGCCTGAAGGATCGCTTTGGCTTCTCCTTGTACATTGCTCTTTTTGATAAGGTATGTATATATTTTAATATATTTTAAAATGTAATTTATTCCTGTGATGGCAAAGCAACCATTATTCCAATTTTCAGTATCACATGATCCTTCAGAAATCATTTTAATTTGCTGATTTGGTCTCAAGAAACATTATTATTATCCACATTGAAAACAGTTTTGATTAATAGAACGCTCAAAAGAACAGCATGTATTTGAAATAGAAAACTTTTGTGGCATTTTAAATGTCTTAACTGTCACTTTTGATCAATTTAATGCATCCTTGCTTAATTAATTTCTTTTAAAAAATAAATACAACCCCAAACTTTTCATCAGTACATATCCTTATTTATTCGGTCCAATTGAAGACTCTCAAAATGTGCATCCTCCTCAGGTTTCATCACTGGGCAGTGGGAAGGATCATGTGATGGATGCCGTGTCACAGTGTGAGCAATATGCTAAAGAGCAGGGCGCTCAGGAGCGCAACGCCCCTTGGAGGCTGTTCTTCAGAAAGGAAATCTTCACGCCCTGGCACAACCCTGCTGAGGACAGCGTGGCTACTACCCTCATCTACCAGCAAATCGTGCGTGGGGTCAAATTCGGGGAGTACCGCTGTGATAGGGTGAGAGCTGCTGTGAACATATTTCACATTGCCTTAGAAAAGTTATCTGACTTGCGTTAACCAGGTGTGCTGTATTATTTTAGGAGGAGGACCTGGCTGAGCTGGCCTCTCAACAGTACTATGTGGACTATGGGTCAGAAGTCCTACCAGACCGTCTTCTGAATCTTATTCCATCCTACATACCAGACCGAGAAATTACTCCATCCAAGACAGTGGAGAAATGGGCTCAAATGATCATAGCAACTCACATAAAGGTTCACATTTGTAGTTTTAATATATTTTTTGTTGAGTTACTAGTATTTTATTTAATATAAAATTATAATTGTATATTATTATTGTATCATTTTTAATATACATATATTATATTTAATGCTGTCAATGGATTAAAAAAAATTAATCGCACATGTTTTTCTGAAATTAATCATGATGAATCACATCTTTTTTTATGACTGAAGGCAAGTATCACTGATACCAATACTACTGATGTTTCTAGGACATTGTTCTTTTTTGTTTCCTAATATTTAAACATTGACTAGCCCTTCAACATTACAGTATAATTGAGAGCTATCATGTTTTATTAGACATTTATTACACTTTAAAAAATAATTACTTCTAATTTAAGTGAACTTAAAACAATCTTCACATAAACCCATTATAATAAATGCCATATTTAGCTACTTTAATATGAAATGATACAGACTACAGTGCACGCCACCATATTTGTGCATGCAACTGAAGAGCATGCGCTATGAGCCCAGTATAACGGCTGACAGGACAGGAAAATTTGCTTTTACTGACATGGCCTGACAACATCTCATGTAACCGCAGTTCACTGTTGTTCTACTGAAGCTCCTCGTCACCTGTACCTTTTCCGCGCTCGTTTGAGTAGCGCCTTTTGCTGAGGTGAAGTGAAGTGCGCATCTAAAAAGTCTCCCATTTGATGTGGTCATAAAGACATTATGCGTCTAAATGAACGCAATTCTTGTCAAGAAAAAAGAGACAGAAGCAGCACCCTAGCTCTGCCCCTGCGTTAACCGCATTAAATATTTTTAGCGCCATTAAACTGGAAAAATGAATCACCTGCAATAACACGCTAATTTTGACAGCGCTTATTATATTATATTATATTATATTATATTATATTATATTATATTATATTATATTATATTATATTATGATAATTTTTGTTCTATAATTTAAATATGCAGTTTCTACTAAAATGTATTTATTCGAAATATAAGTATAAAAATAAGTATAACCAAACATACTGTGACATTGAAATAATATGCCATTTTAAAATTACAGTTAATAACAATAGTAACTTTTGGTAGCTTTCAAGTTTGTAATAGCATATTTAGAATAGGCATAAAATTTCAAGAATTACCCAATGTCAAGTCAATGTTTGTCCAATGTCAGTGATGGCTGGAGGTGGAGAAATGGAAAAAAAATTAGGCCCAAATGTCACCATTTTTTTGAGAATGGGTTCACATTTACATGATAGAACAGCACATGTAACTGAACAAATCTAATATTAACCTTTTCATTATAACCAAATGTACAGTCACAGCACATATCTACGCCTATGTCTTCATTACTGTGTCAGGCTGTGTCTGACTGACCCTGCGGTGCGTTCTCAAGGACGGCTGTCTCATTATCTTAGCGCAGTACCTGTATCTCCACCTAGCGCTAATATGATCTCGCAGCTATGATTAACTCTCCAATCTAAGTGTGTGCCGGGGGTGACCTTCACACCGTCTACCACCCTCACCTACAGTCTGCCGTAATAGAATGCAATCACAGGCCCCTGAATATTTGAGACAGTTCTTTTGGCCTCACTATCATGTAATGGATTTGTAGTTTAGGTCAGCACTCTGTGCTAGCTCGTAGCGGCTGATGGACTAAGCAGGTAGAAATTTGATTGACAGTTCCTGTGGGAACATTAATCACATGTTGCTTCTCTCAAGGGTGAAGGCCGTTTTAATTACCCTTCATACCACTACCACTTACCTATTTCATAGGCTAAAGTGATGGACATGAAAGTTTAATAATGCTGGAGATCAATTTTATGGATTGTAGTAATGCATGAGTTACATTTTATGCTTATAACCAGGTGACGAGAGCAAAGGTAATTGTCTCTAAGGTAATCGCCGATACTGTGTTACTCTGAGACCAAGATATTGACGATTGCATCTCCACAGGGAATCTACACACAGAAGAGGTTTGACTCGCAGAGAGTGAAGGAAGAGGTGGTGGATTTCGCTCGATTTAAGTGGCCTTTGCTTTTTTCTCGCTTCTATGAGGCCTTCAAATTCTCAGGTAAGACTTAAAGGGAATAGTTCATCCAAAAATAAAAATGAAGTCAGTGAGTTGAATGGATCAGTCAGGATTTTGAACAAATCATTTTCCAAATCACCAGTTTTGTGAAGATCTGACTTGATTGATTTGTTTAATTTAATATTGCTACTTCACTCATGAACTCATGAAAGGGCAGATATTATATTATATTATATTATATTATATTATATTAGAATGTACAGTATTTATTATATTCACATTTTTTATTTGGAGTTTCTACTACCAGTATATTCAAAAAGTATAGAAATAAGTTTATTTAAACATATTATTACATGATTGAAATAATATGGCAATTTAGGCTTTTTAGGAAAAAATAAATAACTTTTGATAGTTTGCAAGGTTGTACTTGCATATTTTAAATTGGGAATAATATTTTAATAATTAGCGACTGGAAAAACCCACTGATCTGGGTTGGTAATCTGAATATTTGGTTGTTCTCAAATGACTGTTGTGGTTACAGCCCTAGTACCTTGGTTTTGAGGTAGGAAAATGCTAAAAATTAACACACAAAAAAATACTGACAATTTTAGCCACAAATGGCATTTCTGGATATTTTTATATGCCAGTTTTGAAGCGTTAAACCTTCAGCCTCCATTCATTGTAATTGCATGGAACAAAATGCCTACTGTGTTGTTCAAATTTCTTCATTTGTGTTCCATGGTAGACATTATTGTTGTTCTGAAATTTTGATCTGATTGGTTGTGATAAAACTCAATTTTCAGGCCGTTGTTTCTTTTCGTTCATAGGGCCTAGTCTCCCAAAGAATGATGTTATAGTGGCAGTGAACTGGACTGGAGTCTACTTTGTGGATGAGCAGGAGCAGGTCCTTCTGGACCTTTCTTTCCCAGAGATCACTGCAGTCTCCAGCAGCAGGTGCAGTAGCACATTCATCCAAAAATACATCATCTGATGTAAGTGTTTTCTATATTTAACTAGTTTTGATTAATCTAACATGTGGATGCAGAGGTGGAAAGCTGCAGGGACAGAGCTTCACTCTGGCCACCATTAAAGGAGATGAGTACACCTTCACATCCAACAATGCCGAAGACATCCGTGACCTGGTTGTCACCTTCCTAGAGGGCCTGCGTTCCAGGTCAAAGTTTGTGGTGGCCCTGGTGGATAGCCATTACCCCGGTGAGCACATATGGACAGAAGCTGGGTTTAAAAGTGCGCTGGAATCCAAAGACATAACCATTGTATTTGATTCAGCCCCAAACAAACTTTGGGTCAAGACAAGAAGGTCCAGCATGATCGATAAAACATCTAACAGATGTACAGAAACACTTATGTTTCTGTTTGTTTTTCCAGCTGGACATGACTCTTTGTTCCTGAGATTCTCAAAGGGAGATCTGATCTTTCTGGATGAGCACACTGGAGAGCAGGTCCTAAATTCAGGGTGGGCTCATGGGGTCAATGATAGAACCAAAAAAAGAGGAGACTTCCCTGCAGACAGCGTCTATGTGCTGCCCACCATCACTAGGCCACAGTATGATATTGTGGTGAGTTTTTTTACGCTTTGTTTAAACATTGTGCCTTATTTACTCCTAACTGGTTCATAGCAGTACCTTAAGGGTGCATATTACTGCTCTGAGGTGCTAATTATGCACAAAGTTGACCCTTTAAGGTTTACAAGCTATTGCACCCCCGAAGGTATAATTTTTGCACTTTTTTTCTGGCAGTGTATTGTATTTAACTTGGAAAGTCATTTTTCATGTTCAAGACACAAGCATTTGCATCAAAATATGCCACTTACTGATCAAACACCTGAGATATTGAATACTCACTTTGACCTTCTAATTTCTGTTTCTTACAGTCGTTGATTACCATGTCACCAGACCAGCGTAAGGACTCCATCAGTTTGTCCCATCAGAATCTGCTGGACAGTGGGGAGAAGGTTCAGCCGTACACTCTAGAGGAGTTCTCCTACGATCACTTCAGGTGTTTGAACCTTCTTCAAGACCTTTTTGTTGTGTCCAAATGGAAACTACTCATTTAAAGTTGAGAAAAGAAAATTTAGCGCAAACAAAACGGTCTATTATATTACTAGAGAGGAGGAGGGTCTTAGTCAGACACCAGCCAATCATCTTCAACATCTAGCCAACAGCATTCAAGAATTAATTAAACTCATAGCTTGTTTAACTTAAAATTCACAATATAATTTTCAGTTATCAGATGCATTGACTTTGTGTCAGGCACCACATCTATGATTGTATTTCATCATTGTGCCCTTGGTATCTTTCCATCCTCTAGACCGCCTTCCAAGAGCACACTGAGTCGTGTGATCATCAACAAAGGCAGAGGGAAGGATAAACTGTGGTGTTGCACCAGAGAACCCCTCAAACAGCCTTTGCTGAAAAAAGTCCTCAATCATGAAGAGCTGTCCCAGGATGCCTGCCAGGCCTTTATTGATATCCTCTACAGCTAAAAGTGTTAACTTTATAACATTTTGACAGTTAACAGTGTTAACTTTATAACATTTTGACAGTTAATAGTGTTAACTTTATAACTGCAGTTCCCTCATTTTGACCCTTGACTCTGTCGTACCTATCATGAAGTACATGGGTGACTACCCTTCGAAGAGAAGCCGCTCGGTCAATGAGCTCACTGATCAGATCTTTGAGGGAGCTTTGAAGGCTGAACCTCTGAAGGACGAAATCTTCTGTCAGATCATCAAGCAACTGACCGAGAATCACGTTAAGTAGGTTTTTCCCAGTTGAAACTGATACAGTGTATATTCTAGTGTATATTCTATTCTATTCTATTCTGTTATGTTTGTTTGTTTATTTATTTATTTAGATTAAAAAAGTACATTTTAAAGTAACCAAAATATTTTTTAATAATAATAATAATATTATATTATAAATGTTAGAATATTATTTTTAGATAATTTGGTAAATATATAATTCTTTTTTAATTATATATATAATATATTCAACAAATTATGTATACAACAGCTGTTATTGTTATTATTGTTATTCTTAGTCTTTTTTTTATTTTTAAAAATGTTTTTAAATAATTTATATTATATATTCTTTCTATTCATATAATAATTATATTATATTATAAATGTTAGAATATTATTTTTAGATAATTTGGTAAATATATAATTCTTTTTTAATTATATATATAATATATTCAACAAATTATGTATACAACAGCTGTTATTGTAATTATTGTTATTCTTAGTCTTTTTTTTATTTTTAAAAATGTTTTTAAATAATTTATATATATTCTTTCTATTCATTTTATACAGATTATAAGATGTTGATATTAACATTTTTTTAAATGTTTCTAAGGTTATTTTTGCATATGATTTGGTTTTAAATTTTATGTTAAATATACATGCAAATGTTATGATAAATTATGATTCTGCATGAAAATGTTTGCTCACAGGTAACACAGATAAACAGTTAATGTGGTTCGTAAATCTGTATCAGTCTGTCCCCTAGTGGTCAGCTTGCAAATGACCAAAGTTGCTTTACGTTAACAATGTTAAAATCATTGTTGATGACTGAGTCAGCTGAAAGCAGTTCTATGTGTTCAGATACAGTGAGGAGAAGGGCTGGGAGCTTCTCTGGCTCTGCACTGGGCTTTTTCCTCCCAGTAACATGTTGCTTCCTCATGTCCAAAAGTTCCTGCAATCCAAGAAACATAATCCAGTCGCCCCAGACTGCATGCAGAGATTGCAGAAAGCCTTGCGGTAACCCTCACAGCACATACAAACATGTATCTCCAATGTTGCTTGGAATTCCCTTCAAACAGTTTTTCCTCACGGACAGAAATGGATCCAGAAAGTATCCTCCTCACCTTGTAGAAGTGGAGGCCATTCAACACAAAACTACCCAGATCTTTCATAAAGTGTACTTCCCTGATGACACTGATGAGGTGAGAGTTTTCATGTTTTCATGTTAGGTGAGCATCTGTTACCTGTATTGTACGTTGTATCCAGCCTCCTGTGGGGGTAATGTTCTCTTTCTCTCTCATGCCCGGCTGTATTTATTTATGTATGAGGAAGCGGAGAGAACGCCCCGTTGTGCTCTGACCTCATTTGCACCCTCAGTTAAGCACAGAGTTATGTGGTGCTTCTGGAGAAAATGGCAGAAGAGAGATGAAGTGTGACTAGACTCAGAGACGCCAGAGATTCATTTCCTTTTTGGTTTAAATATACCTGAAATATGGGCTTTTTTGGTTATATAAAATAATACATACAAATGGGGTAGACACGGGATGCAATTAACAACATAACAAACACCGAATATAACAAACAATATTACAAATCACAATATAACAAATGCAATATAACAAACAACAAATGCATAGTCTACCTATATATATATATATAGATATATATATATATATATATATATATATACACATTAAATTGTAGAAGAAACAGTGCAATACTAATTTAATATTCTGAAAGTATTTTTTTTACGTTTAGTTATTTTTTAACTAAATTAAAATATGAAAATGTAAATTCACAAAATAAATATAAATATATATATATATATAATTTATTTTTAATCTATATATGTGATATTGACAATATTTATATTGCCGATAGTTATATACTATATATGTGTATATATAAAGCATATCTATTCAGATCATTAAATCGTTATGGCAATATAATTTGTAAAGAAAACAGAATAGAAGCATTTACACCACTTTTATGTAAGTATCAATGACAGTTTTGTTAATATTTTGAAATAGATTTTATTTTTTAATATTGTTTTCACCTTAATTTTTGTTATAGTAATTTATGTTTTAATATAATAATATAGATGTTTTAATATAATGAATTTATAGTACTTAATTTGTATTTATTAATTTTAGTTTATTTGTGTTTTATGTTTTTATTATTTTTTATTATTTAGTTTTATTATTTTGGTTTTTATTATTTCAATAATGTTAATTCCTAATAGTTGATTCAAGTAATGAAAATGTTGTTTTACCTAATTTACATAAGTGGTCTCAGGCTTTTTGCCCCCTACTCTCTGTATACAAGCTAAAATTAACCCCCCACCTCATAACTGGCATCTGATAGTGTCTTTTTTCTTTTCTTTATTATTTCTTTATTAATAGGCTTTTGAAGTTGAATCAAGCACAAAAGCCAAAGATTTCTGTCTGAACATCACTGGCAGAATGATGCTGCAGTCTTCTGAAGGCTTCAGCTTGTTTGTCAAAATTTCTGACAAGGTGAGGCTACAGAGCTGTCAAATGTCTGTTTAGATGAGATGAAGGTGTTCTGTGTGAGTTTATGACACACTAAATAACTCAAGAGGTGATTTTCATCTTACAGCCTTCTCCTCAGAGTTTCTCAAAACACAAATGCTGTAGTCAGCAGTTACTTGTCACTGTGTGTATTTCAATGTAAGATCTCTTATTTGATATGTCAGTATTGGGTTAAACGTTTCAGGTGATCAGTGTGCCAGAAGGAGATTTCTTCTTTGACTTTGTTCGACATCTGACAGACTGGATCAAAAAAGCCAGAGCTGTGAAAGATGGTAATTATGTGTATTGTTCATTAAAATGGTCAATGGATTGAATGCAAACATGCGAGTTGTTAATGCTTCTGTTGATTCTGCAGGCACAGTGCCTTCACTGACCTACCAAGTGTTTTTCATGAAGAAACTATGGACCAACACTGTCCCAGGAAAAGATCCCATGGCTGACTCCATTTTTCATTACTTCCAGGTGGAAAACTTTTTCTTTCTGCTCAATCTGCTCCCTTTCAAACACTTTGTGTGATACTCTGGCTACTTCCATTTTCCTAAACTTTCTTCAGGAGCTCCCAAAGTATCTGCGTGGTTACCACAAGTGTTCTCTAGAAGAGGCATTCCAGTTGGCTGCGCTTATTTACAGAGTGAGGTTTGAGGAGGACAAATCACAGTTTCATAACTTCACCAAGATCCTGAAGGAGCTGGTTCCTCAGGACATGATCCATCAGCTGTCGCCCGACGACTGGAAACGGGTGAGTGAGAAACACTTGTCCTGCTTCATACATCCATTTATGAGAAGTTAATGCAGTGGGTTTGTCTTTGTTTCTTCTACAGCCTGTCATTACGTACTTCAATAAACATGCAGGGAAATCTCAAGAGGAAGCAAAACAGATGTTTCTGGAAATCATTTACAAGTGGCCTACTTTTGGATCAGCATTTTTTGAAGTCAAGGCAAGTTTGTTAAAATATGATGCAATTTTAATATAACTAAATGCTGAGCAAGCAAAGTTGCATTGTTCTCAATTCTAGAATTTGATTTGTCATGCTTTGTAAAATGAACTGATGTGGTTTGATGATGTTTGATGTTTACCCACAGCAATCCTCAGATCCAAATTTCCCAGAAGTCCTCTTGATAGCGATCAACAAGCATGGTGTTACTCTCATTAACCCAAAAACAAAGGTAGGTTTACATAGAACAATGTATGTAAATGGCAGATTTAGTTTGGGCTTGGTAAGATTTTCTAATGTTTTTGAAAGAAGTCTCTCGTGCTTCCCAAGGCTGCATTTATTTACATTTACATTTAGTCATTTAGCAGACGCTTTTATCCAAAGCGACTTACAATTGGGGAATACATAAAGCGATTCGTCTTGAAGAGGCAATCAGACAGAGGAAGTGCTTGTAACAACAAGTCTCAGGCATTGTTCAAATAAGTACAAGCTAGAAAGGAAAGGAATAAATAAAGAGGAAGAATTTTTTTTTTTTTTTTTTTTTTTTTTTTAGGATGAAGTCAAGTAGTGCTGAAAGAGATGAGTTTTCAGTTGTTGCTTAAAGATTGGTAGGGATCCAGCATTCCGGATAGGGGTGGGAAGATCATTCCACCAGCCAGGAATGGTGAATGAGAATGTTCTGGAGAGTGATTTTGAGCCTCTCTGTGATGGTACCACGAGGCGTCGCTCACTAGAAGATCTCAGACTTCTGGAGGGGGTGTAGATTCGTAATAGTGAGTGGAAGTAGGCGGGTGCTGAGCCTGTGGTTGTTCTATATGCAAGCATCAGTGTCTTGAACTTGATCCGAGCTGCAACTGGTAGCCAGTGCAAGGAGATAAAGAGAGGTGTAACATGGGCTCTTTTGGGCTCATTGAAGACCAACGTGTATTTGTTTGTTTTCTATTTTAATACATTTTAAAATATTATTTTTGAATTTTCAGCCATTACTCTAGTCTTCAGTGTCACATACTCTAATATGCTGATTTGGTGCTCAAGAAACATTTCTTATTTTTATGTTGAAAATAGTTGCTGTTTAATTTTTTTGTGGAAACTGTAATAGATTTTTCAGGATTCTATGATTAATGTAAAGTTCAAAAGAACAGCATTTATTTGAAATAGAATCTTTTTGTAACAATGTAAAAATCTTTGTTACTTTTCTTTTTCAGTTTAATCCATCTTTGCTGAATAAAAATATATTTTTACTAAAAAAAACTTACTGACCACAAGCTTTTGTCCGGTAGTGTATTTTATTTTAGCATTCATATATAAATGTTGATGTTACACTTACCTTCCAGTAACATAAATAAAGACTAACGAAAAGTGTTAGTTCTTCCTCTTTTGATTCAAAAACTCCAAAACGTTTATTAGATCCTTTTGTAAAAATCTTTGAATATTGTTTGAATGGCATTTAATCATCTGTCCGCAGGACATTTTGGGCACACACCCCTTCACCAAAATCTCTAACTGGAGTAGTGGACATACGTATTTCCACATAACCATTGGTAACCTGGTTAGAGGGAGTAAACTGCTGTGTGAGACTTCACTGGTGAGTCACCCTTTACATAAAATACTGTGGTGGTACCATGGTACAGTGATGTTATCAGATAGTTATATCATGGTACTTTGGTGACACAAATGCACCAGTTATTCCTTTATAAATACTTGGCTTACTTTATCAATCGACTTTCCTTATCGTTCACAGGGATACAAGATGGATGATCTTCTCACGTCTTACATCAGTCAGATGTTGACGACCATGACCAAGCAGCGCAGTTCACGTGTAAATAACAAGTAATATTAAAGGCTTGTAATTGTGCACTGTTTATTTATAAAGCACACAGACTCAGTTCTCACTGTATCCTAGATCCATCATTTTGATACATGAAGATGAAACTGAATCTGCTTTTAGTGTTGTTACTTTTTCATACTGGAGCCTTAATTGTAAATTGTAAGTTTAATTTATTTTATAGCATTTCTCAGTCTTTTAATGTCAGTGAAGAACTTGTTAAATTGACAGTCAAAACAAGACTTGTTGCCTTAGGCCCTCATATGTTTATACTCTGATACCAAATTGAAAGTCAGATCCAGTTCATGATTTCAGTTATTTAATTTGTGAATGATTTGCACATCTGATTTTGCCAATTAAATGCATTAGAAATGTTGCAGAATTTGGTTTTGCTCCAGAACCTTTAGGTCATTTTTGACTTCTAGGTCACCACTTATTGAAATAATTGGTACATTAATGTCATTTTACTAACTCATTGACAACAAAATTTAAATCAGTCTGAAGATATTCTAATTTTTCTGAATAGTATTTCTTTATTACCTTTGTAAATGGTTGACTAGATATTTTCACTCATAACTCCTATACAAGATATTTAGACTAAATCTTTAGGCATTGTCCAATTTATTTATTCTTTCTTTTTTTTTTTCTTTTTTTTTTTTTTTTTTTTAGAATGAATGTATTTGTAGTTTCTAATTCTGGTCATTCAAATTTTCTTGTTTTGGAAGCTGCTGTTTATAGCTTGGCTGTTTGAATGAAATTCATGACACATTTGTTATAATAAATTGATTAATGATTCATGATCATATGATCAATCGTATGACAATTAGATCCTTTGAATGCAACTTGTGACATGAACCCCTGTATTTAGTTACGAATAAGTGTCAAATTTTGTAGTCAGTGTTATTTTTATATTTTTTTATATATTATAGTATTTATTAGGCTAATATGTTTTTTTATTTTTGTTTTAGTAATTTTTTGTGATTTTTATTTAACTTTATTTTTGTATTTCAGTTTTAATTTTAGTCATTTTAATACTTCAGCTTCAACTTATTTTCAGTAAATTTCCAATTTTTTAGTTTAGGTTTTCAACTAATATTAATATTTTATTTTGCTTTATTTAAATTAACGAAAATTATTTTAATAGGTTTACTTAACACTATTTGTTTGTGTAAAATTTTGTAGTTTCTTGCAACTTAATGTAAAACAATATGCTCTCGACAGAATTTAATCAGACACAAGATTTATTCAAGTAATTTAAAAAAAAAAGACTGTAACAATCTTAACATTTGAGGAAAAAAAAAAATGCAAATAATGAAGAAAAAACAAACATGAGTTTAAAAACTGAAACCCTAAAGATTAAGAGCATCATGATTCCAGATAGACACTGCAATAACCAAAAAATGACACAATGAACAATTAGACACAATGAAAAATTAGAATGAGACAAAAAGGACAAAATATTAGCACAAAAATTATTTATGACTTCTTGGATTCTTACACTATTAAGATCCTGTCTGGGAGTAATGATTCAGCCAAAACCATGACATGGATTTTAAATACCACTTAAGATGAAACATAAAACCAATGGATCCACTAATATTTCAGTGAAGGAAACATCAGTTTCATCGACATGACAAATATTTCCCTTCATGCTTGAAATGGAAACCTTTACATTAGCATTGATAAAACCTGGGGCATGTGAAAGTCAGTAACTCAAATGACAATATAAAGTCTGAGGTTCAAGATTAGTCACTAGAAGTTAGCATTTGTATCTCATCACATCACTTTAGAACAGCTCACTTATCTGTCATTTTGTGACCAAACACTTACAATTTATAAAATGTAAGGGTGATTTCAATATATCACATAAACAGTGGTTTATACTGGATGAACTGAACATCAGTTAGACGTTTTTTAATATAAGGGGTTAAATATGAACCAACACACTTCATCAGGCACTTCAGAGAGATGGTTCCTGCTTGTCAGAGTCACTCATGTTGGTTAAAGACCACACATCATTCACCTCTGTTCATGGGAATGTGAAAAACGATCAGCATAATGGTCTTGAAGATTCAGATTAAAGGAATAGTTCATCCAAAAATGAAAATCTACTCACCCTGAGCCCATCCAAAATTTTGCATCACATCACTCTCTCACCGATCGATCCTCTGCAGTGAATGGGTGCCGTCAGAATGAGACTCCAAACAGCTGATTAAAGCATCACATTAATGGACAAGTAATACACACGACTACAGTCCATCAATTAATGTCTTGTGAAGTGAAAAGCTGCATGTTTGTAAGACACAAATCCATAATTTCAACAAAACCACTGCCTTCGGCTAATAGTCCATGATATTGCTTCCTCCAGTGAAAAAGTCGTCTCCTCTGAATCAGGAGAGAAATATGCATAGATTATGTACCATTTACAAGTGAAAACAGTTCTGAACAAATATGGAATTTGATGTGAGAGGACAACAGGGATGGACTTTTCACTGGAGGAAGCGTTATTATGGATTAGGAACAAATATTTTGTCCAGAAGTTACGGTTTAAAGTTAAAACACCTTGATGGATTTGCTTCTTACAAACACGCAACTTTTCATTTCACAAGATGTTAATTTGTGGACTGGAGTCATATGGATTACTTGTGGATTATTGTGATGTTCTTATCAGCTGTTTGGACTCTCATTCTGATGGCACCCATTCACTGCAGAGGATCCATTGTTGAGCAAGTGATGTAATTCTGATGAAAGTTTACATATACATCTTGGATGGCCTGAGGGTGAGTAAATTTACAGCCTTTTTTAATTTTTGTCGGTGAACTGTTCATTTAATTATTCAATTGTTTGGTAGTTTAAAAGATAAAATGCCTCTTACCTGTCCTGAACTGTCTGTAGGAACTATTTTCACGTACTGAACTGCTGTCCACACTGAGAGCCAACCCACGCTCCCTCCACCTGCAAGTACATCACCATTAACAGCCTACAGTCACAGTGAAATGTGGTAAATTCTGTGATTAGACTCACCAGTGAAACACAAAGATAATCACGATAAGAATAAGGGAAGTGATGTCTGTAAAAATCCACATAAGCCTGTACTCATCAGGAGTCTGGGAGAGACAGAGAAGAAAGCTACAGGAAAAACTTCAATAACAGAATGAAAAATCCCTGGGAACTGTAGATGTGTGTCATTTACCATGAGAAAGAGTGGTCTTTGCAGGTTCTTGAGGATGTGAACAGCATTAGTGGTGACAGAATGAGCCCCTGCACACCAGACAAGAGAATACAGCCACGGCTCACTAATCACGTACAGGTTGGTGCTGATGTTAGCAGCAGCGTATTTTCTGTAATCAATAAAAAGGTCACATATTTTATCCCAATACATGATGTTTTCATTTACTATATATATATTTTTATTTTAAATACTGCATTATATGGAGGTAAGATGAAAAGAAAATACCACTTAAACTTTTCTGAAGGCAGTCAGTTCCCCACAGAGATACATTTATATAAACCTCCATCCCCAATTCAGTATTTAGGATTTAGTTCCAATATTTCGCACATGGTGAAGTGAGTTTGTTCTGCCTGTTACAGTATTTTCTCTACTTTTATTTACCCATTTAAAGAATTAGTTGTGTGTAATTAATATTTCTAAAAGTTCTCCAACCATTAGTCAGAAGTGTATGCAGTTAACAGGGATCCTCTCTCAATTCAGGATGCTGTCTACATTGCTTAGCCCCTTATACTGTGTGCATAATTCAAACCGGTTTACTGTTTGAACCGGTATATTGCCCAGCACTATAAAAAAACAGTAATAGTGTGAAATTTTATTAGAGTTTAATTAATCATTATAAATGTCTTTTAATTTTGATCAAGTTTAATCAATTTAATACATTCTTGCTTTATTAATTTTATGAATGTAAAAATGCACATACAATATGCATAAATGATTGTAAAAACATAATTGAATAAGTTTGATAAATATTTGAATATTCTATTATATATATATATAGCTCATAGCTCATCTGATTTCTTGATGACCTGATTTCTTTCTCTGATATGGAGCTGTAATGGATGTTGAGTCTGCATATGTTTCTGAGCTTAAGTTCCTCCACTGGTGCTTGTTCGGCTGTCGTCTGCTGTAACTCTGAGTCGATTTCTTGAACAAACTCTCTGAGTTCTGGAGGCAACCACAATACCTAGGTAAAACACAATAGACATGTATAGTATAGAATAAATAACAAACTTCAAGACCACAATCTACACAAAGAGTGAAACATTATTTAAGAAAGGGCTCTTAGATTGTTTTATTTATCAGAGTAAACCCCAAAATGTAACAGTGTAATGTCGCACCTGACTGGAGTGAATGGATGACTCGTTTTGAATGACATCCAGGGTGCGGGATATCCAGGCATCCCTATAGGGGTGACCCCTGGGTGGCCGATACAGATCAAAGATCACTAGTTTCCCATGTTGAGCAGCCAGATCCAGAAAGTCCCTCAGTGTGCACACAGCCTGATTCTGAGCTTGCAAACGCTCATCTGGGCTCAGAGATGAAGCTGTTCCAAAGGGGTCTTGCTGAGTGGGAAATAATAATTACAATACTCCTTGTTTACTGTTAGGTAACAACAAATTTTTCAGGAGTACAAAAAGCATCCTGCAGACTTACAGAGAAGAACCAGGATCCAGCATTGAGACTCTGCAGTTCTCTCCATGTAAACATGGCAGGTGAGGTATGTGTCCAGTTTGGGAAAACGTCTTTTACATTAGTTGTCCTGCGTAGGTTCTTGTCGTGCATGAGGAAAGGAACTCCATCATAACTGCAGCAAGAGAAAAACAATGTTATAGAGGACTTTTTTGACAGAATATATATGCATTATTAATAAAAGTGACCTGATAGTGACATCAGTCTCCAGACCATCGGCTCCAGCTGACAATGCCTTCTTAAAAGACATGTAGGTGTTTTCTGGGGCAAGCTGAGAGAAGATACAACAAAGGATTTGCTTTTTTCAGTCTGCATATGCTACATTGCATGTCTGCTAAATCCATTACTGCCACAGTGTTGATATAATTGTTTAACACAGAAAAAAGCTTTAATATTCAAAGGTTGGTGCTTGAAACCGAAAAGCCTAAGAAGAATAATGAAGTGAACCATTGGTGCTCCCCTGTGTCCAATTAAAGCAGGAGCTGATCCCAGACTGCTCCTCTCTTTAATGCAAGGGGAGTACATGCCCAGAGGAACCAGGTACAGAGTCACTAGAACACTTATATACAGCACCATGATGGCCATCCTTCTCACTGAAACAGACACAGGCAGAGAATTCACTGAAAGAATATGCACTTTCTGTGACAAATTGCATCAGGTTGGTGCAAAAAAATGTAAAAAGTATATTTCCTTTTGGAAAATTCTTAACTCATTCTTACCTCTCATATTGATACGGAAGAGATGCAAGGCTATTGGCCAAGATAATAGAGTCATTAAAACTACACCACCTATGTGCAGATATGGAGCAGTTACCTGACAAATGGGAATGCAGAACATTAAATGCCACAGTTATGTGCTCCAATTTCAATATTATAAGGTAAATGATAGACATTTGACAGTAAACATGCCTGAAAAGATAAAAGTACAGTCATCCACTCCTTGCTCCATAAATCTGTGAGAACAGATGAGGCCACAATGGAGAGAATCAAAGTCACTGAGATCCCGATCTATCAAAAGAAATACCATAAATTCTCAGACTTGGACTTTCAGTTGTTACATAGACAAGATGTGGATGAAATTACCTTGTGACACCAATGTAAATATAACCTCTGGCCTTCTGAGAGAAGACAAACTGCCAGCAGCTGTGAATGCAAACATATTTCTTACCAGCAAATTATCGGATGGACATTTTAGTAATTTGTTATAGAGATAAAATCAAAAGAAAACCACAATGAGAACAATGATACAATAAATGCATTTAATCTGTCACAATAGAGAACATTAATCTATAATAGTGATTTATTAACTGTGGGGTTTTCTAAGACAAAGTAAATAAATAACTAAAACAAAACAGCGGTTATGAGAATGAACATTCTTAAAGCACATACCAGCAGAACAGCAACATAAGTGAACAAACAAACAGCAAGAATCAACAAAACTATGGACCATGGAAACCAGAAGCCCAGATTACCGAAATTAAACCTGGAGGCAAAGCAGAAGAAATATTACTTTAGTGTATTTCAGTTAAGTTACCTAAGTTGAGAGATCTTTAAAAAATGAATATGCGCCATTGTTCTTCTGTATATTCAACTATTAAAGAAATGTTTCGGAATTAAAACAAATTTGTTGAAATAAAATTAACAGTAATGCACAATGGAAGTCGATGAAACATAAAAAATATATCTTTTATGTAAGACACAAACCAGTCAAAGTCATTGTAGTCATTCCGAGCTTCACTCCAGAAGTACAGGAACACCAGACTGAGACAAAAGGTCAGAACAATCAGAGCAAAACTGCCACACTCCAGCTGCCAGATAAAAAACAGTTAAGCCTTTTTAAGCCATTATATAACACAAATATCTGGCTTACTATCATTGCATTTTCAACCAGACCTAAATACTACGATAATAATCACATACAGGCATATAAGGACACAAAACCTCATACAGTAGTAGGGAATTTTTGTTAAGTGTATATTTACTCTTACTGTGACGGTGCATATTTGATTGGACTTGCTTAAGTTAACAGTTCAATTATAAAAGATCTCAACATGTGCATTATAAGTTCAAATGAGAACACCTTAGAGCAGCAGAAGTGTCCAGGCTGAGCATGTGTGAGCTGGTAACGCCTCCACTGGCAGCCATAGAGTCCAGCTAGGCAAGAGACAAAGGGCTGGTGCTCATAACGCTGTAGCAACCTCTGGCGTGCCATTTTCAGCTTACCCAACTTCAGCTGGGTTGGCTCAGTCTGTGTTGTGCCCATAAGAGAGACGAATGAGGATTCTGTCAATGTACAAATAATATCATTACTTTCATCCCTTAATAACTGTACACAGATTATATTTAAAGCATTGAGATGATGTTACTAATAATCAGCGTGGTATATTATAAAATGCCACTGTGTAATATTGTCTATGCTTCAGCTATATTTTATGCCAGTGTAGTTTCTAATTGTGCAATTTTAATTACATTTCATTACATATGCAATGCTTACAAATACATATGCTATGACCCTCATCCTGAAAGAAAAAAAAAAACACTAATAATGGAACTGTACTAAATAATAATCTATAATATACAGTGGTGGCCAAAATTATTAGAACACTTGTATTTTCACCAGCTAAAAATGGTTTTAAGTCAATTATTTCTATCTTTTGCTGTAGTGTGTCAGTTTACATTTCCAAACATTCATTTTGCCATTAACTGTAATAATTACCAAGCAACCAACACTGCGCAGCTGCTGATGAGGCAAACAAAAGTTACTTCACTTTGCAAAAAAAAAAAAAAAAAAGTAAGGCATTAGTCACTTGCAGTACAACCAGTAATGCTCCGTGAAGCTTTTGTTGGTCTCTGTAATGCTGGTTGCAGTTCATGTACTAACTGTAATATCATGTTGCACGGCAGTCTGTAAACACTTATAGTGTTTTTCATCAAAATGTAACACATCTTCAGGATCCTCTAAGAGTCTTTCTACCATTAAACATCTCCGTTCTTCATTTTCAATTATTAATCAATGTAATACCATTGTTGGACAGTGCAATGGACTGTGGACTGTGGGGTTGTCCTAAAGTTAAGACAGTTTTTAGGATTTTTTGTCAGGTTAGGAGGTTTCTGTAATACCCTCTTCCTATCTGTAGTTAAGATAGGATAACGCACTTAGGAAATGCTGTTCTGTAATTGTTTTTGTCCTAAATGTGGTATAACCGAAATTACCATGATTACCAAACAGATAAGAAACAATTTTAAAGTTAGGATCTTTCTGTAATACGCCCCCAGGACCACAAAACCAGTCTTAAGTAGCACGGGTAACGTTATATTTGTAGCAATAGCCAAAAATACATTGTATGACTCAAAATTATCGTAAAATTATTATTTTTCTTTTATGCCAAAAATCATTAGGATATTAAGTAAAGATCATGTTCCATGAAGATATTTTGTAAATTTCCTACCGTAAATATATAAAAACTTAAAAGTTTTTTTTATTAGTAATATGCATTGCTAAGAACTTCATTTGGACACCTTTATTTAGATTTTTTTGCACCCTCTGATTCCAGATTTTCAAATAGTTGTATCTAGGCCAAATATTGTTCTATCCTAACAAACCATACATCAATGGAAAGCTTATTCAGCTTTCAAATGGTGTGTAATTCTTCATCTATCAATTTCAAAAAACTGACCTTTATGAATTATGGTTTTGTGGTCCAGGGTCACACATAGTGATGCCTTAATCAACATGTGACTGGAAAGAAGTAGATTACAAATACTGAAGGCACCATTTTTCAGCCTTTAAACAGAAAAAAGTAGCCTATTCATAGAGCGAAGCACAAATGTCCCTCATTCCTCATCTATTCATGCACATCACGGTGACATTAGCTAACAAACTTGTTTACTTTATATAACCGCTCTTAACAGTATGTTATCGTGTAAAAACTCGTGTCTCACCGAATAACTGAAGCCGGTGTCTCTGTCCGTGTGTTGGCAGCTTTTCTCAAGTGAAAGAAAATACCTCCCGTTTCCAGCAGAGTTGACGTAACTGTGTGGCACCGCAGTTATGGGTGAAGAGAGCGTGAAAACATATCGAGCTCTGGATTAGAGTTTCTCTGCGTGGGTTTGTGTTCCTGCGCTAATGAATGGTAGCGTTATTATGCGTCAGTTTATGTTAAACGTAAATGCATAACAAGGGCCACTTTGCACTTTCAGTGCGCATGAACATATTTGACTGGTTGTTTAGGCTACTAGTCTTGACGAAAGCTGCAGAAAACTACTTATATATGATGAATGGAGATGCATTTTGAATGAATCGAAAATTTAATGTGAATAGGTAATAAATTTAGCAATGTGCGATATTTTTAATAAACAATTATATTGGTCTGTTATAAGTAAATAGAATGCAACGTAAGTATTTACAACAGTGGAGCCCTAAATAAAAAATAGAAACTCCTGAATAACAAATATCAATTATTTGCGCATCCTATATAGCTAAATCACTGTCAGATGCGACAGGCCACTGGAAGAAGGGTAGTTTAAAAGGGTTGGGTTATAAACTGTCTTCAGAGTTCAATGTAGTTCACTGTCGTTGGCAAGAGCTCTAGTCCATCCTGCTGGGAACGCTCTCTACAATCAAGAAGTTTTTAGAATGAGAGAGCTTGCCTTCCCGAACTTTCCGTCCGCCTTCTTTAGTTGACATTTTGAACTCGAAGCTCAAGTTTTCTTTCCAAGCAAGGACAAAGATAGAAGGAGATAGGTTAGTTCATTTAACGCACAATCTCCACGTCTTTCGTCAGCAATTACACTGAGCTTGAACAATAAACATAAAATTGTGTGTTGTAGGCTACATAAACACAGCTGGAGGATACACAGCTTAGAGTTCAGCATAAATTTTAACACTGCTATAATAGATAAGAGTATATAGGTGCAGCTCAATAAATTTGTCACGGTAAAGATGAGTCGAGGATCCAAGTGCGAGTGCAATGATAAGTTTATTAGTAACAGCAAATAACAGACAAAATCCTCTTGCTGTGTGAGGAGTCCAACTCCGTGCAGGTAAGTCCAAAGTGAGTGCAGACTGATCCAGTGCAGGTAGGACGAGAAACAGGAACACGGAAAGCTGACAAAAAACATGACATAGTTAACGAACCGACAGCACACACTGAAAACGCCAGCCAGATATAGGCAGCGCAACGAGCTGCAGCTGGTGCGCTCTGATTAACCACCAGCTGCGGTAATTAGGTAACGACGCACACATACACAGACAGAGACGCAAGATGAACACAGACCCATGAACCGTGACAGTACCCCCTCCCCTAGGAGCGCCTCCTGGCGCTCCCAGGAGAACTTACCT